>MU251358.1:0-371100 GCA_019669835.1 Amylocarpus encephaloides
GAACAGAGGAAATAGAGGCCTAGGATTTAGTAAAGAAGGCTGACCGGCTACGTTAACTACTTCGAAATAACTAGATTAATCCTCTGATTTTACGCTTCGACTCTACTTCTACTAGCTAGGCTCTAATTAACTCCTTAGACATAATCTCTCTTTCCTCTAGAACGTCGATAATTAATCGAATCCTAACTACTAACTATACCTCTAAGTCACTTACAGCTATTCGCTAATAAGTAGAAGCTGACGTAGAGAGTCCCTTTACCCTAGAAAATAGACTATTACTATACTATAACCGTCTTATAGTTTCTAACTTCTAGAACTTATATACGTACTTAATCTATAAGGCTTATAACTAAGTGTCTACCGCTTACTTAGAACGTTAGAAAACTCATAAAATACTAGTCGTACACTACTACTAGAAAGGTATATAGAAGAACATTTAATAGTATTATTAGAACTATTATAACTACCGTCGCTTAAGTAGCCTACGAGATAAGACGCCTAGACTACTTTAACTACTCCCTGTTCTAGACCGCCCCTAGTAGTATATTATAATAGACTTTTATAGCTTTCTAAAGAATAAGTTAGAGTACGATAACGTATTTATAGTAGTCGACCGACTCTTAAAACAGGCTATATCTATCTCTTATTATAAGATAGTTATAGTAGAGGATATAGTAAGACTCTATATTTACTACGTGTATTACTACTATAGTACTACTAAGTTAATTATTTTAGACTATAGACCTTAGTTTATCTTAGCCTTCTAGAAAGAGTTTAACTATGTACTTAGAACTTAGCTAAGGCTTTCTACTACCTACTACCTATAGATAGATAGATAGACTGAAATAATAAACTAGTACCTAGAATAAAGGCTACGCTTATTTATTAGCTACTACTAAGATAATTAGGTAGAGCTACTACCTATAATAGACTATACCTAGCTTACGCTACTATATAACTCGCTTAGCTAAATAAGCTTATTCGAAGTACTATACGAATACTCGGCTTATACTTCTTTTAACTAGAATACACCTATTATAGCCCTGTTCGACCGAATAAGCGTAGAGAAGGTAAGAGCGCTTACTAATCGTATAAAGAATATATAGGAGGCTACGAAACGAGAGCTCTCTTTAACTTACGAGCGTATAAAAGCCTCTACTAATAAGTATCGTCGCCTAGTAGATTTTAGAGTAGGAGACTTTATCTAGCTTACTAAGAAACACTTACGTATAGAGAGGCCTAGTCGTAAGCTCGACTTTCTAGAGGCTAGCCTATATAAGATTATCTAGTAAGTAGGTAACACTTTTAAGCTCTAACTATCTAATTTAATAAAAATCTATCTAGTCTTCTCCTCTAATAGATTACGTAAGACTTCTTAGAATTCTTTACTAGGCTAAAGTAATCTAGAGCTACCGTCTATTAATATTATAGGCGACGATAAGTAGAAAATTTAAGAAATCCTTATAAGTAAAGGACGATAACACCTCTACTACCGTGTTAAATAGCTAAACCGAGACGAAGACCTATAGTAGTATCCTACGTCTAACTATAAATACGCCTCTTATAAAGTAAGAGACTTCTACCTAGCTAACCTAACTCGACCTAGCCCGCTAGCTCGCTTATACGACTAGTTAAATACTTAGGAAGGTAAAAGAGACGATTATAATAATTTAGATAGTAATCTAATTATAGATACTCGGTCGAGGACGACCTTCTTTAAAAGAGGGGGTACTATTACGAAGTTAAAGAAACTAGAGGCCGAGTACGTGTAGTATATAGTACGTATATACTAGTATCTTATATTTAAGCTTTCGTTCCTCTAGAACTCTCTTCTCTTCTTACTTTATTATTCGCTTAATATAGTAGTTTTCGTTTAACTTCGTATTTATTATAGTAAGTAGTAGTTTACTTTATATAGTTATAGTATACTTTAACTAATAGCTCTTACTAAGTATTAACTATAAGTAAAATTTAATTTAGTTTAATACTACTCTATTCTATTACTTCTAGAAGGTTCTAGTTATCTCTTCTTATATATATAAGATCTTATAGAAGCTACACTTATATAAGCTCTCTATATACTTCTTAATTAAATTTTAGAAACTATTTCTTTTAAGTTATTTAAGATCTAGTCTCTTATATATATATACTACTTTAAAGACTAGAAAGAACTTAATCTTTATAATATAGTTAATATAAGTCTTAATAAACGTCTTAATTTACTAATTATATATCTACTTTAATATACTAAAATATCTAACGTTAAGTAGTTAAGTTAAGTAAGAAGAGTAAGAAGATAATCTAAGAGTAATAATATTATATATCTTATAATACTCTTAGAACTTAACTAATTTATAACTTTTATATCTATCTAATACTAGTATTCTATATAGACTCTTTATATAAGTAGTAGTATATTTATTAACGTGTTTTAGTTATTTTAGACCTATCTTATTATTTATCTATCTATTACTTATTAGTTTAATAACCTAGTTAGATAGAAGAACGCCGTTAGTATACTAGTTAGAGAGATAGTTCTTACTTTAAACTACTAAGAATAAAGAAATACTTTAGCTCTTTCTATTAATATAAGTAATTACTATAGCTTATTTCTAATTACTTAGCTAAACTACTTTACCTCTATTATATCGATCTATACGAGTTATAACTATTATAGAGTAAATTATACCTATTATAAACCTAGTTTTATTAAAGTTATAAAAGTTATAATCTAAAACCCTATACTTCGCCTATATATTTATAATAAGTCGAAACCACGTACTAATTAGCTCTAGATCTTCGTAAAAGGCCCTTTAGAAATCATAAACGCGATTAAAACGCTTCTTTAGGTCTAGTTATTATTATATAAATCGATAAGCCTAAAGCTTACCGACGCGTTTTCCCTCCCGTGATTCGAGGATATAATTCGCTATATCTTTCACACTAGCTAGCCGGGGTGTAAACCCTCTAGAATTCATATCAAGTATATTCCGAATAATAATCACTTCCTCTTTAAGTTTAGATAATTTAGCGCTTGCTGGTCGTCGCTCAGGGAGGGTGGTTCGGCCGTTCATTCTACTATTTAGTGTGGAAAGTGGTATTTAGTAAAGCTTAGCTACCTTCCGACGACTTAGCTTTTTAGATGTTCGAATTACCTCGATAGCTAAAATGATTTTTACTTCTTATGTAATCACAGACATAATGGAAAGTAAAAAAAACACGTGAGAAATGAAGGGGGTAGGGAATTCGGTAAAATTGATTCGGGTACTGATATGATCCGGGTACTGATATGATCCGGGTCCTGATAAACCACGTTATATATGCTTCTATCTTTTCTATCGAAAAGGAAAAGGTTGGAGTTTAGTTTGTGTGTAATAAGTCTACCTACCATGTCTGTTCAACATCCTCTTTCTCTTAGAATATAGAGGTCAAAAAGTCTTGAGAAGTTCATTATAGCACATTAGTTTACAGTGGCTTAAAGACGCATTTAGGTAACTAAATTCCTCCAAAGGCTTACCCCCACGTGCTTCATTGAGTGAAATTTATCACAGGCAATCTTTTGCCACCGCCTAATTTTCCTCCCTGCCCGATCTAGCATCTTGCAGGCTCAAACTCGTCGCGCGTTCCTTAGAAGGAAGTGTGAAAACCAGGGCAAGTATGGCAATATAAACTACTAAAAGGACTCCTATATTTCGTTAGTATGTGTGGAGCAATTATGAACCCCTATCTATTGCTAAAACTCACCAAAGCCAAGCATAATTGCGTCAGTGAAGCATTGGCGCACAATATCTTGATCTCCCTTGTTTACTGAATCAACACATGTATCCAGATTTTCCGAACAATCCTTGACCAGCTAGGTTTGTCAATACTCGGCACTTTGTTCTATATTCGAGTAACATACCTTTTCTATATCATACTTGGGTGGGAGTCTTGATTTCATATACCATGCAAGAATTTTCCTATTGTTGTGTATCTGGTTGAGTACGCAGAGCGTCAAAATTGCCCCTAGGCTGCCTAAAAGGTGCAAAACGCCATATAATATTCCTCTATCTGTATATAAATTAGCACTTTCCCAAAATTATCTCCGGCAGATGACAACTTAGCTTCCTCGCTGGATTCTTTCAATAAATTGATGAAAAGGTAATTGAAGATTCCTGTAGCACATCCTGCTGTTGCTACAGGTAGTATCTTCGCCGGCCATCCCTGAGACCCATCCCATTTGAGGAGCATGTAACCCAAGCACGCTGAAAAAACGACCGCTGCCAACAAGAAGCCCCACCAGCGACTTTTCGGGGTTTTCATTGAAAATGTGCCTGCCAAAATTGCACTGAGACCCTCGCCAACCCAAAGGGAACTAAGGAGTATTGTTCGCATGTCGAAATCAAAAAGCTTTGGTTGATGTTTGCCTACCACCTGTACATACTTCGTTATAGAGAGTAGTATCTAAAAACATCAGTTATGTATAATATCAGCCGCGAAGAGAGGATCTTACACCTGATTGAGCCCCAATTGTTAAAAATGATAGCAGTAGAAGTGGCCATACTTCCGGCCTCACTGCCTGGCGAACAGGAACAAGGCTCTCCTCATCCGATTCAATTTGGCTTTCGACGTAGAGGAATGTCAACATAGTTACCAGGTTCAGGAGTACGATTGGCGTAGTGGTCAGCCAACCTAGACAGAAATCTATCTGACTAGTATTATAAACGAACAGAATAATAAATATCGCAAATAAGCATGATCCCTTGACGTCAACTTGACGCATTCTGTCGGTGTTGTTTGAAGACGAGTGGTGACGATCAGATTCAGCTCGGCTTGATAGCAACGATAGGTCAATGGCGTAATACCCCCCTATAATAAGGAATATTGTAATAACAAGTTCGGCAAAGATAATACTATGACGAAGAATTAAAACTTGTAATCCAGCCAGAAATTTGAAAACTTACTATCTCAGGGTACCCCTTGCGCAAAGCGGGGACAGAAGGATCGTTATAGCATGAGCGGCGAATGTTGCAAGTTTATCCAGCCCCGCTGTATATCGCGGTCTTTCTTCCACTGATATAGAATCTACTCTTCATGCACCGTTCAGTTTTTCTTGAAATTCGAATTCGAAAAGCCTTCTGGGTATCTGACCATTCAGTGCAAGTGATACCATAAAGCCCATGCCGCCACCTCCTATCCCAACCAAGAATCGTGCAACAACAAGGATCCAAAAGTTGTAGCGTAAACCTAAGTAGCTTTTCTTCGTCAGTGTCGAAAATTCAAGGAGTTCTGCACTTAACAGTCAAAGATTTACAACAAAAGATTTCCAAACAAGAAGATTGCTTGGGACAATATTAAAGCTTCTTTCCTCCGATAATCAGATAGGCGACTGTACTGTTGGCTCATATGTTAATCCTCGGAACCCCAAGGTGGAAATTCTTAACTGACGAATATTTGGGATAGTGTAACTGCTGTAAGGTAACTAATGTTTAGAGAAGAAGATAATCCCTCCTTTCCAAATCGCGCCCCAATGTCGCTCGCGTAAATGTATGCTAGCAAGATATCGCACATCATTAAAAAGATGCTGAGCAGAGTAGGGAACATGTTAGCCAATCATAGAAAATAAGGATATGACCTCCAAGGGAGGAACACCAAAGAAGAGAGAATTTGGAACATGATATTTAGAACGAGTAATCAAACAGTATAAGTTACCTTAGAAAGAAAATAAAGAGCATTGATGGCCACTTAATGTTGTTAATGTTGATGGCCCAGCGTTCATCATCCGTAACTGCAAGACCATCTCGCCTTATAATTCCATCAGTACTCTGGGGAGCGACAATTCCATTCGCTTCGGAACGCTGTTTGTCAGAATCTCGGTTGAGAAGGGGGGCCCTCTCCATTGTTTGCGGTATGTCGTTAATTATTTTACTGAAGAATATGATTCCTGCTGACGTTCGGTAGACGACTACGAAGGTACGTACAGCGGTGAAGTATTAGCACTCCCTGTCCAAACATGCAGAAGCGAACCAACTATTCCCAATAGAGTAATACTAGAAAATCAGAATCCAATCCGAACCTGAGCGCGTTTTATGGTATTACTCTATTTGGAATAGGTGGTGCGCTACTACATGTTCGAGCACAGGGGGCGGTGCTAATACTTCACCGCTATACCTTCGTAGATATAATCCATCACCAGGGGTTGCAGGAATTCCGTTCGCACCTTACATAAGCACAACACCAAAATCAACAATCGTAATAATTCATAACAATCACTTTAACCAGCATAATAGCACCCTCCACACGCTCGATGATGCGCTAAACTACACTATATTACCCTATACATGTAGGAGAATGTACCTCTAAAACGAAAATCGAATTCTTTCGTGATTATGATCGTGAAGGGTCCCGGAAACCCCTACCCTCTATTTACGACCCATTTAGTATCACGAAGAGAACAGCCCAGAAATGGCTTAAGTAACGCGATAAAATTAGGTCTCCTACATACCATAGAACGCGTAGGCTTTCAAATATTCTAGGAAGGACGTCAAAAGTCACAAAAGAAACCTGTAAGATGCTTATATCGCCGTCGTGAAACCTAGTCCGGGACCAGGCTTTAGAGGCTCAAATTGAATACCACGGAATCGATGTTCAACGCCGCTAATTATCCACAAGATTACAGTAGGAGACAAAAGGAGGCAAGCGCTATAAAATGGCATATACAAAATCCTCATTCTCGTCCGCAAACGTCGCTACTCGTCTAAAACATGGCCGAAAGTACCAAGGAAAGTCTATCGAAGACACCTACCAATTCTGGGTCTTTTCGGACGAGGCGCACTTCGACCCAAGTGCCCAGCAAGCGGGGTTCATCCTCCGGGAAAGAGGCAAACGCACAGAGCCAGAGAATATACAGTTAAGGGGCAAGAAGACTAGTGTATCTTTACATGTTGCCAGGTGGTGTAATTAGTGGGACATAGCGCCGGAATTAACCTTTTATCACGACGAGGAACCCCATATCGAGTAACCTAAACGCCTAAGTAAGCCTCGCCGTTCACGATATAAATCTGACTAGGAGTTTAAGGAAAGAATACGTCTTTGGGAGGCGTCGGCGCCGCACCCGATCAAAGTCAAACCTATAGGCAATTTAATAACTAGAAAGTACTATTCCGAGTACATTTTACCTACGTTAATCCAGCCAATACATAATCTACGCCTACGCTTTACTCTAAAGGGGTAAGAGCACCATTTTATCCTACAAGAGGATAACGACAAGTCTCACGGTCACACACTACCTCACCGGCCTGATTCCTTTCAAGATAAGCTTAAAAAGGCCGCAGATATTGAAACAATTGAACACCCTGCCCGCTCACTAGATGTAAACCCTTAGGAGGCTATTTGGAACATCTTAAAAGCCCGTGTTAACAAGAGAACGTGACATAATAACGAGGAGTATAAAATGGTAATTCAGGAGGAATATAGCTTGATTACACTAGCAGAAGTGCGCGCGCGTATACTTGAGATACCTCAAAGGATAGACCAGCTCGTAGAGTACCCAGATAAGCTAATTAAAAGTGACTTGTGGTAGTTATTAAGTATATAATTAAATAATAAGTGATTTTAACACCAACAGTGGGTGACAGAACTCGTGACGCACGGTCCAAAACACCAAAAATCTGAACATCGCGACTTTTACCATTAAGTAAACAATACAATTACAGCTCAATATGGCACCACTAACACGTAACAACCCCCTCCGCACACCTTCCCCTGAGCCTTTAGCTAATAACCAAGCTACTACGACAAGGAAATGTAAGTTCTTCGACGTATTAGCTCACTACGGTAATTCTCGCTCGTTACGATCAATATCTAAGTAGTGTAAAATTTCTGAGAGAATAGGCCGTAGGTGGCGCCAGGAACAGCTTGAATTAGGGTCTATAGTAAAGAGGAGAACCCGTCCTAAGTCTTTACAACTTGGTAGACCCTCTAGAGTTACTAAGTTAATGTGTAAGATGTTAGTTTTACCTTCACGGAATCCTATTAGGAAACAACCTTACGATACATAAATCGTATACTATAATATACCTGTTAGACCACGTTAATTGTAAAGAAAACTTAAGGAATATACTAAGGGCGGCGGGCGATATAAGTGTGCTTTTATTCAAAAGGTTATTTTAAGTAAAAACAAGAAGAATAGGGTAGCGTACGGTGAAGAGCACGTATACGATTCCCGCTTTGGATTCTTCGACCACATCGTCTATACCGATGAAGCACATATAGACCCTACTTCGTAGGCATAAGGTAAAGTGCTCCGTGAGTAAGAAACACGCGATTTACCGGAAAATATTAAGGAACGGCCCCCTTTAAAGGGTGTACGGTTTCACATTACTACTTAGATCTCGTGGTAGGGGAAAGCAGAGCGACTTACCTTTTATAACAACGAAATCAATACCTACGATACGATAGAGGCTCCTCCTTACCCTTCTCGTCCTCGACGTCGTCCTATAACTGAAACAGAGGAGGAATATAAGCTACGTTTACAAGAATGGGAAGTAGGGAAGCCACATACGGTAGAGAAGAAGGTATAAGGTAATGTAATGACCTAAAAGTACTACGTAGAGAAGCTATTGCCTATCTATTGTGATACTATTAAGTCTATGCGCGAGATTGATAATAAACCGTGGCTTTTGTAAGAGGATAACGACCCTTCTCACGGTATGCGTAAAGAAGGCCTTACGTAGTAATACAAAAGAGTAAGGGGTATTAATAACCTTATACACCCTGCGCAAAGTCCTGATTTAAACCCTATTGAGGGTATTTAGAGTATTCTAAAGCAGAGAATTAGGCATAGAATCTTTGACTCAGAGGAAGAGATGAAGGGGGCTTTACAAGAAGAATGGTCAAAAATCACTATGGAGGAGATACGTGATCGTATTACAGATATGCCTAGGAGGTGCGCCGAGCTTATGCGATCAAAAGGAGGCCTAATTCGTGGAAATAAGTGGTGATTTGGTACTGTAATTGTAGTTTTGGTGTATTAATATATATTTGTTAATTTTGGTGTTTTGGACCGTGCGTCACGAGTTCTGTCACCCACTGTTGACACCAACAGTGGGTGACAGAATTGAGTGTGCTTATGTCAGCCCTACCAAATTAAAATATCGTGATTTTTAGATAATATAAATAACTAAATACAATCAATAACTATGGCACCACTAACGCGTCAAAATCCACTACGAGCATCTCCAATTGAACGCCTGAACCGTGCGAATGTAACACCACGTCGTCGCTCCAAATTCATAGACTTACTAGCGCGGTAGGGCTATCGCCGTCCAATAAATCATATTTCATATGAATGCGGCATCAGTTACAGCTGTGGCCGCAAATGGAGAGTAGAATACAAGGCATTAGGAGAGGAGGCAAAGCATATGCCTAGGAAGAGATCCACAGTACTTAGACGCAAGTCTCGAGTGACAAAAGAGCTTTGCAAGAGCTTAGTTACAACGACGAATCCTGTACGAAAACAGCCACTCGTCACACAGATTAGCTATCACAATATACCTATTAGAAAGCGCCAATTACAACGGAAAATTAAAGAGTATACAAAGGGCGGCGGACGGTATCTTTACGCGTTTATTAAGAAGGTTATATCGCGCGTAAATCGTGATACGCGTATAGTATTTAGAGAAAGGCATATCTACGACGCTCTCTTTAGATTTTTCGATCACGTTATATATATAGATAAAGCGTATATAGATCCGACATCACAATCACAAGGGCGTGTTTTAAGGGAGTAAGGAACACGCGATTTGCCTAAGAATATTAAACAGCGCCCTCCCTTAAAAGGCGTACGGTTTCATATAGCTACGTGGATCTCCTAGCACGGCAAAGCAGAACGACTGATCTTCTATAACGACGAGAACGACGGCCAAGATGGCGAAGAAGATGTCCCCTACCCTCAGCACCCTCGCCGTCGTCCAAAGACTAAGAGTGAAGAAGAATACAAGGAAAGAGTGAGGCTTTGGGAGGCTAGTAAGCCACACAAGGTAGAAAAGCAAGTGAAGGGCAATGTAATGACACAGAAATATTACGTTAAACACCTTCTGCTAGTCTATTACGCTACCGTTAAATCTATACGCCAGATTGATAGAAAACCGTGGCTTTTATAAGAGGATAGTGACCCTTCTCACGGTATACGTAAAGAAGGCCTTGCACAAGAGTATAAAAAGGCTAGGAATATCACTAACTTGTCTCACCCTGCCTAGAGCCCTGATTTAAACCCTATTGAAGGCATTTGGGCTATTCTAAAGTAGCGTATACGCAAAAAAATCTTTGATTCAGAGGAAGAAATGAGGGAGGCTTTACAAGACGAATGGGCTAAAATCACAATGGATGAGATTAGGCATCGTATAGCAGACCTTCCTAGAAGATGCGCTGAGCTTGTGCGATCAAAAGGAGGCCCTATTCGTGGTAATAAGTGGTGATTTGGTTGTATAGTTATATATATAGTCAATAAAGTACTAGGTATAATTTTTGGTGGGGTCGGCTAAAGCACACTCAATTCTGTCACCCACTGTTGACACTGAAGTTGTGCTTATGTAAGGTGCGAACGGAATTCCTGCAACCCCTGGTGCATCTAGAGGCAGATGAGTCAGCGTCACATTCGCTTCTAAACTTCTATTCCTGGGCCTTCTTTTACCGGACTATCCCACACACAATGCTCTATAATTAACTCTTCTTTTCTGGTGTTCTTCCTTTGAATCGTATGTTTAGAGTCAACACAATCCTCTTATTGAATGTTGCATTATTGCCTGTGTTTGGACATAATTCCATTCACTGTACAAAGCCCGGGACGGCGCAAACCACGGGATGGTACAAGCCCGGAATGTTAGGCAATCTCTTTGTGACTCACCCTTAGGCAAACAAGCAACAGGTAGGTTAGTGTACAGGGTGTACCTATAAGTAGTAGGCCTTCCGCCGTCCAAGAATAGGAGAGAACCAAGCTTAAGAATACCACTGTTACCTGTACCTACCATTGTAGTGTCCGGGAGATCGGTATCAACCCACGATAATCAGTAACCGAGGTTACTGACAGCTTGCTTGTTCGCAGAATCTCTATCAGCTTATTTCATGACAGCTCAGCTCAGCTCCACTTTAAAGTTCCAACCTATTCAAGCAATACCGCATTTCAATAATGCCTCCAAATCGAAACAAATCTTCCATTACAGTTTCAACGACAAAAGTTGAAGGTCCTGTGCTTCAAGAAACCAATGTTCCACCTCCACAGCCAGTTCTAACCAGAATAGAATCAAGCTAACGTGGAAAGATTATGATCAGTACAAATCCCAACCAGTATCCAGATATTGTTGACGGAAGATCTGCGTTTCGAGCAAGTCCTGTTGCAGACGAGAAAGGAGAAGGTCCAGCAGTGGAAAAAGTGGCTCCTATTCTCCCACTTAGCACACCTTTGAAGGTAAATGACAAAGCAAAATCTCGAAAAGTCCCCAAGGAGGGTGATATGGTGTCGCTAGTCCCAACTCCGGTGAACAAGCCGAAGAAAACACCCACGAAAAGTTGAATTGCAGCCAAAAAGGGGTCGGACGGGATAAAGGCATTTAAAGTAGAGTAGGCAACGAAGAAGGCAGCAGAAAAAGAGAAGGAACCTGGCAAAGATGAATGGGATAAAAGACTCGATTCAGACTAGGACGGTGAAGGCCCCGTGGAAGACGTAGATGTATTGAACAATGACGTTGGTAGGCCTCCGCCAATCAACAGTGGTAATATCCCACTACCATGGAAAGGACGTCTAGGCTATGTCAGTATCTTCCATCATCATCGTCAATGCCAACTAATTCACTGATAGGCATGTCTCAATACATATCTCCGCTTCTCCAATCCTCCTATCTTCACATCAAGAACTTGCCGTATAGCTTCCATTCTCGAGCATCGAGATCCACTCAAGGATCCCTCACAGTATGAACACACGACCAAAAATCGCCTAGATAAATCCCAGCGGGCCTTGATAGAAAGTGTCCAGCGGTATGTCGAAGAACAGTGTTTAGTGAACGTACGAGATCTTCCTGAAATGGTTCACTGGAGTAACAAATATGGTATAAAGTATATGCGACTGAGCTCGGAAATGTTTTCATTTGCTAGTTATGCTGAATATTGATACAATCTTACATTATTTACTTCCGAAGCACTTGCTGCCGTTGGAAAAGTTATCGAGTGGCTAAGTCCGAAGAAGCGAGAAGTGAAGAAGCGTTCTGTAGAGGGCGACGACGAGATGTTTAATACGCCTACTCCCGCAAATTTCGCCGTGAGAAAAGCAGTCGAGACAAGAAACAAGGCGCCGCTAGATGACGAGATCAAAGAAAAACTGTAAGAATCGAAGAGTATAGTAGACATCAAGAAGAGCCTAGACGAGATCAATGAAGCTACTGCCTCCGTGAATGGTAGTGACAAAGAGGAAGAGAAACATGCAAAGAAATCTAAAATAACACTAGCGAAGAAGGTGAATGGCACACCTGCCAAGAAATCAACGCTACGAAGAAGAACGCGGTAAAAGGTGTTCCGACTCCTAGCATATCAAATATGGATGATGGCGAAGGGGAAGAGGCTCTCAGTATGACTAATTTTTCTGGTGAAGGAGAAGATGAGCTTGCGAACCCGAATGGGAGAGCTATGTATACGAAGGCGCTAGTTTGACAGAGTGGAGGAGCTAGAAGGAAGGAGATGAGTTATGCTATAGATGATAGACATGTTCTCGATGACTAAAATCAGGTTTCGACAGGAGGACTAAGAATCGTGGCGTTCGGACTGGATCTTCGAATATCCTGTAGGTAATGGGGCTGTAGTGAGATCGAAGCTGGGCGTACTAGAGGGAATGGCGGACTTGTATTCTGGCGGTGCTGATGCGAGGTCTGTTAGGGTGAGGAGAATGGTGGTTGGGAGGTGCTTTTTGTGGTTGTTGCCTCGATGAATGGGATAAAATATTAGGGGCGTATTGTTGAAGCTGGTTATAGATGGTTTTTGAGGGAGTTTTGTTTTGATGGGGAATTGATGAAGGTAGAGAAGGGGGTTGAGCCATCTTTTCACCATGAGAGTGGGAATAATCATGTTGACTACAGGGAATCCGTGACAAGCTGAGATGACATTATTTTGGAAACACTTTCCTCTTTGTAGGACTTTTTGATTGCAAAATCATTGTGATTAATTTTGTTTACTAATACTCAATTCTCATCACAGTTAACAAGCTACTATGTCAGCTCAATGACCATCTTGTATTTATTCATACTATTTCCCACAAAACCGTGCCGGGCTACGTACGATCCAAGCTTCAGACTGCCGCAGCCTCTGTTTTTTTGCTTAAGGTACAACAAAATCACACTCATCCCCTTAATTCCAAAGCACCTTCCAATCACGTCACCAAGTCTCCCAAATTACTGTTGTCCTACATCTGCTACAACCAAACCCTAATGCCATAAGCTTACAAAGATCCTTCAAGAAATCCAAGAACCCTCATTTGACTTTGTGACTTTTATCGTCCGGCGACAGGTTCGAGTTGCTGTTTAGACCGTTTTCAGGACCATTTCTCCCTCGATTTGACGGTGCGGGCGTCTTTTTTGTTGTCTCCGTTATCGGTGTCTGGGAAAGTACCGGTGTCATCTCCATGCCTCTTGTAATGTATCTTGATATTTTCTGAAGTTGACGAGGCACTTGTGTCATGGGTGTATTTTGGGTTCGCAACGATAGTAGATTCTCTTGAGGTCATTGTATGGATGTTGTTTCGGGCGAGTGGGGCAATGGGTACTACTAAGGCCACGAGGGCGAGGGCAAGAGCAGTGATGCTTTGCAGTCTCATAATGGCGTTGATGATTTGCTTTGATGAAGACTTGAACAGATGAGCGAAAGTAGTTTGTCTGTGGTCAAATTGTTTGTGGAAAAGTATTGATGGAGTTCAATAAACGTCAGATATTTATAGTAAAGGGTCTGGTCATAGCTGTGATTCAAAGGGTGCTGAAATAAAAATGTGCTAAATAACGGAGACTTTAGCACTTTCTAGAAGCATGTGGTTTAGTGTTTGTGTTTGTGGAAGGCAGAGGACGTCATGGAGTGGAAACAATTTGTTAAGATAATCAACCCTTCTACCCATATACTCTAAACACTTAGATTTGATCTTAGTATTGTTAGGTTCTAACGAATCGATGATTAATTCACTATTAGCAGTTATTATTAAAGCTATATGTAAATATAACATTTTAAGTAGTGAAACCACTCATTCTTGAATAACCAATGAACCGTCTAAGCGTTCCAAGCCGCCCTAACCCCAATCCCCTCTGCACACACTGCGCTCTTTGGAAAATCAAGGTGGTGGTGCACTTAAACCAACAGAGTTACAAAAACAGCAGGGTAAATCTACACTAGCGTCTTTTTAACCGATTCCACAACACCATTAGGAGCAAACCTACCACATAAATAGAGGCCGCCCGAACAAGCTCTCCTAATAAAATATCGCCAAGAACGGCAACATGGAGCATCTTAATACCAACTCATACATCGACGGCCAGTTCCAGGGAAAGCGCTTTACAGCTGTCGAGGGAGCTTCAACCATGCAAGTTCTCTGTTGCGCAATGTTGACCCTTCTCTTTGCCGAGGAGTTCTATGAGCACATACCGAGATACAGGAGCTTTAAATTCTTCGCGCCACTTGATCAAACATTCAACGTATGTTCATGTCGCCTTCGTCTATTCTCGATCTCATCATAGTATCTTGGGCAAAAATCCACACTTACTAACATGCCCCGCCTCAGGAGCTGATCTACATCGAGGATGAGGACCTAGCACAATTCAATCTTCAGGACATCCCCGGCGTCCACCAACTTCGCGTGCAAGTCAGCACCCAACGGTCCGCATCACAGTACCCAGAAGAAGTGGCCCCCAAATTCAACGTCTTCATGATCACAAAATTGCTCGATTCGAAAGGCGAACTCATGAAGGATGCCAACGACGAGCTTCTCACTTCGGATATCTTCCTACAGTTCCAGATGGATATGCGCCGCCCAGAATTAATTAAACGACTAGAATCCTGGGGGGAAGTTGTTGGGCTCCTGAGAAGTGCCGCTAAATATGCCTGGGAGGACAATGGGAAGTTCAAGAATGTTAAGAGCTTTGTGCATCGCCGTGTTGGCAAGTTAAATGTCGATTATAATTGTGGAAAAGAGAGAGCAAAGGGAATAGATAAGGTTTCGACGAGACTTGGTCATGTTAGGGGCGCGTCTTAAAAGCTTAGATAGTAGGTTGTTGCGGTTGTTGCTTTTAAATCGTTGAGTCTAGTGGAAATGCTGTTCGATCGCTTGCTCGGTATTCCTCTAGAGAATATACTGCTGTTCCATTATACATGTCTCTGGCTTGACGCTTGGGAGAATTGAGAGGCTGCAAACATCTACGGGCTTGTAGACATACACAGTGTAATCAATGACATGTTGGCCCTCCCAATTATTGAAAATGCATGAAGTGATGAATATCTAGTTTTGTAGAATGAAGCAACTCGTCCTAATTAGGATCCTCGACGTAAGTTTCCATGAATTCCATTCGGTCCAAAGGAATTCTAGCACTTCAATTTAGTAGACGGATTCCTTTAGAGAAAGGGTGGCGTGCGAGCTGCATATGGTTTGGCTAGGGTTCAGGTTTCTTTTCCTAGCTTACATCCTACAAGGCTATCACGAGGAGCAAGGATGTAGTTCAATGTCTTTCGTGGGTGAATATCACAGCCTCACAACATGAGCCGTCGTTGCACCAAGCCTCGGCTATAAAAGGGGAGTGTTAGCCCCACCCAATCACCCTACGCCCTCCAAGCCGAGTTATCTCTCGAGTCCCTATATCTCCTTTATAATCTAAAGTATGCGCGCTCTCCACTAAGGTTTGGGACGTAAAGCTGGTCAACTAGTGTTAGTACGCCAAATGTGTCTAATCCGGGAAGTTCCCAGAAAAGTAATTTAACCCGTAAAAAGTCCTTAGTGGGGTTTCATTAAAGGTCGATCCTATCCACAAATTGATTGACCAATGTTTTGCACTCTTGATATATATCTATTGTATTTTTCGTTGGCGGGAGGGTGTTATGGAAGGAGTGAGAGAGCACGCACGCTAGGAGGCTGGAGAAGTTTTTTGAAGCAGAAATTTTGGGAGACTTCATTATAAAGATCGCAGGGAGACTGGAGCAGCCAATTTATTTGGTATTGGATCCGATGTTGCTGCGACGGGTTTGCACAGGTATTCTGAGAGATACCACAGCGCTGAAATCTCAAATGCCCACAGTTTTAGAAAAGAATCAAGTCATAAAAGCCCTCTCTGAAAGCACTTATAAATCATACCTGTCCGTATACAAAATCACAAAGTTCACACCTAAAAGCGTCTGTTTAAATACCGAAAAAATGCTAATCCACTTTGACTGATTCACCCTCCTTCCCCTTTTCCCATGCTTCACGAATTAAAAGGAGCTTGCGTGGATACTCCATGTTCAATCCTAATAGCTTCTTCCTTTAAGATAGTAAATCACCTTTACTACCAGGTGGGAATCTTAACTTTCAAAGATACGGTTAGATGGAGCGCAGATACAACCTTTAGTGTGGCGCTAATTGACCTAAAGGTTCTGATTTAAAATATAATGGCTATATCCAAAACAAATATCCATGTCCCATGTAAAGCAACGGTGAATATCAACGGTGAATACGGACTGACGAGCATAAGTTGATAACTTGATAATCTTACAAAGAAACTACATCAATCACTGATGCTAGTTATAATAGATTTAATACGCAATAACTAGTTATATCAACAAAAAGTCAAGTATCCTCAACCACTTCCTAACACAACCCCGTTTCCCCGACCTTAAATACAATTACGGTTAAAACTTGAAATCAAAAATTACTGTTGGTGCAATGGGCAATACACCTAATGTACGTAACGATGTCTGTAGTACTAGTCCTATCGGGGCTAGCGCGAGCCGCGTATGCTATTAGGGCAACGCACTGGCACAACAACAATACAATCATCATATCATAACATAACAAGGTAAAAGGTTTCACTAACAAAGTGAGGCCCGTTGCTAGGTGATTCACTCGATAACCGACAATTACCCTTTTTTTAAATTTTAATCAGAAATTCTCTTCTTTTTTTTCCGACTTCCTGCCGCTTACATAAAAGTATAGCTTTTAGCGAGGACATTAAATGGGTTACTTTTGAAGTGCTTTCTTTCAGAAAACAAGCTCATTTGTGAAGCATCTAAAAGTATTAAAAATCGATGATTTTAGGTGTGTTTTCGAGGGGTTTAAATACTGAAAATTTAGGGGGTGGTTTTGATACCTCCTATTATAAAAGAGGGAATTTCTGATTTAAAATTATAAGGAGGGTAGTTTTGATTCTAGCCGTACAATCTAAGCTAAATCCTACTATCCTTACCAACATACAAATCACAACCACTTTTACCTTTTCCCACCCAATCCTCCTTTTCAATCCCAATGCCCCAAAAGCGCACCACGGAAATGCATCAAATCAAGGATATGTAAAATACAAATATAGACAATTTCATCCCGCAGTAATCAACACGTATGAAGTGATCGCACTCATCCTCTCACTAGTGAGTTTGAGTGATATCCTCAGTAATTCTTGCGCAACATCTGGTTCAGCCTTTTGCAGCCTCTCCCAATTGTCTCTATCCATGAGCCAGGTTGTGCAATCGCGCTCAGCTTGGACAGTGGCAGTGCGGTCTGTTTCTGAGAAGAAGGGTAATTCTCCGCAGGTAGTGCCAGCCACGATACTCTCAAAGTAACGCCCTTGTGGGAGATCGTAGTCGGCTCGGAGAATGCCATCTTCGAGCAAGTAGAATCCCGTGGCCGACTCACCACATTGGTATAGCACAGTTCCGGCAAGGTAGGCTTTCTTTGTCAAGAAGGGAGTAATTCGGAACCAAAAATCTTCGTTCTTATCCGTGAGACCTTGGAAGGTCTGCAAAATAAGTCGAAGTGGCTCTTTAAAATTTGCGTACCGCGTCTCATTGGGACTGTCATCGAGTGTTGAATTGGCTGCTCTTTGAAGCTGATTTCGTCGAGGTGAACTAAATTGTGCATCAATAGAATGATGAACCTGTAGAGTTTGTTGACCTGGGTCAGGCACTTCTAAAAAGGCTGGTGAATTTCGTGTACTCCGTGCCTCTTTGCTTGCATAAAGTGTCCTCAGGAGCTCGTTCTCGCAGTCTTCAAGTGCTGAGTTCAAGTCTTCGAAAAGTTTGACCTCGTTTGCATCCTGCCCAATTCCAACAGCAAGCAGGGTTGAACCTAATGGGCCATCTGCATCGACACCACTGATTACAAGGGTAACTCCCTTCTTGCTGAATACTCTGTTCACGCGATTGAAGGCTTCGGCGGCAGAGTAATCGATTCCAGTCACGTGCCAGAGATCCAACACTAAAAATCTGATAGGTCGTTCGCCAAACGATTCGTCTTCAATCAGAGCCCGTAGCCGTTCCTCAACACTGACAATGGTCCCAAAGAACAGATAACCTGCCAGCTTTGTGATATGTACTTGCTGGCCAGTTTTGCGAAGATATCCAGATTGTGTGGGATTTCTACGCACTGTAGATCCTGCGATCTCTCCCGAGTAAGAAGCCCTTATGGCGGGGACTCTTGACTGCTGGACAGTGAGAGATACGAATGCCAGACCGATGCCGATGAAGATCCCAACGACGAAATCATAGATGCCCATTATAAGTACAATGGTAACGACCTAGATGAAGATTAGAGTCATTGATAAGCGTGATATTTGAACAGTTGCGACTTACGGTTATGTACTCCAGAATTTTCAGTTTCCTCCTGGGTGTCCAAACAGCTTCGATTAATAATTCGAATCCAAGAAGAAAAATCAGCGTTCCGACCATCATAACTGGAATATAGCTAATGAGAGAAGGTCCAATGACCATTATTCCCACGGTTAGCACGGCCAGCATGATGCCCGCAAGTCGACTATCTCCACCACTCTTGTAGAAGAGAACGCTGTTGGCATACACCAGATAATTCTGGATACTACCGGCGAAGCCAGAAAGTGCATTGGAAAGCCCATGTGCAATAAGCTCCCTGTCAAGGCTCAAATTATCTTCGCCTACGGAGAAGGCTAGGGAGGGAACATTGATGGGGACATGCAAGATGCCAAAGAATGTTAGCGCAAACATTGCCGGTATTGTGTCGGCGATTGCCCCCCAGTGAACAAGATTGAAATCTAGTAAAATTTAGCGATCTGCATCAAAGCTGACAGGGAGAAATCTCAAAGTTTACCATAGAGTGTATAGAAATACCACCATGGCTCTCCAGCTTTTGGTCCTGCGAACACCCAACCAGTTTGAGTGAGATTATCCAGCTGTAATTCGTCCAATGAGAAGACGAAGAAGTAAAAGATTACCGGGATAGCCAGAATGTATATCGGCAGGAAATAACGATTTTTGATCTTCTTCTGAAGCTGGAACAAAGCAACAGCAAGCACGAATGGAATTAGCCACAAGGCGACTGTATCTCCGTCGAACATCTTCTTCAGGGTGGGCAGGTTGTACTCAAGGTTACCATCTAGGCGGGCAGTAACCTCGAAGCCAGTTGCGATCAAAAACCAACCCACGCCTCCGATACACCCAATCAGAATATGCCTCGGAATGAAGCCGACAATGTATCCGAAGCGGCAAGTGCCAATCAAGAAAAAGATAAGGCCGGTAAGGATTGAGCTGATTGCATAGGATGTGATTGTGGTAGCGATGACGGCCTTTGGATTTTCTTCGCCGACTTTTGCTATAATCGTGAAGGCCATCTTGTGGAAAAATGGGACTACTTCAATCTTATGTATGTCAGTGATGAGATTAGAAGAAAGGGTGAACCAACTATACCATTTCTGAGCCAATTCCACCCTTGAACCGACTTCCACCACAGGAGTATACTAGTTGAGATATGATACAACTAACATAAAACATTGATATGCCAGCGGAGCCTAGTTTCTCGAAGATTGGTTGTCCGAGAGGAAACAGAATCATGCCTATCGGATCGTCAGCATTCTGATACGCGGAGAATGGAGCACGACAGGTGCAGACACAAGGTCACTTACCATATGACAATGCATCTAGAACGTTGAGTAGAGCACCAAGAATGACAGCTGGAAGATATCCAACTGGCGCAACAATGCCGTGCTGCCATATAGCTTTCTTGTCCCAGCTCTTTGGGCTGAAGACTGTGCGAGCAATGCCCAGGCCTCTGGCCTTGTGCTGTGCGATGGCATCCCGAATCTTCGGCCAGGATCTCCTCCTCCTTAAATCCTGTTGCTCGAGGTCTTGTTCTCCACGTATCCAATCCGGATGGGTATGAGGCTCGCGACTTCTCGTTTTTGCGAGCAATGGTGTTCGTTCGTTTTCCACCTTGCCATCCGATGTAATTATCAACCGTGTTTGGTCCGGCTCAACTCTGTGTCCATATCCGTTCGACCAAGGTCGGTCCCGTGTCCCTACTGCTTCGTTGGGGGGTGAAGTACTTGGCGGAGACCTCCTAATCATATTTGATAGAGCGGATGTCCCTGAGTGTCCACTGGGTGGTGAATGGCCATTTTCGGGTGAGCCAGGTTCTGATACCTCCCGGATTGTATCGTGGTGCAACCCCTCCCCAAATGTTGTAGACGACTCATTGTCCGACCCTCCAGCGAAGAAGGACTCGAGATGTGTTTGCACGGAAGTTCGTCGTGGAGGAGAGCTGCTCTGGATAGAGGCTTTATCGGATAAGGCATAGGATGCAAGTTCGGCAGTTTCTTCTCTGACGCTCAGGGAGTAATGTGCACTGTCAACTGGGGCTAATTGAAGGTCAGTTATTGAATACAATGACGGATGTGAAGATATAATCTCACCTGAAGGTCCATGGTAAGATAGCATATGGAGCGAAGAGCGGGTGGGTTCTCGGTGACTGGAAGAGGGGTTGTTCGCATTGTGTGCTTGCGCATCCACATGTCCTCGAATTAACCCATAATTGATATCTCGTGCGGGACCGTTCGATCTGGTGGACTGAGTTTCGTGAGGTTGAGAATTGGAGGTGCCTGGAATGACTTGCGGACAAGATTGAGGATTGGAGTTTGCTCGCACACGTCGAAACGAGGCGAAGCCTTGTGGCAGAGACATGGTGAAGCTCACTAACGAGGGCGGCGATAAGGTACTGCAAAACGACGATTTCTCCCAACACCTGAATGAATAATTCCCTTTCACAACGACAACACGTGTAAAAGTAGAAGTATCGCGGACAAATGTGAGGGGACAAAATGGCGGGCACCGCTAGGGATCCTTGCTAAGCCGTAAAGCCGATCGCTTCACGCACTAAGAAATTAATTCTTCCTAGTGAGTACTTAAGGGGCTAGAGTCGTAACCCAGATATAAACTCGTGGGAGACTGATGGAGGGGAGGTGGAGTTCGACTTTGCAAGGACATATATGAATGGAGAGAAAGCAACGAAAGTGCTCGTTAAAACTCAGAGTTCAAGACGCTAACGGAAAGAATGACGATTCTACCTACTAATACCTCCGTACCTACCTCGTAGCCACGGCGGTTCTCATATTATTGCCTCAATCTGGGTACTCCTCACCTCATCGAGCTCGCAAACTCTGCAGACTGGATCGGTGATACTTGGAGCCTTGGACAGAGCTCCATCGCATTGACCGTAGATGCTGCCATTTGCAGGAGCCGGGTGCAGCAGATGATCGACCGTCACGTCGTAGACCCTTGAGCATGATGGTGGAGTAGAGTGGAGGAGGCAAGAGCTTGAACTCGAATACCCTTGAAGTGGCCCAAGGGGGTGAAGGTCCAGATGGTGCGGAATAGTTGATTTTCTCGCCATACAAAGCTCGAGGAGTAAGCTGGAGAGGTCGTCTAGACGAAAGCAACTTGTACAGTAAGATAGCAGGGCTGGCCGCTTTGCCCCACAGTACTCGAGTACGAGTACCGTAAGTACGACTGAGTACGAAGAACGGACTTCGAAGCACCACAGCCGCGTCGACGTTTTCAAGCTGCATGGAGATGAGGGGCAATATCTAGAAACGGCTAGGCACGGGGCCATCTTCATATGTCAACAACGTTCTCAATTCATTTCCACGGGCTCTGTGTAGTTGTGTTTTCCACTTAAGTGCGTCCGTATATCAAGGCGAAAGAATCGACTTCAATTGCGGTTTCAAGCAAGACTGCTGCTTGACAGTCCCGTACTGTAGATGGATCCTCTCGAGACTCGAACTCGTCCCAGCATTCATCCCACGGTTCATGTGAATATGCGACGCTTTCCTAGGCCCTGTTCATGGAGAGGCGGAGACGCCACCCTTCATTAGAGGTTCGAGATTTTCTTCTCTTCTCCCCTCTTCGCCGGCTAATGCTCCGAGTGGGATGCATTCATGCTTCCCTCAACTCAGAGGCATGACATGGTTTGCTCGTCCTCGAGAATTCCGCACCATGGTCGAAACCCCTCAGCTCTGCATCCCCTCAATCATACAGTACCCAGGGAAAGTTTCCCGAACGAAGTGATACAAGCGTCCAGAATGCCCTAAGAGCCCCCGCACTATGCGATGGAACACTGTGTTCACCAACCAATTGCGTGAGATGACAGGCATGTTGGCGCCATACCACCGCATTCCTTCTGATAGTTGTGCAATCTCTGATGTTCTCATGATATACCGACAAGTCGTAATTGTCCCTATTCGTTTCTGCTCAAAGTACTTGTTATTGCGAGTTCGAGCTAAGACCCATCTTCCAATGTCGCGTCTCGAAAGAATGTATCTTCCGGTTATCACAGTAGCTTTGTCCGCATATTGCAACAGAAGTGAGAGTCCAAAGCATCTCAGGCCCCCGAAACATCTCCATGGGCGGCTCTATTCGCAACTATATAATTCTTTCGGGTTTCACAAGTCGCAAAGTCGAGTGACATCCATCGCAAGCAATGGACTCCACAGGTCAGCGTCCAAAGCCGCTGCGGGTCGTCTCGCGGTCTTGGTGGAACCCCTGCCGGATGTTGTTCCGCTCATGCATGGCTTCCCACACTGAAATCCCACGATGTACTGAATGAGAAGTCGATTGGTCATGAGAGAGTGACACGACAGATCCATCTCGATGGGAGAGGAATTGAGCATCATTTCGGTTCTTCGGCTGAGGGTGTTATCAAGGTCTCAGCTGAGTTTCTGCAAATATCCTTGCGCGATGAGGCGTTCCACATCTCCTTGACGAACATAGAATTGTGAATTCTTTGTGAGGTTGATTGTACTAGATAGCTTGGTTAGTCAAGCGCAAATCAAAGCATGCTTACCCGCGACACTAACCCGTATTCTGTTTGGATCTCCCCAGCGTCTTTGAGAACCCTAACATCAATAAAGAGATCCCGCGGGGGCTCCAAGTTTCCAGTCAAATCTATATCGGTCCATTGTCCTTTGTATGCGGCCAGAAGGTCACTATACTGCCTCACATATTCTTCCTCCTCCGGACTTAGGCTGCTACTGTTGCCATCGCCTCCTCCTGCCTCTGCTCCAGACCCTTGAGAATCAGGTGGTATCTGCTGCTGAGCTGCGAGATCGGAGACATCGTGCCCATTCCACACCATCTCTTCAAGTTTGTCGGTTCGAGTTCGATGGTAGACAAGTAGACATCGCTTGTTCCGCCGCATACAGAGATGATCCACGAGGAGTGTACATGCTGTTGCGGGGTCGGCAGATGGATCAATAGACCCGTTATGCGATTGTAGGATGTTTGACACGTCTTTATCAAGATCTCGAACTTCACGCGTCACGGCTCGCACGATCTCGGATTGGTACGCCGGCAGATGCTCGAGCTTCTGTGTCCGCTTGGCATGCTGGACCTGTAGGGAGGATTAGCATAGAATGTAAAAATGAAAAACTTCGGTCTTACAAGCTTGATGCCCAAATCTCCATACATTTGAAGGTTGTTGTGGAAGTGTTCTCAAAGCCTCGGCCGCACTTTTAACGACTTGGGTGTCGCGCTTGGAACGCGCTTATCACCAAAGATTAGCGCCGCCCAACTCCACCAACGACCGCTTCATTTATCATTTCAGTATTTACTCTTAACCATGGTTTCAACGGGCGATCGCCGCTGACTTCCACCCTTTCCAGGTCGCCGTGAGCATATGAGCATATAAGCGGTGGCAGATTGATTCAGCGTTAGCTTGGACATTGCAAGGCTACCTGCAGGACAAAGCCATTCTTCGAAATTTCCTTCACTATATCCCTTCATCAAACACAAGTCAATTGCTGATCAATACTGGACTGGGTCTATATCAAATTCATCTAGTTGCCATCAATGATCAACCGCTAAAGCAACTTCGCGCCAGTTGTCAAAAAGACAGAACACTCACGCTTCTGGAGGCTGGACGATTGTCTTCGAGAAGAAAATTATCCTTTTACGAAAACTTACAAAGAGCGATTCCTAGAACGATACATCATTGTTCAGATTACTCTGGGGTCATTTTTCAACGCGGTCGATTTCAGAATCATTATCCAAGAGAAGATTATCATTTATTCACGGCACATTTCTGGATCTATTTCTCTTGTACACTCCCCCAATGAACTCCAACACCAAAGGAAGACCTCCAAGGCCATGTCAATGCCGGTCATGCATCATCCCTCATCCTCAGCAATGGCATCCTCAGCAATGGCATCCTCAGCAATGGCTAAGGAACATAAAGCTCCGCGACTTAGTGAATCATATAATTACACGAAACATCAATGAACTCAAACTATTCGTAGCGTCCATACGCTCTACCGTCAATTTGGCATCAACAGCCCTCAATGGTCCATCCCTCTAGCCGTCATCCTCAGGGCCAAAGTCGCTCACTCAACTCTTTTCTTCGTCCATCCACTTCTCAAATTCGGGACCAGCATCCATGGATTCGACCTGCCAGCCATCTTGGTGTCCCCTGAGGATGTTCATATGTGGATCATGAATGGGCATCTCCTCCTGGCCATGCTCGCTGTTTGCGTAGGACATAACTGGGTCGCTCAAATGCGGATCGATCAAGTTGTATGAACCAGCAAGCTTTTGCTCACTATATTGTGTGTCGCCAAAGTATACGCTTCCATCGTGAGCACGATCTTCATAGTTGTCATTGTAGACACCCTGGCTTTGCGAGAGCAATTCTGGATCGGTTTTGTGTCCTGGCGCGACAGCATGCTGTCCTTCGTACTGCTGATAAACACCCATCATATCAAATTCCTGCCCACCAGGAAGTCCGAGGAAAGGGTGCATGCCTGGTACGAGATGATTGGACTTTGTGAGCATGACATCCTCAGCACCTGGCGGTGCGTAGTTCGGATTTTGTCTGATTATCCGCTGGTAATACTCGCCCCCTTGAGTATTTGGCAGGTATGGTGCTGGCGGCTGCTTGCCTGGATTTGTTGAGTGATACGACGAGGAGTGATAGAATGGCTGGCTTGTGTCTATGGAGCTTTCCCTTGACGAGTACTGGTATGCAGATCGGGTGGTTGGGTACGCAACAGGTATGTCATGTCGAGGAAGTGCCCTTGCTTTCTTCTGTCTTCTGCTCGATCCGCCTTGCCAGTCGTAGTCGTCAAGATCCGAATCTTCTGTTATCGGCTCCTCGGAGACCTTGCGTTTTCCTTTAGCCGCTCCTGGTTTCGTCGGGGAGAATTTGTAGCCCGGGTGTGCATTCTGATGGTTGATTCTCTCAAGTCGTGCCCACTCGTTGAATTGCTCTCTGACTTCTTCGGGCTCTAGCGGCCAGCTATCACCGCAAACTTGGGAGACGATTTGATGGTTGTTCTGCAAGCACCAATCTTTTGTTCGATTTTGATATGCCTTGCGGTAAAGCATGAAGGAGTTCATTGGACGCTTTACCTTGCCAGGTACTTTTCCCTCCTCGACCTCTTTTCGTCGTACCTCTGCAGATCTATTGACGTATGCCTCTATGTCAACAACTGCGACATGCTTCCAGTCTTTTGTCAGCTCGCTCAGTGGCTTTTCAAGTTTTGCCACCTTCTTTTCCGCCTTCATCTTTTCCTTCTTAGCTCTTTTTGGCTTGGGCGACTTTTCAATTCTTCCACGTCCTTCTGGTTTCGGTCTGAGGTTTTGCTGGCCCCTCTGCAAAGCGAGGCCGCTTCTTGTTGTGGGCATATCTTGCGAGCTCATCGACGGTGTGGGTGGCGACGTAGCCGGCGTGCTGTAGTGGTCGTGGCTGTATCCTTGATACTCGAGATTGTAACCTTCCTAAGCCGTGTTAGAAGACATTATCCGTCATCAGTTTCATTCAAACACTCACGTATTGAAGTCCAAGACCTGAGTCGTGATACTGCTGCTGATACGGGTATTCAGGCCGAGAGCCATGAGAGCTGCCACCATCCTGTTGTTGCGGAGGAGGGGAATTGTAATTTGAGTGCAAATGAACCCCTTCGTCATGCTCGTAATGTTCCTGCGGGAATGAGGTGTTGCTGTTATGTTGAAGCAAATGATGGAGACCGTGTTGCAGGAGCTCGCCATTACTCGTTGCTGGAGGAGAAAGCGTCATTTCGTTTCTTTTTGCTAAATGAAGTGTTCGCGATTGTACTGAGCCAAAGCTTTACTGCGTGGTCTTTGCGTTGCGGTACCTAGTGGCCTGGTATACTGGGAAAAGGGAATGAAGGGGGCGATCTGCTCTATTGTATCGTTTCGTTGTTGCCGCTGTGGCTATCTGCGTTGTTGGTAAAGCAAGAATTGATCTTCGCACTCTTGTGTACTAGTATACTCTGCCCTGCAGAGTTTGTCGTGCAGCTGGAGTGCCAGTGCTTGCCGTCGTCGTGTCCACAGTCGCGAGCAGACAGGAGCCTCGAAATCAGGCGAGGTCGGAAAACCCTTCAAAGAACAAGAATCCTTCTGGAAAGATATTCTAGCGAACTTCTTTTCTAGGAGAACGATTCATCTACCGATACTGTTATTAAGCTTTCTTCTTGTTGAGAATCAAACAGGTGGGGTATGTCTTTTGTGCGGTGTCATAAATTTGGGACGAACCTGTTGCAAGTAGCCGTGGTGCACTTATTTGATTCACGCTTCAGGAGTCTAGTTTTCTGGAACCGCAGCAAGCAGGACCTGAGTTGCGAAGGCCTCGTATGGTGTGTACCCCTGGAATAGCAGCAAAAGTCCCTGGGCCTTCTGCGGTCGGGCTATCTTCTTTGTTGGTGCAGTCGGTCGGGACACCGCTCAATGAACACTTTCTGATATTTGAGTATGGCGATCCGACAAGATGTGAAAATCAGTCTTTGTTTTGAAACCTTCGATAGAAGAAAGAGACTCTTCCATCCGGTCTTTATGTATTTTTGATTTCATGGTCAAAGAATAGGGTACGGATTGGGTTAATTTAACGAGCAGAGGGGCGCTGCTTTCGGCCAACCACTGCTTGCGTGCGGATGTGTATATTTTTACGCACACAGCATCCACATGATTTGATTTGCCCTCATCAAAGCGCATTCAAGCGGCCCTTTGAACTTCATGGACATGTGTATCCTTTTGACCATGGGAATTCATTGTGGTGTAATTTGGACTTAAGTTGCTGCCCGATATCCAACCGTATCACCTTCCTCAAAGCTTCCAAAATATACTTTCCGTCCCAGACACATCCTCCCCTTCAATATCATTCCTCAAGATGAGGTTGTTAATATCGAGGCAAGAGCTATGAGTATAAACAGCACTGTCCTCTCCGATCTCCCTCCCGATCACAATGACGCAGAAAGGTCACCGGCAAGCTCCCAGAGCAATCCCCGCGTCTTCCCTCGTCTTATGTGGCGCCGCCCATCATGGGATAACAGGAATGCGTCCCTGCGAATCGCCAGCGCGCTTCGTTGCGTTGGAATGTGGACTACGCCTTTTTCCGAATCGCGCTTAGGCGCAAGCAGATGATTGCGGAGGTACTTCCGACAAACCTGAGTGCTGCTACAGATAGGATTGAATACTACAGGAGGAGTATTGGGGTGCTGAACATTGAGGTGATGGGTGGGTAGGGTGCTGGGGGTGTTCGGCGGGAGTGATGCACGCCTGGCAGGAACTACACGGGAGGCTGCATGTGTCTCAGTATGCTGTTGAGTCTGTTTGGATGGTATCGTCTTGGACGGTTCTCTAGTGATAAACTGGCTTGGGGTTCGTGGAGATGTCCTTAAATTGCCGTGACTAGCTTATTGCGTCCAAAAGCTCTCTAGTGATTAACGACTCATAACCTCAACTTGCAACCGCGTTCCTACAAGTCTACTACTCCCCACACCCGTCTCCCACTCACAAACGAGAACGGGGCAATTTCTTGGAAAATGATCACCCGAGACATCATCCCTCGACTTTTCCATTTGCCACCCCTTAAAGCACCCTCGAGATGGCGGGGCTCATCATTGATATGAGTATCCTATCCGACCATGTTGCCCTCGAAGTTTGACTCTGAATTCCTCGTGTGTGCTCTTGGGGGGTAGGCACTATTCAATACGTAAACAGAGCGACCCTCCATCGAAATACTGCAGTGTAATCCACCTGAAAAAGCAAACAATGGACATTTCTCCGCTGACGGGAGCGGCCAATGACTTCAAGACGCTACGGCGGGTATTCAGGCTCCCATGGAGAAAGAACTGCATTCAATACAGATTGGGCTGATTTGGATTGGATGTGGCTTGGATTTGAAGAATGCCAATAGCCTATTCTCTCACGGTGAGGAAGTTCATGGCGCTCCTTTTCCACATCCACTTAGCTTGCGGTTTCGTTCCGTAACAGACGCCTTATGACACGCGACATCGGTATCAAAATTTCTCGCGCTCAAAACTCCTGGCTGGTCTTCTGATCTCTGTTGGAACTACCTCTCCTTGCCACACGCCATGCCCAGCCTCTCCCAATGGACGAGGTGTCCCCGTCTCCCCTTCACCCACGCCGCGTACATCACCGCACTCGCTGCTACACTGCCAACGCTCACGCCTGCGATCCAGCTGAACTCTGATGGACGCGCCCAGATGATGCCTAGGATGTGTTCTAGGTGACGGGGATGTTAGGTTTGGGAAAGCACTTTCCTCGGGATGGAAGGGGGGGTATTACGGTGGACTAGATGGAGAGGGGAAGGTAGGGGGAAGTAGGAGAGAAATGGGGCATGGACTTACGGCTCAATTCAAAAAACGAGATGAAGCTATTTTCGACGCCGGTGAAGGCGGAGAGCGTGGGGGCGGGGTGGAGGGTTTGTGTTAGTTGGGTGGTTGTTAGATCGTATGTCCAGAGACCGAGGCGGGAGAACGAGAGGAAGGTGAAGAGCGTGATGGTAAGCAGCGGGCGAGGAATGGGGGATGAGGTGAGGATGCGTGTTAGCAGGTTAGGTGGAGAGGTTGATGGGGTGAGCGAGTAGAGGACTAGGAGGACTGGAAGCTATTTTGTCGTTAGTATGGGTTTCAAACCGACAGTCTGAGGTATATATATTACTCACCAAATTCAAAAGCTGCCAACTCAACCCCCAAAGCCCCAATCTCTCCAACCCAACCTCCGTCCTCATTTCCTTCATCACCCTCCCCTCCTCCTCCCCCTCCCCTTCCCCTTCATCCCCATCCTCCTCCTCCAAAAGTGCCCTCCCACTCCCACTACTTTCAACACTCCCACTACTTTCAACACTCCCACTACTTTCAACACTCCCCCTCTCCCCTCCCCTGGACCTCCCGTGCCCCTTCGCCCTCCCCAAAACCCTAACGCCCACCGGCATAACAACCGTACTCCCAACCTCAACCACACTCCCCACCGCCCTCGCAACCGTAACAAGCCCCAGCGAGAACCCCGAAGCAAGCAAGAATGTCACGAACGTCGCGCCGTAGCTCAGCGCCGATAGATGTAGGAGGGAGAGCGCGAGCGAGGGGATCCAGACGGGGGAGGAGAAATAGGATTTGAAATCCTGAGTATATTGTCTTCGTGCTTGAGTGATCTTGCTCAGAAGTCCTTGAGGTGAAGATGAGGCGAAGTTGTCTAAGGGATTGGTGGTTTTGAGAAGGCGGAGTTGGGGGTTGCAGTCCCAGACTCGTTTAGCACACGAGAGTTCAACGGCCCAACTCGACACGCTCATTGCACCAACGACTATGACACCGATTTTGACGGTGGTGGCTGTGATGATGAGGGAGATGATAAGAGGAGCGACGAGCTTGCAGATCAAGTCGATCCGTCTCATCACCGCGTTCAGGTTCGTTAGGTCATATGGTGATCCATCTGGATCCGCGGCCGTGACGATGAAATCGCGTTCCATGGACAACATATTCCCACTCGCACTTAACTTCTCCAATATCCCAAACAGCATTATCACTCCGAACAGTACATCTCTGAGTGGGAATGGCACTTCCGGGAGAGCAAGGGGCGTCACATCCCCCCCTTTCTTGTTCCCAACGATGAAAACCCATAGCGCCGAAGCTGCAATGACCGAGCCCCTATTTATCGAAATAGTATCCGAGAGAGTCTTCAGACGATCAGGCGACCTGTCAACCCACCGTCCGACGGCTGAGGAGAAGCATATCGATGCGAATTGCCCCACGATGCCACTTCACAAACATACATTGTCAGCACGTGACTTTCCTCGATCTTCCCGTCACCACGTCTGTCCAGGAGGATATAAACACATACCGCATCGAACTCGCAAGCAATGTATCCGGGTACGCTGCAGCGGTGAATATTATCTACTCCCCTCGCTCACGAATCAGCCCTTCACCCTCCTACAACCTCACATTCGAGATAGACGAGAGTTTCCTCACCGCCGCGAACTCCTACACGAAAAGTCAGCCCACCGCACCCTCGTATCTCAGAACAATTGAGGTACGTACATAACTCCTCACATTCCACGTACTCAGAAAATGGCTGCCGATGTCGAAACCACGTTAGTTTATTTTATCCCTCCTCGTTGCTTAAACCTGCCACTTCTGTCGGGATGAAGAAGAGACAGGAAACGAACGTCAACGCTCGTCCGAAACGTTCGTGGGGAGCGAGAGAGGCGAGAGAGGAGGGGGATTTACCTGGTGTATAGGTTTATTGCTTGCGATCGAGTCATGCGGGGGGAGGGTTGGGCACCGTCGATTTGAAGGGGTGAGGTTGTTGCTGATGGTGATGATGTCTGCGCGAGATGGGAGACGGAGGGTGAGGCCATGATGGAGTTTGGGTATCAACACGCAACTTGATGATCGTGAGGGCGTGATGAGATCAGGAGGACATGATCAAAATGATTGTGCGATGCGAAGAGGAATGTTATATCATTATATGGAGGAAACATAATGGTGCTGGTGGTGGAGCACTGCATTGCATTGGGTAACCTCATCCCCGCTAAGACTCGGCAGTCCCTCCAACTTTCTCGCTCACTCACTCATTCATCAAGTCAAGAAAGCATATTCAACCTTTGAAGGGGAAAAAATGATATTCCGTCACAATCGAGTCTCTTAAGAATGCCCTTTCCTCCCCTTCGCCTCACTCAGTATTCCAACATCCCGGCCCTCTCGTACACCCACAAAAGGCGGCATACGAGAGATCCAACCCCTTCATTGCGAGAAAATAGCCTGCGCATATACCCTTCAATAAAAATAAAACTCCACCATCGCCAATAAGTTTTCATCCCATGATAAACATCGTGTCGTCTGACCATGTGTGTGCTGTTCCGAGCCGTGTGAATCATTTCAAAACGCCAGTTTCGTAAAGTTGACAAATCGAACCCGCCGCAAAAGTCGTTCCCAATAAAGCAGACCCGCACATAAAAAAATCCCATTGATGTCCGATCACATTCCCCTATCCCAAAAGCAGAACTGCTTCTTCACCACGTTGGAAGAAAGAGGCGAGAAGAGTGAGGGGTATTTAGCGAGAAGCCATTCTCTCCTCCATCCCGCCCCAGTAGACAATTGGTCTGGGCTCCAAGATCTCCAGGCCAGTAGCAAAGGACTTCTTCTCCTCCTCCATATCGACCATCGAAGGCTGACGCTGCATGATCGCCTTGATTTCCGAGACTGGATCGGAAGTGGAGTGACAGGAGTCTCTGCTAGACGAGGTCATCGAAGAGTCCGATGGGGAGCGGGAGCGAGAGCTTCGGATGGAGCTGCGGAGGCTGGAGAGGGAGAGGGATTGGAAGCGTGCGGTGCGCATCTTGACTGAGTTGGATTGAACAAGTGGAGGGGAGTTGAAAGGAGGATGGAGGTAATAATATAAACAGGGACGACCGTGCGAAAGATGGAGACGGAAGAGCCGAAGAATTAGGGTTCGAAAGAAGGATCGGAGGGTATATATGTTGATGCAGACGGTATTGCGAGTGGGTAGATGTATATATCAGGGAAGTAGGCACAGCCTTGGGTGGATTAAAAAAGGGGGGTGGGTAAGTTAAGGTAGGTAGGTGAACGAGTGACGAGTCTGTATTTAGACTTTTGCTTTAGACTCTGTGGATGAAGAGACGTGGAATTGAGAGAATGGAACTTAATGCGAAGTTGTGTACGTCCCCTCGTACTTAAGTGGCACCCCGATGAGCAAACCTCCCACGCCATTACGCTAGGACGCCCTGCAAATAGAAGGGAGCTCAACTGTTCAAGGGACGCGGTTTGGGAGGAGGATGATCGGCAAGGAGGTTACACTCCACCGCGCAAGCATCAGGTTCGTTTGAGCCCTTGCCTTAACTCCTTGAGGGGGGCGTGATTCCGGAGTCTGGGCTCTGGACTGAACTGAAGGAGCCGGGAGTTCCAAGGGCGAGGTCGCAACTTGCAAGGGAGGAGGATATTTTCAGGGGTGAGTGAGAAGACCCAGAGGAGAAGACTCCCTATTCAGTTGAAAAGTAGCGTGACGGGCAGAAAAGAATGCAATAAGACTATAAGAGTGGCTTTTGCGGAGCAATACGAGGTATGTCTTACCTGAGTAGGAGCATGTTTTCGTGTTTTCTCAGTCACACTGAGTCTCAGTCTCTTAATCCGCCCTCCCCCCTCTTCGGAGTAGGGTTAGGAAGGAATCGCCTAAAGCGAGGAAAGTTTGATATCTCGTCCACAAACACGAAAAGGAGGCTCATCACAACGTCACAATTGAAGGGGAAACGGTCTTCTGGAATCAGAGCTGCTGGTGTGCTACGTAACACTTAGCGTAAGGATGAATGGCGTACGTAGTGAACCGAATCAGGATCAGGGGTTACGACAACCATCACCCAACCCCTGATGACGACCGCTACTCGACTCTCGAGCAACGAAGTACACTCAGCCTTTTCACTCTTCGCATCAATTTGTTCCTCCCACGCTCGCCCTGGGAATGTTGGTATAATATTGCGAACATCATGCGAACTCTCGGTGAAAGAGAAGAATTTGCCCCTCACTCTCGCTTCATATTACACCCCCCTACCCTCCTACCCCCTACTGTACAGTGCCGACGCCGAATGCACCTCTAGAGTCTAAACCTCACATCTCCATCTCCATCTCCATCTCCATCTCCATCCCCTTCTTGAGCACCACACAACCCTCACTCACGAAACAACTCGCAAAACCATCTTTCACACTCACTGACACCATTTCCCTCAGGTTTCCCACTCTCCAAACCCCAAAAGTCCCCTCAAAACATCCCCTTCAAAACACCGCTCTCTCCCCATCAATTCCCATCAATTCCCATCACCGCTCATCAAACCCTCCCCTCCAAGGATCATGAACCAGACTCGCGACAAGTCCGCTGGTTTCAGGCTCCCAATGCGTGCTAGCGCGGTACCAGCATACTAGTAGGGGGCTTGAGACCGGCCAAGTCATCTGTGCAGACTTTCTCAATCTTAAGCGAGCCGCATCATCGCATGTCGAAAATGTGATCTGCTCCGTGGACCGTCGGTGCACGAGAGAATTGATGCACAGATGCTCCGTCTTGGAAGCTGGAAGTCGCGGTTGGACCCATGTGTCAAACATGAAGCCATCGTAGAGGGAAAAAATGGTGATCATTGGCCGTTGACCGGGAGATACCGAGGAAAACAAATCGAAGCGTGCAATTCTGCACAGTTTCTACTTTGCTTATTGCTCAAGACCACGGGACTCAACTTTGCATTTTGTGAATCATCTTAAAAGACTCGTGTTGAACATCGTCCAAAACTCCGTTCTCTAGTCCTCTGAACTATCTCGTCGTTTCACCTTGATAACTTACCGAGGAATGCGATAAAGTTTGCCGATGTCCGTATCATGCAAATATCCTAAGCATAAATTGAACACGCATACCACTCACTAGATCAAGTATTCGTTTGTTTATCAATGTGTCATACAGATAATACAGATAAAACGAAGCATTTAACTATTGGATGTCAAGGACATCATGACGTGCTCCCCACATCGGGCGTCTTGAAGAATGAGAAGAGGAAATAGAAAACTCCCTGGCTATGCAATCAAGTGAACAACGAAAAGGAAGCCTTCCCTCGCCTCCGTCCTTTCCCTTTCTTCCTATATCTAATTCGACCCTTGCACCTCGAATCCTCCCAGAAATAGGAAGGAATAATGGTTCAAGGGAAACCACTGCCATGGAGATGTACATTACATCGTCATAGTACATCGCGAAACACGATCAGTCAGGCCTCTCCCCCCCCTCTCTCTCTCGTTCCCACAATATATATGTACGCCCGAGACGAATAATCGAAACAAGAAATTCATCATGAGGCCGTGGATGCCCATTAAAACGCCACCCCCAAACCCCCCCTAATTATGCTACCCGCATAGACCGATGCATTAGATGTCCCACCCCGCTCACTTGTCTATCGTTTCGAGATGAGCCATGTTCTCACCTGACTTCGAGCTGAATTCGAACCATTTCAAGAATATGCCGTGCCATCTGCACACTTTTATTGTGTTCCTCCTCCTCCACGGTTTGGTCGTCGTACCGTGAAACTCTTCCTGATACTCTCTCCCCATGCTGAATTATCGAGGACTTCAAGAACGTTCTCGGCACTGACTGCACTTCCGCGTCGACTACTCGATGCTGAATTTTGTCCAGAGAGCTCGCCTGCCTCCAGACTGATATTGGAATTTGTTGGTCGATGTGGTGAGAGTTGTGGTGATCTCCCAGGGCTCGCCGGTGATAGAGGTCCTCCAAGGCTTGCAAATCCACCGAAGCTGCTTGTGGATGATTCCTGTGGACGATGGCGTCTTGCTCCATCTACTCCATCCAAACCGTGAGTGATGAAAGAGGTGCGAGGGTCAACAGTGCCGTCCATGGGTGATAATCTTTGAGCTCCGGTTGGTCTCGGTCTAGCTTGTGGCGTGGCCTCTTCTTCATAATCAACATATACTTCTGGTCCGAGTTGAGGGACGTCGGTCATTCGTCCGGATCGCTTTTTCTCGAGATGTCTTCTGAATCTTCTTGACCAGTACCTTGTTTTCATTAGCGTGATACATAACCTTTCCATAGATTCAACTTACATTGTATCGAAAAAGCCGAGAACAACCCGCCTGCGGATCTCTTCCTCAACTCGTTGGATACGTGCACGTCTTCGCAGAAATTCTTCTAGTCTAATAACAGTGGTTAGTTTAATCATTATCAGAGGATCAAAGCGACGTACCTTAAGCTCTTACTATCACTAATGACATTGTAGTGAGCTAGGATCATTAGGACAGTTGTAAAGGAGATACCACGATCAATATCTGCAGAGACCATGACCTCCTCAAAGAACAGGTTGTAGCGTGCTCTTGTTTTCCGAACCTTTGCTGGATCGATAAGAGCAAGCCTTTTGTTGAGGGCCTTCAGATCAACGCCACTTGAGCCACCCGTAGCCGCCATGGATGATATCCGTCCAGATGTTCCCTCGGTTTGAATATCCTCTAGAATCCTTTGTACCGAGTTTTCGTGATCGTAGATTCTCATTGAGAAGACACCCGAAAGCTCCCCAAGCAGTCGGGGAAATTGCTCTTTGGTTATATAACCAGTCCCTTCTGGGTCGAGTGTGGCCCATGCTTGCTTGAACCGTCGTAATTCCTCTCTACTGACTTTACCAAGCCCACTCGAGTGCTGGTACACGTAACTGAAACTTTCGTAGATGAGGGAGACGAACAAACTGACAAAGATGTACATGCTGAGAATATTCCAAGTGATAAAAAGCGCATAGGCCCAGTTCGTGCTCCCACAGTCGCTCCTGAAGAAGCTCTCGCCCCGGATGCAGAGAGGGGGTTCTATTGAAGCGAAGTCCATCATAATATGGTTCCAACCTTCCCCAGCAGACATTTTAAAAAGTAAAATTAGGGCCTTTGGCACACTTCTAAAGTTGAGATTGCCCGTTTCATCTGATCCGAACCGAGTAAGTCCGAAAGTCTGGGTTAAGGCGATGGCGAATACAAGGAAGAACACAAACCAAGTCGCCAGAAGATTGCCAATGTTGGTCAAGCTAGCAGCTGCCGTCTTGAAGAGTTGATCGAGGGCATCGTTTCGAGGAATTAGAAGAAGAACGACGCTGACGAGGAATAGCTTGTGCAGTTGAACATAAATCTGCTGCTGTTTGCCATCCGCGCCGTCGACCAAGAGAATGATTGTTGACACCAAGGTTCCACCAATAGCTAAAATTGAGAATACGTCCCAAGAGCTGCGCCAAAATCTCGACCAACTAAGTCCAACGATGCGGATAACGAGATTTGCCATATAGAAGGCAGTGAACACCACGAAAACCCAGTTTCGTGCAGTATCTAGTCGGCTTGATTCAGGATAGTATTCGACCAAAAGTAGGATAAGGTGGAGCACAAGGATGATTGTCATAGCTCTCTGCCATTTCCCATGCTTTCTGACCGCTCGTTTGTAACACCAATCCTTCCATCCTCGGCTGATGGCAGTAGAAGGACGTTTCGATGGCGATACTTGCTTTAAAAGCTTTCTTAACTCAAGCCACGATCTTTGGTCGGCGGTTAGAAATGCTACGCCTGTCTGCTCCGTATAATTCCGCATGAAGACAGAAATGAACAGGGTAAGGACGAAAACGGTAGCAAGGAGGTTGAACATAACGAAGAAGACGGCGTTGCCTTGAGAAGCCAGAGTACGGGGTTGGAGGCCTCGACCAGTAATACTCTCTGCAGCCCACATCACGTCAATCCATCCTTCCTGAGAGGTTAATTGAAAGAGGAGGAAAAGAGAGTTCCCAAAATCATCAAAGTTAAACCATTGATTCGATGCAACTCGGGGTGCTATCATAGGCCAGGCATCATTGTAGGGTGTAGCTTGGTACTCGCCGAAGCAATCGTTGAGATTAGTGATGCCTGAATCATCACTACAAGCGACCAGTTGACCATTGAAGAGGTTGAGTCCATATATAGCAAAAGGGATCAGGAGAGACAGAGAGACGAAGGCAGCCTATTGCTTGTTAGCATTATCTACGGTGTTACAATGCGTACTCACAGAAAAAAACTTGCTCCCACCAACAATGATCAAGGAGTGGAAAGTCTCCCTAGCACTGTCACTGACATTGAGCAATCTCAAGGCTCGTAAAGCCTTGAAAGCTCCAACGGCTCTTGATATTTCGCCGTCATCCTTGAATGAGGTGATAACGCTAATCCAGAAGGTGACTAATACAACCAGATCGATCATGCCCCATGAGCTTCTGAAGTAGGCATTTGGTGTCCAGAATAGGCCATCTGCAATTGCCTTTATTAACGCTTCGACAGAAAAAACCAATGCAAATGACATGTCGACCCAAACGAACCAGTTGCGTACGCTGAAAGTGTGTTTATCAAAGTATTCCTTTTGGTAGAGCGGCGTGGTGACACAAGCTAGTAAGACCATCGCAACGATCGCTGCGTAGATGAATGCTGAGAAGGCATACCAGACAACTCTATGGGGTTCCACCCCGTCGATTCGTTCTGAACCTCGGCCAGGCCCAACAATTCGTTGACAAACCCGTCGGATCGGATTACTAGGCTTAAAAATGTAGAGTGCGTTGTTGTATGTAGGATGTCGGGCCAAGAAATCACGTTGTGCCTTCTTTCGTTGAGAAGTTGCTGATACAGCCTCCTTAGCCAACGTTCTAGCATCTGTCGTATCATCAGGGCGGCTAGAGAATTGTATGTTGGAATAGAATGGGTTTGGCTCCCTGTTAAAGACTCTGGTAAACTTTCCTCGGATTCCACCAAGAACCCCTTGCTTGGTCGGTGCAACGGGTGCTGGCGGCGTGTCTGGAGTGGGAGTAGCTTGTTCGGCTGCACGAATTTCATCGTCAAGGAAGTCCTTGACCACAGCATCCTTCAAAAGCATTTCCATGGTGGCTGGTCCATAGTCCAATGGATCTTTCGCTGTCCTCGATTTTCCGAAGCGGAAGATTGCTGACAGGGAAAGGTTGCTAGATCCATCGCCAAGCTCCTTTCTGTTCAAAAATGCTTTGACCTGGTGCATACGTTTCTCATCCTCAGAAACATCAAAATTTTCCTGAATGACTGCTATAAACATATTCACCAGAATAAAATTTGCAAGGATGAACCATCCGATGAAAAAAGCGGCACCGATCCATCCCGTATCTTTGAATCTGCCAACACCCGTGACGTTGTATAGAATTGAGGTCCAATCCTCGCTGGACAAAACTTGGTACATGCCGAGGAATGCATTGTATATGGTAGCAAAAGTGGCTATCGTGTCATCGCCATTCGCGTCCTGTGCTGCTAGCTCGCCTCGAAATAATTGTACTGCGAATATAGAGATGAGGAAGGTTATTAGAAAGACGAAGAGCATCAAATTGGCAATACCACTTGAGTTACCAAGAACCAATGTGATCAGTTGCCTTGTGATAGGGACCGCAATAATGACTCGGTATATTCTCATTAACTGAAACAGCGTGAGCCATGCATACGGCCTCTCGGAATTACGAATTGGCGGAAGTAGAATGATGGTAGTAATGACAACAAGGCCCAAGTCGAACCAGTTCTTCTTGTTTCTCGTAAAGCCTCGCCAGTCCACGGCGAAGCGAAGGATAATCTCGACAAGGAGCAGGAAGGTAACAACAACTTCTGCGTTGTTTATGAACTGCGCTCGATTTTCAGACATACTGGCGCTTCGACATGCTTGGCACACGAGATCAAATGCAATAGCAATGATCCAAAACCAGTAGGTCTTGTCGAAGATCCGCTTAAATGCGCCCAGGCGATGTGGTGCTTCTGGGTCATGTGTAGGGAGCATACCCTTGACGTGGGCTGCGAATGCACTCGCTTTTCCTTCCTCGCGTATAACCTGAAAGGAAGATGTGATGACAGCGATGAGCAAATTGAGCAACCACAGCATCATGATCATGATACTACTAGCAAAAAATAGAGCAGTCGCCAAGTAGTCCGAGTCCATGGTGTGGTACATCAAATCTGACCAGGTATTCGCAGTCATGACGACGAAGACCAACTCTAGTGACTGGAATATATTGTCAAAGCTGACAGTTCCATTAAAGGGAAGCTGACTCGGTTGGAGCTGCAGGCAATAAGATCCTTCCGCGCAGAGGTATCCCTTGACAGCTGATCCTGAGGATGTAAGGTTGTCGACATGAGTGTTGCCATCAAGGGGGCCAAGTTTCCAAGTCTCGTGCCCTCCAGATGCATTGTTGATGAACTGCCCTCCACAAAACTGGCCGGAGTTTATCCAAGCTGTTCCAGTTTTATTTAAAGGATCCGACGGATCGACCCAAACACATTGTCGATCGAAGCTCGATTTAAAACTCTGTACCCCTATGATGGCGAATAAGAGCCAAAAGAACCCGATCAAAAAGGAAACATTAACTAGTAGTGGCGCCGCTTTCTTCAAGCTTCGAAGGATGATCTATATGAAACATTAGTAGGCGGGTGGAGTCATTCGAAAGGGCACTTACTGCTGTGCCGTGTGTGAGGGCTAATAATCTCAAGATTCGAAGGCAGCTAAGCATACGAAACACGTACAAGTGCTGCCTTTGTTCTAATCCAGTGACCCCTAATACAAACGCTGCCCAGAAAGCGAGTACAGCAACAAAGTCAAGTCTGTTGAAACCATGTCGTAGGAATGCACGTCTCGCCAGCTGGAGGCGTTGTGCTTGTTCGACAGTCTTGACCTGATCTCCCTGGATGGCAGTGAAAGAACGAATGACAGTTTGAGCACTTATTGAGGGTGAAGGGCGTGGTGCTCTAAGAGACGAGTTCCTCTGCGGTTTGAAGATCGTATGATATCTTTCCATCACCACAGCCTTAGCTCCAGCCGCGCGATTCGATGAGCTATACTCGGGAGCATTCATAATAAGCCCAGACACTATGATTCGTGCTACCAGCTCCAATGTAAAAATAATGAATAACCCAAGTATAGCATAATCTATGATTGATCCACCCCAGCTCATGGGACGTGGGTTTTTGAAGACGTCTGAAGAGGATTCAACGGCAAGGAGGATCGTTTGGACCATAATTAGTATCAGAATCACTGGCTCCGTGAAAGGATACACCAGTAGGTCACATAACCAATTTCGAATTTTGCTGTCTGCGGAGAAAATACCCAGAGACTTTCCTCGCAACGGATTAGGCGGCTTTTCGTCCTCCTCGTTGATTGATGGATCTGGTTCCCCTTTCCCAAAGAATTTTATTGCCTTTTCAACGGGTGCGGTAGGAAGATTAGCTTGAGTGTTTGGATCAGCAGCTAGTGGATCCTTTCTGTGCTTCGGTTGGAATCGAGCCTCTTCTTCGTCACCCCGACCTGTCATTGTGGGCAAACTAGATTCTCTGGACACTCTGGACACCCTCGTAGCTCGCCGGGCGCTGGCTTCGATGTATTCAGCCTCACCACTTATATTGACAACACGCTGTGACATCGCTCTGACAATCGACCCTGCCCTCAAGAAGGCACCAGAAGTGGTGGAAGGTGATCGTGATCGATTTCGACCCTCTGGGGTAAGAGCATTTCCATAGCTGGGAGCTCTGGAGCGACCGCTACTAGGTGAAAGTCCATGCCCTGAACCTCCATAACCATCACCAGGCCTTGAGCTTCTCCTTCTCACGGCGGAATCAGATGAGTCGAAATTAATACTGTGGAAGCTCCCTGATCTGTCATGTCCTTGTCCACCTGAACTGTACCCCGCTGCCCCACTGATGGGTTGGAGATGGCTGGCGTCTGTAAGAGGAATACTGTCGGATTCCGTTGAAAAGTACGTTGAACTGTACCCAATATCATCTCCGCCGCCGTCCCCATACGGAGATGGAGACATGAAATCGATATCTTGGGACCCATACGTAGCAAATGGTGAAGGGGAATATGCCGCTGATACTGTCGGAGCATGTGAAATATTTATATCCGGTACAGCAAGCCCAGAAAATGACGATGCGATTGCGAATTCTAGAGGATCTACCGGCGAGACTGCTTCTGACCCATCGTTCCCTCTACCTTGATTTGGAATCGACAGAGGGGCAGTCTGACGTGTTCTTGTAGTCTCCCTCGGGGTTGGTGATGTGTTCCTCAGCCTTTCATATTGAGGCCCATCACTATGACCACTCGTTGGCCTCGAGAGACCTCCCAGCAAACTTCTGCCCCGTGTATGCTGCCGTCGTCCATCTCCTATATCCGCAGATTCTGGCGGGGGCTCAAGGTCTCGAAGAGGGATCGCACCAGGCGGCGTCGATGGATGCGGACGATCCTGCGGATTAGGGGAAGGCATCTTGGCCTATGCCAATGACCCGAAGGTCTTCTCACTTAGTGTTGTAATCTGATCGAGGCGTGATTCGACTTTGGAAATGATTTGCGCGGGAGTTCCAGGGGAGTTGCGCGCGGCGGCGGAAAGCAATTGATTAAGCCATCACCGTGACAAAGGAACGAATTCGAAAACTGAGCCTAGCGAATGTCAAATCTGCTTCTGTGCCTCTTCTCCGGCAAGAAGTAGTGGTGGTTGTTGATGTGTTCTTGGTGGATGGAGGATGGTGGATGGTGGATGGTGGATGGTGGATGGTGGATGATGGTTGGTGGTTGGGTGGTTGGTTTGTGGTTGGAATACTCCGTAGCGGAATTTCTGTAACATCGGTTCTTGAACGCGAGGCAGTCCGGCAGCCGCAGTTTGACAGGAAAGTAAGATGCGCAGCCAAGCAGGGGTCATATGTGCGCGGCGCCGGCGAGTCGGCAAGTCGACGAATAGGGAGTACCGTACCGGCACTTGGGACCTTGGGTCCACAAGTCCGGCCAAAGCAAAGCTTAGTCAGACGTGCTTCGTATACGTACTCCGTAGGTACTCCGTACTCGGTTACGGAGTCTCACCTAATTACCTACGTAATCGGGCGATCAGTATGGATCCCTCAATATGGAGGTACGTACTCTGTATTTTCAACTCTGTACTACGTATTTTCAGCTCTACCTACAATATCAAATAGTCACATGACTCACTTCGCATTCTCCCGCAGGGGACCCTTACTGTGATCTGCCGATGTGGGATCGACTCTGCTGAATGTGGTGGGGATTGAACAAAAAGAATACGGATACGGAGGTACAACGAGAAGGGTGCTGATAAGAGAGAAGCCTTGCCAATTGCAGAAAACCCATTTCACGTGATTTTCTCGACCGTTACCTACCTCCTAGGGAGTGGGAAGGAACCTTGCCATTGCCGAGCGCCTTTCTATATGGACGTAATGGACAATGGAAATTCAGACAACATCAAGTCCGAGAGTCGTGAGCTCAGCCATGAGAGTCGCGAACGGTTGACTTCAAAGTTCAAAGTGGCTACAGAGCATGCTCAGGGATGTTGTATCACCATCACGTGCAGGCTAGCGCCACCCGCGAGATCCTCGCGCGTCCTGAAGTTGATCGCGACGTCAAAAATATATTGATGGACGTCAACCGCAAGAGCAGCCTTCCGGAGCCATTCTCACAACCACAACCCAACTTCAAAGGACTTCACTTGCGCGAGGAGCCCCCTTCCCGATTTTAAGCGTCCTCGCGGTAATCTGCATGCGCAACCGTCGCGCCACGCTCTTCGTTCAAGTGTCTCGATCCCGTCGACGTTGTCACTATGGCGCCCTCTAGGAAGAGAGGTAGACATGAGATGGAAGCTGCCGAACCAGCCGTCGAGCCACCCAAAGAGCGAAGCATGCTTGATCGTGTGCGGAGCATGTGGGAATTTGCAGCTCTAACACAATGGATCTTCACTTTCGGCAAGGTAGTCAAAATCGATGACGATATGGACACAGAGGTATACACACTCTCCCCTCGACGAATGTGTCGCCTCACCGCCCGATACTGACTACGCGCTTAGGAGTTGGAGATAGAATGCTTGAATCCTAATTCTATAGTCCTGCGAGATATTGGCCTCGCCCTCCTGAAATTCGTCTCCTCACATAGAGGACTCACGTACGCTACCACCTTAAGCCGATGTCAACCATGCTAACTTGAGATAGCCTTGAGATCTTCGACGAATATACAAGGCGGCAGTATGTCGCGAAAGCACCTCAACGAAACCCCTACGGCGTCGACGAGGAACCTCTGAAGTTCAACGTATTCAATGTATTCACCAAAATTCGGATTCTTCAACAGCTCACCCAATGGACCATGATAAATCCGGATCGCATCCGTGAGAGGATGGAGGAACAGAAGGACACGGAACAGACCATTTGGGTTAGCTTCATCTACATACCAGGAGAATCCTGCTAACATCATTAAATAGCGCATCGAGCCTTTCGGTTGGGACTCGGAGGATCGCACATATATCGTTCTTGATGACAATCGTCTTTACCGCCAAACAGCAGCACCGCCCCCACCTCCACCCGCCTCGAAACCCAAGAAGGGCTCAAAGAAAGCAAAAGCTGCACAACGAGCGAGCAAGCGTCGAAAGGTCGCTGAGGCTATAGAAAGTGAGGCAGACGCAGATGAGACACTTCTAGGCGACACCACAATTGTTGAAGAGGAAGATGACGGACTTGGAGGCATGAAATGGGAGTGTCTTTGCGTATCCCTCGAGGATTACACGGGCTTTTTATCGACAATAGAGAAATCTCGAGACCCAAACGAGAAGGTTTTGCGAAAACGACTCGTGGATGAGTTGTTGCCGATCCTAGAGAAGCAAGAAGAGGCTCGAAAACGCAAAGCCGCCCAGAAAGAGCGTGAGCTGCTGAACCTGGAAAAGCTCGCTACTGCCAAGAGATCGAGTAGAATCGCAGGGAAAATGGAAATGCAAAAGCAGGAAGACGATGCTCGGGAAGCAGAGCGCAAGAAACAGGCAGACTTGGTGATGGCTAAGAAAGAACAAGAAAAGTGGCTCAAACTCGAGAAAGAGCGAGAGTCTCGTATGATCACAAGAGAGCAGCGGCTAAAGGAGAGAGAGGCCCGACGGATCATTCATGAAGAAGAACTCGCCAACCTTTCTGAAGATAGCAAGAAGATTGATGTTGGGGGTCGTCTCTCGGAACGTCACCTGAAGGCCGAAATAGAGAAGAAAAAACAGGCTCTTGAGGAACTCGCGGAGGAAGAAGATTGGATCTTTGATTGCATCTGTGGTGCCTATGGGCAAATCGATGATGGCACCCATAGTATCGCATGCGACAAATGTAACATCTGGCAACACAGCAAGTGTGTTGGAGTCAGTCAGAAAGACGCCGACAGTGAGGACTTCAGTTTTATCTGTAAAACATGCCAACGCAGAGCAGAAGACGAGGAGAGAGCAAAGACACGACCTCCGATCAAGATCAAGCTCAATCGCCCTGGATCTTCCTCTTCGGTGTTGCCTCCAGCTAGCAACGGTACGCCAGCCGTGGTATTTCCAGTCAATGCCAATGAGAATGCTTCTTTAGATTCGCAGGAACATCCCCAGAGCATACCTGGATCACCAGTTAAACCCAAGCACAGCACGCCTAAAATGGCGACCTGGAAACCAGCATCGGGCACCGCCTCGTCAAATGGTTCGGCAGGTCAACATCCACCACGACTCGGTCAGAGCAGTCCTATTCTACCACCACCCAATTACGCTGCCAGACACGACCAGAGCCAATTCAAGGGTGGACTGCCTGGTTCCTCACCTCCAAGCATGAATGGAATTGCTCAGCAACAGCCAAGTACGGTAAGACCGTCGAGTGGGCATGCATTTTCGTCCCCGCAACGCAATAGCCCAATGAATCTACCACCTCCAGCGCAACCACCTATTTACAACTTTGCTAGCGGTAACGGGCTCAATTACAATCAAACTACGCAAGTCGTCTCTACCCCACGCAAGCCTCAGGAATCTCCCCAGATGACCAACCCCAATCCAGCAAACGGGCGACCTTTAACAAGTGATAGCAACCCCTTCAAGGGCGGCAACGCTTCTTCCCCATTAGCTGCTCCTCCTATATTGAACAAAGCCAATACTCCTATATTGTCGTCGCCAGCAAACAAGATTCAGGCTTCTACTCCGACCATGCATATTTGGAAACCGATCGGATCATCGCCCCCACAAGTCGTTTCCAACCCTCCTACCGAAACCCAAGCTGCTTATAACCACAACCAACACCAAGCTTCAACTCTTCCACCAACTGTTACTGGCCTCTCTCCGACAAAGCATTCCCCGCCACGATCAACAGCCTCGAATGGAAGCTTTACCTCCGCTACACCATCTATTCTACCCCCTGTCGCTTCGTTATCTCCTAGCTTTCACAAGCAGATATTGACACCGCCTGTCAAGCCCTCCGATCCAGAGCGGAGTCGGGTTAATGGACAAGCTTCGTCGCCGTAATATGTCACTTGGATTGCACCATTCATCCTAGCTCAAGTGCACCTTCTAGCCAGGAACACATCACAAACGTGTTTTGCAAGAGTATCAAAAGGAAACTACTTCATTAAATCCGGGGTTTTTTCTGGCTGGGGTCAACGAAACACTGAATCGCGCTTTTCTATTTTCCGTCACGGTGATCAGCGGAGTTGGGAGTAAGTCGTGGCATGGTCTCTTTTCTAGGTGTAATGACAGGAATGAACTAGAACGAGGGACCGAAGGTTATGCATCATGGAGCAAAGCGAACAATGTAGTAGTACCAATAGTAGAATGTGTTGAAATCTTATAAATCACACTCTTCTCAGTTGTCAAATTTGATACATCACCATGATCACCTTGACTGCATATCTTTCTAGCGAGCAGAGCGTAAAGTCAGTTTCTTGAGATGAAATCACCGACTGACTTATGGGTGGGATAGGGGGAATCTCTTTTTTGGGGGGTTTTTTTTAATAAAAAAAACAAACATTGGGATGCCTATGTGATATGGGGAGATCATTTCAGAACGGGGGGAAGAGAGGGCTGGCTGGTGGGGGGGATGTTGGAACTTGGGAGGTCGGTGGTTTGAAATGGAGGTATCTATCACCAGCCCGCTGGTACAGTACGCGTACGCGAGGGGGATCTCACGAGGGCATCCCTCGAAGCAAGCCTGGCGTTATTCAGAACCTCATATCCATTGTGAGGACCAAGGCCCCGCCCCGGCTCGGGCTCATGGCGTGCAGGCAATGTGAGATGTGCGATCGTTCTCTTCCTCGATCAAGCGGACGATGGATGGAGTGAGGAAGGCGTCCACGGAATGCACATGGCCCTAGACACTCGCGCCGTTCCTTCGATGTTCGAGGGAGGGCCAGTGGGTCGCGAGAGGGGATGGATATATTTATTCCCATCTCTCAACACGGTATACCGTACTGTACACACGATAGGAATACGCACGCCTCCACCGTCTCTTCTCCTGGCTCACGCAGCACCGCCCTGCACAATCTTCTTCCCCTTCACGCTCTTCCACTCCACGAAACACGCCACCACCGTCGCAATGCCACCCACAGCAATAGCAATGATAAAAGCCTCATCAATCGCTTTCATGTATCCTATCAACAACGGTGGTAACGCACTCGGGTCAATAGCATTGACCGCCTTTCGTAAATTCGTCGCTCCAGCCATGACGACGACCTCCACTGGGATAGTAGGTGCATACGTGGGCAGATGCTTGTAGAGGCCATTCGAGAAGATATTCTGCGCGATGGAGATGGAAATCGCTCCGCCCAGCGAGTTGAAAAAGATGGCGATGGCGTTCCCAGAGGGCATGTCTTTATTGCTGAGCACGACTTGGACAGCGACGAAGGGAATTTGGATGCCTGCTCCGGCACCGATACCGCTGAGGAGTTGATAGCCGATCCATTGGCCTGCGTTGGAGTTGACTCGGAGCATATAGATCATGCCAGCGCCGACGGTGAAGATGGCTGCCCCGACAATCATGAAGGGTTTGTAGACTCCGATGGCGGTGATGCCGCCGCCGACGACCATGGCACTTAGAATGATTGATGCCAGGTATGGGATCGTTCGGATACCAGACCCTTCGGCTGTTGTGCCTTTGATCGCTTGGAAGTAGAATGGTAGGAAGTAGACATGAACCTATGGAATATCAGCAAGAAATTTTCCGAAAGTGGTATTTACACGCACATAAAGTCCCATGGAAAGGAAACAAGAATATAGACTAGAAAATAGAACAGTTCTTTGCGCAAAAATCCTTGGGGGTATGGTGGCTCGATCTCCTCGTCGGAACTGGAGTCCAGTGAAGACTATAATGAGAAGACCAAATCCGAGGAGAAGTCCCCAGATCCTTGAATGTTTCCAGGCGTATGTGGTCCCACCCCATTGAAGAGCCAAGAGGAGGCAGACGATAGCACACATGAGAAACAAAGCGCCCAGAAGATCGATCTCTAGGATCTTTTGCTTGACACTGAACCCACTGTCTTTTCGAGGGGGTGGATGGAAGAACGCGAGGATGGCTCCGACGGCTATAGCGCCAAATGGAAGATTTATCTACAAACTGGTAAGTGAACAAATTTTCAAAAGAGCAAATCGTCTCACCCAAAAGCACCACCGCCACGAAACACGGTCTGTGAAGGCACCTCCGAGTAGAGGACCAACGACGCTAGCAATACCAAACATACTTGATAGACATGCGATGAAGAGTGGACGTTTGACTAGAGGCACCGTCATCCCGATGATAATCATCCCACCGGAAAACAAACCCGCAGCGCCTGCTCCGGCTACAGCCCTCCCTACGATGAGCGTGGTCGAGTTCTGCGCTGTGGCACATATGATCGAGCCTACTTCGAAAATAAGAATGGCTACCAGGTAAGTATTTCGAACGTTGAAGTAAGTATAAACTCGGCCGAAGGAAGGTTGCAAAGCAGTTGTGGTAAGTAAATACTACATGAATCAGCCATGTTCACGGTGTGGTATTGATTGCATGATTGCATGAGAAGCATGAGAGGATTGGAGAAATGCTCACACTGGATCCATACCAGCCTACATCCTTTAGCGAATTAGGAAAGACGGTGGTGATCTTGGGGATTGCGGTGGCAAGAATTGAATTGTCTATTTTCAAGATTAGATCCATAGAGGGAGAGGAAGGAAAGAATGAGAAGAATGAGAAGAATGAGAAGAATGAGAAGAATGAGAAGAATGAGAAGAATGAGAAGAATGAGAAGACATGAGAAGAATGAGAAGACATAAAGCACTCAACCTACCCAAAGCAACTGCAAGATTGGCTATACAGAGACCGAAAGTCAAGAGACCAAGCGCAACTCCGCCAGGATATACAACATTGTCGTCGTCGTCGTCCCGTTCCCGTTCCAGTTTCTGTTCCTCATTTTCATCCTCTCCCCTCCCCTTCTCTACCACGCCGGTTCCAGTCCTCCTAGGACTCGTTCCAACCACGATTGGGTCTTCCGCTGTCGTGACCGCACCGTCTTCCTGTCCCACAACAGCCGCTGTACCTGCACTCGCGCGTCTAGTCGTGTGGGCCTCGGCGGAAGAAGCCGTCGTGTTGACCGTCTGCATCTCGTTGATTGGCGCGCCAGCCTGGAACGGTGGGCCGACTCCTGTGCCGACGAAACTTGCCAGCCGTGGGAAGAATTGCCGAGTCCTTCAAAACCCGGGCCGGGGAAGAGGCCACACGGACCCAAGATGATGCGTCCAAGGATGAAGTATCGACGCGACGAGTCGACGAAGACAGCTGAAGGGAGATCTCGAAACGCGCAAAGGTTGTTTGAAGTCAAGAAACTTTTTCCCGGAGTTTAAGATTGGGCGACCATGTGGTAAATATAATATCCGCTCTCTCCTGACTCCTGAGTCCCCTCGGTCCTTCCTGCCCTGCACTCGCACCTGCCCTTCCAGAACAGCTGCCGGGGACACTAGCTTCCGGGACCAAGGGCCTCCTCAATCCTCCAATCAAAACGTCGGGAGTCATATGACTGCAACCTGAAGCCGTCTTAGACTTTGGTGACGGTCCTTGGGAGAACTGGGAGTAAAGTGCTCGTTCGGTTACGGAGTAGTCTCATCCAATTACGTAACCGAGAAAAGTCCAGTATGGCCGAGTTTGGGGAATCCCGAATACGTGGGACACTTCGGAAACCAGGCACGGTGACCAATAGCCAACAGGAGTGTTTTTAGCCACCACCGTGAGTACGTAGGCACAGTACTACGATCTTGGATTCGATAGAGTGGCGACGTCTGAATGTCCACTTCCACGTGAGCTGGGACGAGGGGTGGCCATGCAATGGAGACACTCCTTGGAAGGTGTGTAAGACTTTGGGGATGAGGCTTCGTACAGAAAGGAGCCATTTGGCGTGGAATCAGACTTTGACGACTACTTTGGCATGAGATACGTCAATCTCATGCTAGGTCTCCTCGAACACGGCGCATGAAACAATATACCAAGATCGGGCTGGATCCATTCTCAGAGGTAAAGTACAATTAGCATGATCTAGGTGTTTTCTCGAGGCACGACGCCCGAAATCCTTTAACACAGTTGCCCCCACCATGCATGTTTGCGCCAATATGATTATTAAACAAGGACCGAATCTCGAGGATCTCTTATACAACTCGCTTAACCTAAACCCCTTGGATGAGCCTCAATTCAGAAGACCACACATCAGACATTGCTTTTGCCTACCTCGAAAAATCTCTTCAGCCACCACACTTGGAAGATGCCTTCTCCGATCAAAACGCCCATCTGGAAGATGCTCCACCACTTCACTCTGCCATTGGTACTCTCCGCTGTGTTTCTGTGGGTCCGTTCGCGGACAACGATATATGATTGTTCGTCCTTGACTTGTGCAAGCAGTTCCGAGAGTTGTCGAACTGGCAGAACATGTTAGCAATTACAGCCCACCACTTAAGAACTCCAATATTACCTTCAGCCTCCAACGGATCCGAGGGAGCCTCAGCTTCAGGGACATAGACTATGCCGTGCACATTGAAGGAAACGTCCTTGCTCGAAGCTGACCAGTGCTCATTGCTGAAGCAGTACTGGAATCGCCCATCATGATTCGCCGTGAAGGAATGATCACCGTTCGAAACCGATCGCTCGTGTGCCTCGTAACCTTTGCCAGGATTCTCAATCTGCAATAGTTAGCATTAAGCAAGGAGGGATTGGTTCCATGGCCGACCCAAAAGTCCACATCCAGATTCCCCGCGCTTCCAAACTCCCGGTCGCCCACCTGGAAGGTGACGGTCATCTTGTCGTCCTTGTGGAGATTCTCATGGAAGCACTCTCTGCCATGCGCTGCCAGTTGGATATTATGGGCAATCGCAGACCCCAGCAAGCTGCTGGCGGCCAGCACGATCGAGGATGTGGTGAAACGCATATTGGAGGTTGAGGTTATACTCTGGGCTCGAATAATAAAACCCGAAGAACGTAGGAGCGTGGCTCTATGGCGTGCGAATTGATCGTTGCTGTCGCGCTCGAAGCCAGATGTCAGGGAGTCAATTCCAAAAGGGTCATGTTGCGGCGACTTTTCGGCTACGATAGGCTTAGCGTCGAATTCTTTTTGGGCCCACTATGCCCACTCACGAACATCGCTGTCCTGTTCTCACCATCTTACCGACTATCACTCTCCTCGCTAATAACATCAACAACATCTCCACCTGGTCATTGTCGACCTCCCCGAACTGTAAGTCACCTTTCGACATATCTTTTGTCTGCCGTCGCAATGATGACTCCTCCTTCTGCTGTCCCTTTGATCTCGCCGCGCGTGTCGTCTGGAGGTGTCTTGAATTTGAGACCGCTATCTTCATTCATGGCAGCCTATCCAGCCGCGGATCCGTCCTGTCTCCCGAGAACAATATGCATCTGTCCTGTATGGAAACTGTATATAATTCTGCTATGCCTACTGCTATCGCGCATTGTCCTACAAGGCTAATCACTGCTTTACATAGAACCATCCTTCGCTCGTGCGACTTCCACTTCACCCCTTACTCAACCACCACATACCGCAATCATGGGTCTTACCTTTTCAAAGCTGTTTGACCGCCTCTGGGGAAAGAAGGAGATGAGAATTCTGATGGTTGGTTTGGATGCCGCCGGAAAGACCACAATTCTTTATAAGCTCAAGCTTGGTGAAATTGTCACAACCATTCCAACAATCGGTATGCTCACTGTTTTCCGTCCATCGATCGAGGCCTTGAGCTATGTCTAATTTTTGGGATTCCAGGTTTCAACGTCGAGACTGTCGAGTACAAGAATATTCAATTCACGGTATGGGATGTTGGTGGACAGGACAAGATCAGACCCCTTTGGAGACATTACTTCCAGAACACGCAAGGTATCATCTTCGTTGTTGACAGCAACGATCGTGATCGTGTTGTTGAGGCCCGAGAGGAGTTGCAACGTATGTTGAACGAGGATGAGCTTAGAGATGCCATTCTTTTGGTCTTTGCCAACAAGCAGGATCTTCCGGTACGTATTTTCAGCTTCTGCTGAACTTTACTATTTAGCTAACTCTCCGCAGAATGCCATGAACGCAGCCGAGATCACGGATAAGTTGGGTCTTCACAGTTTGAGACAACGTGCCTGGGTAAGTGGTTTGATTAGCCCGAGGGTGGCGACACAGCCTCTAACAGATCCTCCAGTATATTCAATCCACCTGCGCAACATCCGGAGATGGTCTTTACGAAGGTTTGGAGTGGCTTGCAAGCTCTCTCCGGAAGGCTGGACACCAGTAAATTATTGCGCCAGCTCAACATACCAACCACAATTGTCTCGGGTGTCCCTCAGATCAATCAACGTCCATGTCACCAAACTTCTCCTCCATATCACCCAATGGTGCTCCATCTCATACATTCTTGTCTCTTCCGCAGTCCACGTTCATGAGAGGCGCAAGGGTGGTATTTGTACGATGAACACGGCTCCTCCGGTTTTTCTGGCTTCTGCATTCGCCTCCGGTTGCCTTGAGGCCATGAGGTTTTCTCTTTTTCTCGCGCGTTGCGGACCACTGCCTTTTCTACGTCTGGCCTTGCAATCTTGTGTTTTCAGCATGGTATAAAAGCAGACGGTAGATGGAGGATCATGGTAGCCTAGTCCAAATTGATCTTACATTAGAAAAATACATGATGGCTTTTGCGTCGAGTGCTTCCGAAATCCCCGCTAAGTGGTGTGGTGAATACTCAGCCAAGAACCTTCTTTCTTTGTTGAGGCCCGAGCAAGGCTCCAATCAGCCCCCATGAACCCTTATGAAGACATAGTGAAGTGTTTCTGCGGGACTAAGGCACGGGAGTGTTCTCAAATTTCAAAAGCCAGCAAGGTGATAAGCTGGCTGTTTCTACGACGACATTTCCAATCGGCATTTCTCCTCCTATTCTGTCTCACCAATATCAAAGTCCATTTTTTTGCCCCGTGCCCCTCTTTTAGGGTATACCTGTTCGTATTTGATTATTCCCAAGTCAGATTTGACTCGGAGGCTTTACAGTATTGTATACAATATCTCATTCCAAACTTGGACATTCCCTCTCAAGGCGAAGCATACTTATACCCATACTGCTCCTTCGCCTTCTCCGCCAAATCTTTCAACTTCTTCTCCCCCTCGGCGAACTCGGCGAACTCCCCTTCCCCCTTGACCATCACTGCATACTTCTCATTCGTCACCCTCGGCGCCCCGGGTACGTTGACGCCCTTCTTCACCGCCGGCCTCTCCTCGATCCTCTTCGTCCACGCCTCGACATTCTTGAACCTACTCAGGTCAACGCCCGCGAAGTACGCCCAGTTCATCCAGGAGAAACAGGCGATGTCGGCGATGCTGTACTTGCCGCGGCCGGGGCCGACGATGAAGTCGCGGTTGGTGAGCTGGGTGTCGAGGATGCCGTAGAGGCGCTCGGATTCGCCGACGTAGCGTTGGGTTGGGTAGGGGATGCGTTCTTTGGCGAGGCGGTAGAAGTGGTTTGCCTGGCCTTGCATCGGGCCCTGTTTCGAAGACATCAGACTCTCGACCACAAACAAAACGGGACGTTCTATTTCCCAGCCATGCACATGGGATGGGTAGGATCTGGGATTCAGACGGAGAAAGGGAACGACAATACCAAACCCCCATGCTGCCATGCAACCCACTGCTCCACCCGACTCGCATCGTCCGGATCCTCGAAGCTAAACCTATGTTCGGGATCGTAGTGTCTCACCAGATACGCAAGTATCGCCGCGCCCTCGAACACGCTGAAATCCCCTCGGTCATGATCCACGATGGCGGGAATGCGGCCGTTGGGCGAGAGTGCCGTGAACCAGGGCTCTTTTTGGATGTTCTCGGCGATGTTGATGGATTGGCAGACGTAGGGTTTTCCGTAGGCGGCCTTGAGCTCTTCGAGGAGGATGGAGATTTTGTGGCCGTTGGGCGTGCCGAAGGTGAGGAGTTCGATGCCGCTGGTGGCGATGAGACCAGAGGGACGAGGGGTGGACATTGTGGATAGGGGAGGGGAGGGGGGTGTGGTGACTTTGAGGAGGTGCTTTGTTGTCTGGGAGAGTCGGAGGATGGGGGAGCGGAACATGGGGAGAGGAGAAGGGGAGGAGAGATGTGGTGTGAAATGGGAACCTTGATATGTGTGAGGATTAGGGGATTGATTATGTAACTTGGAAGGGCATCATAAGTAGGGCATTGAAATCCGAGTTGTGGGGAAAGGGCTATGACGGTATTGATGTCTACGGAACGACTTGGACGACTTGGACGACTTGTACGGGTGGATTTGTAAGTCATGATCAATAGAGTGGGGAAGGGGACCAGGGATGGAGGCTAGCATGCTTGGATACATATATTCATGGTCGAAAGTTCCGGCAGCCGCTGAGTCCCGAAACAAGTCGGACCCGGGTGGTAGATGTAGAGGGAGTTGTCTTTTGTCAAGTGGTACTACGTACTGTACTATACAATATCGGAGTTAAGGAGTTAAGGTTTCCTGGGTCGCGAAAGAGCACGGGACGGGAGTCACGGGATGTGATTTACTGGATGTGAGTCACGGGACCCGTCATATGGGGCGGCCTATTAGATCGCCCCGACTCCGTACTCCGTATTTTACAGACCCCCCTGTCGTGCGATCAACACCATGTCAGGCCGCCCTTGTCAATCCGCGGACATTCAAGCTGGATCCCTTTAACTCCGCTCCCATCTTCGATATTCGGTCGAAACTCAACATTCGACATTCGCATTCGCGTCCTAGGACAACCTAATATCTCCTCAATCTCACCCATTGCATTCCCGCAAGCCACAGGAGAAGCCACCCCGTATATACCGATGCAAGATTTATAAGTGGTCTTCAATTCCCTTGATTCGTCTCTCAGCTCTCCCTCTTTTTCTTTGTCGAACCAATGCGACCATTCCTCCGTTTCTTCACACCTCGCAAAATCCGCAATCCACCACTTCGTACTACTAGTGTATGGAAGAGATCAGTGTCCGGTGGGATGGCGACTGCTGCTATTTATGCGTGTTCCATGACGAACCCCACCGCGCTGGGTGCGGTGCCCGAGGATTCTGCTAAGAAATCGCACCATTTGAAGCATGGGAAAGGGTTCGTGAATCCATGGGAATCATGGCGAGATCAGATCGCCGTGAAGATTGGCATGGCTATGCTCTGGTCGGTCCCCAAACTTCCTTGCAGGATCTTAATTGACAATTCGCGCAGGAAACATGTAACGGGACAATTGAAATGGCCGGATACTACACCTCCCACAGTCACAGTCCGCAAACCAGAATTCCTCCCCTCCCGCGAAGCATCTACAAGTCTCCGCGCGACATGGTTGGGACATGCGTGCTACTATGTCGAATTTCCCGGCGGTCTACGAGTGCTATTCGACCCCGTCTTCGAAGAACGTTGTAGTCCCTCGTCCTGGATGGGACCTAAAAGATACACCAAAGTTCCTTGCGTTATAAAAGACCTCCCAGTCGTCGACGTGGTGGTGATAAGCCACTCCCACTACGACCATCTCTCGCACCCCACGATCCTCGAACTACACAAGCACCACCCCAACGCGCAATTCATGGTCGGTCTTGGCCTCAAGAAATGGTTCAAAGATAGCGGAGTAACGAACGTACAAGAGCTGGACTGGTGGCAAGACGTAGACATAACGTTCTCCCCCTCGACAGGCGAAAAGCGCATATCTACAGCTTCGGCAGAAGCCCCTACCCCATCCACCACAACCTCAGACATGACCGCCCGAATCTCCTGCCTCCCCTGCCAACACACCTCCGCCCGCACAGCCTTCGACCGCAACGAAACCCTCTGGTGCTCCTGGGCCGTCACCTCAGGCGGGAAATCCGTCTGGTTTGGAGGCGACACGGGCTACCGCGCCGTCCCCGAACTCCCCAAAGACGTCGACGACTACGGCGAGCCATACGCCAACCTCCCATTCTGCCCGGCCTTCAAGCAGATCGGTGAGCTGCGTGGGCCCTTTGATTTGGGTCTGATACCGATTGGTGCCTATGATCCAAGGCATATCATGAGTCCCATGCATGCGAATCCGTTTGATAGTGTGAATATCTTCGTGGATGCAAAATGTAAGAGGGCCATGGGTATCCATTGGGGAACGTGGGCTTTGACTGTAGAGGATGTGCTGGAGCCGCCGATTCTGCTGAAGCAAGCCATGAAGAAGAAGGGCTTGGAGGAGACGGGGGTCTTTGATGTTTGTGACATTGGGGAAAGTCGGGAGTTCTAGGGGGGGGGTTGGATGTGGGATATATGCATGTAACAATAGAATAATAATCTAACTCTATCAATATGGCCGGGCTCGTTTCCTCAGGTGTGGTAAAACAATGAACCTCAACAGCAAAAGAGGAAAACGGTAGATACCCCAGACTCGACGAGTCCCTTCTCCCCCCCTATTTGAAACCCCATCACGTCAATAGATCTCCTCAATCATTGCAGTTTCTTGTTCTCGGTTGGTGTCTGCGACGTTGTATTCCGCATGGTTCTGGGGAACTCCATATCAGGTGGTCGGGTCGGTGGGGCAGCGGAACACACAAGTATGTTTGAACGCGCAAACAGGAAACTTGGGGATTTTCTCGGCATGGGAATCAAGAAAACTCTTGTGAAGCTGAGAGGCGCTAGTCTACATGTGCAGTTTAACATATCTTTCCACTGGTAGACCGACGACAAGGTCACGTCGAATTGTAAAAGCTATCGCGTTCGGCACTTGTCAAAAGATTTACGTAAGAGTACCATAAGTTCGAGGTCAATTAGAATGCCTTCATAAGGACTTGATTCTGATCGTGTTCGTGCTATAAAAGAAAACTCATACTAAGCAAGCGCTGATTTTACATCCTACATGCCGTCAATTCCCCAACCACACGCCCGAATGGATGGGCTTTTAGTAAATGAAATGACAGCCACAGAGAATTTTGAAAGAGGTCGTATGTCTGCATCAAGTTCATTCGCACTATGTTTCCTTGGATTTCCCGATGCCCGACGTAAACAGGTCCTCGTGCGATAGCAGGAGTCAGAGCTACGCTTTTTTGACTGGCAAGTCTGGTACTGGTTAGAACGAAGTCGGTCGAGGGTCCAAGAATATTCTTACTAATAACGGCTGGGTGGGTAGTCTTCACCATAGCCTCGGCGCTCCCTTGGTGGATAATCTCTTGGTCCTCTGTCGTATGGTGGTGGTCTGCCATGGCCATTCAAATATGGATCAGGATACTCGCGGCGGTAAGGGTCCTCAAATCGTCCACGGGGTGGTGGATAATCATCAATGGGGCCACGAACTCTAGGAGGAGAACGATAGCGTCCACGATCATCTTCGTAGTAGTCACGGCGAGGAGGACTTCTGTCACGGTACCCACCTCCACCTCCACCATCGCGGCGTGGGGAGTACCCACGGGAAGGTCCACGGCGTCCATAATCATCCGGAAATGGTCGACGCATGGGAGAACGAGAGCGGCGAACATCCCGAGGAATATCCGGCTGTGTCTATAAAGTCTTAGTAGAAATGAAATGTTTGAGGAGGATGATTACATACATCGGCAACACAAGTTACCCGCACACCTTTGAACTCACGACCGTCGAGCTTCTCAACTGCAGTCTTAAGATCTACAGCCGTCTCAAATTCGACAAAACTCCTGAATTTGGTTAGCGAGGATAGCCCGGAATTCACCAGGGGAAATGCTTACCCTTTGCCGTCGCGGTCACGACCAGTCTCGGAATATACCACGTCTAGGCTAGACTGACGGGCGAAGTCTTTGAGATCCTAAATCCAGAATCCATGTAAGTCGTTGTCCTGGTATGTTGATGCGAAATTGCCAAGCTGGGATAGTTGCCCTCCAAAAGTTGCCAGTACAAAATGTCCCGTTTGGTCAAAGCAACATGGTCCGACGGTAAGCTCCATCCTGTGCAAAGTGATTGTTGTCCAGATACTCAAGGGATAAGCAACAAAGGATAGCAGAAAGAGTCGACAGGATAAGAAAGACCAGATTTGGGGGTATGAAGTGCTCCAAGTCCGAGGCTACTCAGGCAAATGCACTAACACACTGAAATGACCACGATTGCCAGCAAAGGGGATGATGCCGGGTTGGACAAAAGAAAAGCTTGCCCATCAGTGATCTGAGAACAGTAATTCCGTCCAAAGTTATTGTTGCTCAGAATCCAAATAGCAAGATTCAAGATCCAAGAATCCGGATGAAGGAACGGGGGAAACAGACCTGCCAGCTGGTTTCACCTGGAAGTCCAGATATCTGCATGCGATGCGGAGTACGTCTTGGACGAGGAGCGGTGCGCTCATTATTGGCAAGATGGCCTTCGCGAGCGCGAGAGCCTCGTGCGAACTGAACGGTTAGACGTTCACCCATGAATTCTGAGCCGTGGAAGGCTGAGAAAAGTATAAGCATATTATCGGGAAAAGTGATGGACCATCGAGACGGATCGACTCCAGTGTCGTCGCAGTGTGGAAGGCCTACCGGGGACAACATCGCGCGCATCCAACGCATCTTTGTATTCGATGAAGCCGAAGCCATTCATGAGCTTGATCTCAGTGATCTCGCCGGTGCCATGCTTGTTGAAATGGGCCTCAACATCCGCTTTGGTGGCTATTGAAACGGTCAGCATGATTCCATCAACTCGAGTCCTGTGCGACATAGACAGAAGAACGATGATTTGGAATATGTTGCCTCACCATTACGGGGGAGGTTGCCCAGGTAGAGCCTGGTGGCAGAAACCTCTGCTGCCATGATGGCGGAGTTGATTTGAGGCTGGAGAACTTTGCGCCAGTGGTTGCGATTGTATCGTAAGTATCGTGGGTATCGCTGCTATGCTGACACGTATTTGCAAAGCTTGTCATCAATGAGAGACAACGTGAGGGGATGTAGAAATATGTGTGCTAGGAAGGATGGCGACAAATAGCCTGGAGAAGTGATGAATGCGAAAGTGAAGTAAGTGAGGCGGGCTAGCGCGTTAAGTCACGTGTGTGTTTATCATCTTGTTTCGCCCGGCTTCCCAGCTACTTTTCGAGCCTCATGTTATTTTTGTCCGACCGAAAGAGTATTCACAAGAGTTACGGAGTATCGATCTAGTCAGGCTCGCCTAATGGCAATATAAACGTTCAGTGGTATTCATTTCTCATCATGATCACTTCCAGACCAAACCACCCAATCCCAGCGCCACCAACACCTGTTATTCACTCACTTTCTTCCTCGACCCAGGCCGCATAGTCAGCCAACAAGTCAAGGCTTACTCTCGACGATTTACACTAAACAAGTCCGGATCATTACTACGCCCCCACTTATCTCATCTCCAAATCCTGGGTATCGTCTAAAACCTCGTCATTGCCCCCAAGCTCCTGCTCAACCTCGTCGACAACGAAACCCTCATAATCTTCGAGGTTTTTCTGGACGTGAACCTTGAATTTGATGATGTCGTTCAACATTTTCTCAATTTCGGTGTGTAGCTCCTCTCGCAAGGCGTTTGCACCAAGAGACAGCTGCTCATACCTTCACGACACATTAGAGTTCGTCGTCTTACGACTATAATGTAACAACTTACTCGATATTCGTGTTCATTTCTCGCTGTTCCATGAACTGGATGCTCTCCATCAGACCGGCTCGCATCTTGGCCAGTTCTTTCTCCATCTTTTCAATTTGGGTATCAGAAGCGAGTTTTTGAGTATGGGTGACCTGATAAAAGTTAGCGGGTGGCAGTGGACATTGGATCAAGATGTCTCACCTCTTTGGTTTTCTCATATTCTTCCTCGGCAGCCCTTACTCGATGCTCAAGCGCCTCGACCTCGCCTCGTTTGTCTTCGATGGCTTCTTTGATGCCGTCAAGGAGATCAAGATGTTTCATCATCTCATCGTTTGCCGCTATACGTCGGTCGGAAATTTCTTTTCTCAAGCTTGAGAAGCTAGACTTTATCTGACCACGAATATCGAGGCTGACCATGTGCGCAGGCTGGTATCCAGTGACTGGATCTGCCAGCAATCTATCACTATCTGGCGCTCCACTGTTCGACATGCCCATTTGTGATGAGGAGAAGTCTGGACCTTGGTTGGCTAGGATCTGTAGTTCGTAGTTCTTGCCTTTTGCATTTGGAGCCGTTGATGGAATCAATCCAATCTGGTATCCGAGGCTGTTGTATTTCTCGACCATCATTTCTAGATCGTCAAGTTTTCGACTCGCCTCGGCCTCCTTCTCAGAAACCTTCTTCTTGGTTTCCTCGAGTCTTTGGGAGGTCCCCTCGATACCTTTCTGGAGCCGCTCCCGCTCAGAGGTCATACGATCGATGTCAGCCATGCTTATACCTAAGTCATCAACCGCTTTCTGCAGGTTGGAGCGCTCTTCAGCGGCCTCTTGGAGTTCTTGCATGACCTTGTCCAGCTCCTCTTGCAAAAATTGAATTCTCGCTTCGTATTTTTCGGATTTCTGGTTCATGCGGCTGTCGAATTCCTCAAACTTAACCTTGTCTTCCTCCATAATCTTGAAGTTCCGGTCCAAAGTTGCTACATCAGAACCTGACTTTTCCAGAATTTCGATGTCCTTTTGAAGACGCTGATGTTCGGCTTCTAGCATCTGCAACTCGCTTAGATACTTTGCGTTAGCAGCATCAAATTCCTGTGCCATAGCTTCGACATGTGGTGCTAGAACGCGTTCTTGGTCGTCGTCTCCGGCATCGTCATCCATATGTAACCAATCTTGATATGCGCGACCCAGGAAATCAAACATGATCTTGTCGCCACCGACATCAATTCCGGCGTCAACGCAAGCATCGTCATAACGATTGGCTCCATATCCATCTAGCATTTGTGCCAACTGCATCATCCAGTAGAGAAGTCCAAGAAACAAATGCCATGTGTTTTGAGAGCCTACCGCAGCGAGCGAGCTCTTCGTGATGCTCTTCTGGAAGGGATATCGCAGCTGCGACAAAATAGGTGGTACTTCTTGGTCAATACTTCGCTGAAATCTATAGCTTGGGTCGATCCGATGGTACAGCCACTGAAACATAAAGTTGAAGTCCTTCCCAGTCGGAGATCGGATGGTGTTCTGGGATAATGTGTGCTTCATTTCCATTTCGAAGTTGTTGTTTGACATGTAGTCTAGAAGCTCCTGTCCGATCTTTGCCTGATATGATCGATCCTTCAGTGGTCGAGGATCCTTTGGTACTCCGGCTGGCTGTGGTGCTTGTTGAAAAAAGCTCTGGTGCGCCATAGGACCGCTCGATGATGCTCGTGCTCTGTATATACTGCTTCTCCGCTCCGTTATATCGACAGACTGGCCCATTCCTGTACTCGGCGCAAAGCTCTTTCTACCAGCACTGTTCTGAAAGGACGATCTTTTCACAGAAGATAAGCCCAAATCCGCTAGATTGTTTCCAGACGATGATCGTTGAAATTGCGGTTGATTTGGACGAGGAGGCGCAAGTGAAGCGCGTGAACCTGAGATGGAGCGGACATGGCTTGCAGTGAAGGGAGCGTTGTGGTTTCCCGACAATGAATTAGAACGCTTCATGGCCGATGCAGGTTGAGGGAGATTGGAATTGTAATTGATGCCCCCGAGGGTCTGAAGACAGGTGAGTTCATGCGCAGAAAAAGATTACAGGATAATAGCAGATATCATGAACGTACTTCTCGTGGCCGGCGCACAGAAAACATGCCTGTGTCTTGCGACATCTTTGTCTAATTGCGCGCACGCGGTGATAATCGAGTGAGAGCAACAGGACGGTTTTAATGATATGGTTGGAAAACCCTAGTCCTTTCGCCGGGAAGTGAAGCTGCAGTGAAGGTGGGTGGGTGTTCCGGGAAGATAATGTGGTTGCGATTGTGGTGTTTTGGCGGGCGCACGTCTTCATTGGGGGAACCTTGCAAAGTAAACAAAGCCAGGAAGCTAATGAGTACCTTAGCACGAAGGGCCCAGCAACCACCATATGCATCACGTGCCCTCCTTCCAGCCTCGGCTTCGGCCATCGCCTTTTTGATTCCCAACCCAACTCCCGGTATTTGAACTTGTTAGAGTCAACGAGCATTCACGCGACAACCATCTTATCACTGATGGGTGGTCTCCTGGAGTAAATTGTACTCAATATGGGCATTCGCGAAGATCTTGTTTCGTCCGCCGTAAGTTAATCTGCCCTCATTCCTAGAATTGCGCTGATCGTATCCAGGTGACATGTGAGATACCATCGATTTCGGATATATAAAGCTTCGCTGACCATTCTAGTCCTCCAAGATCCGAGCGTCTCTACCTCTCCGATCGAAAACCGCGTCGCATTTCTTCAATCAAAGAATTTAACCCAGGAAGAGGTCGATGCAGCCCTCGCAAGGGCAAGTGGGGAGTCTGCACCTCCTCCAAGCCAGGCAAACTATGCGCCACAACAACAAATAACTCGACAGTCTCAACAAAATCATGGGGGCTATCAACAGTATCCATGGCAGCAACCTCCGCCGCCAGAAGTACCGAAGCGCGACTGGCGGGATTGGTTCATAATGGCAACAGTGATGGGCGGGGTTGGTTATGGGTTATATTTCGTTGCGAAGGTAACACTTTTCCCTTCGAAAGGCGCGTCAAGTGCTAATAAGCTGGTAGCGATACGTGTACCCAATAATCGCCCCTCCGACAGCTCCTCAATTGGAGCAAGACAAAAAAGCGATCGATGAGCAATTTGAGAAGGCTTTCTCCTTACTCGACCAGCTTTCGAAGGATACTGATGAGCTCAAAGCTTCTGAAAACGCTCGAACAGAAAGACTAGATGTTGCTTTGACGGAAGTTGAGAGTGTCATCACCGAGTTGAAGACTGCCAGCCGGAGGCGAGAGGAAGAATCTCGGGGTGTCACTGATGAAGTTCGGAGGCTCAAGGACCTAATACCTAAAGCCATGGAGGGACAGAAGGAGAGTACGGACTCGAGGTTGAAGGAACTCAACAATGAACTCAAGAGTCTCAAGACGCTCATGAGTCAACGACTAAATCCAACAACAATGTCGAATCCAAGTACTTACAGTCGACCAACGGGAGTAGGAGCTCTCAGTACCGTCAATAGCAACTCTGCTTCTGATAGCGCTACACCAAAGCCAGCACCGGTTGGCAATGGCACAAGCACAGAAACCGTTGCATCAGTGCAAGGGCGAAGCGCAAGTCCTTTCAACACCGGAGCACCATCAGGAAAACCTGCCATTCCAGCTTGGCAATTAGCTATGTCTAGCAAACCCTCGACGCCAACCAGCAGTATACCTGCAGCAGCGACTGCGCCGCAAGATGCCTCTTGATCTGCTTGAGTAAAGGGGCTATCGACCAAGCTCTAAGTAATGATTGTTTGCATATGATATGATGGGCGCTTTGGATTGGGTGTATCGAATACGAAAATGGAGGGCATGGGAGGATATGCTTAGTAATCTGATATAGACGGGACTAATTGATATCCTACAACTATTTGAAGCAGAGTGTTTAACAGCGACATCGAAAGGACCACATAGCTCTCTTATGTTGTTCGGATAAGTTTCCCCTCTCTGCAGTTAGGGCAAGTCCCCCTCAAAATAATCTGACTTCAATCTTGAGCCTTGATAGTGAAGTTTTCAGTGCGATCTAGAAATTCAATGAATTATAAAAGAAGCACAAGAAGCTTTGTTCATGAAAAGGTTATAAAACCGTAGAGCTCGGCTCTTGTTCGGGCCTGAGGCTGGCAAGGCATTGTACTATCTTAGCGCATCGGCGGAACGTCACGATTCATTAACACCTCATCATCTTCCCGCTGTCAAAGTTCCAACGCGACTTGAACTTAAACGGAAATCATGCCTCATCGCCCACGGTTTTATCCACTGTTTCGCTGGCGCGCTGTAGCTGTACACAGACCTACTGCCCAGCAGTATATTCGACCTTCAATTATGGCGACAAAGACAAATATGGCCAGTAGATACATGCAGAGTACAAGCCAAGCCCTGGTAATGCCTCTCCTCAGCGCCGTGAGAAATGATGGTACTGGTATGCACGGAATAAACGCCCTAAAAATTTATTTCAGATCTTACTTTTTTTGGAGAAGAGGATATTTTCGAGGAGGATCTCCACAGGTACACGAGGCATCGCTGGGTGTCCGTTTGTTATTTATTTCATATAGGCAAACGCTAATCGAACATAGATACAATGAATTACGCCGTCTACCAGAGAGGTATCTCAAATTTGACCTTCAACAACTCTTAAAAGCTGCAGTGGCAGCGATCTCTAGCCAGGGTGCCCGTTATTGTACGTCCTTTCGACACCTATTATTACCCTCGTGACTAACTTGGACTGTAGGCATTAAAGTCCTCAAGTGTAAAGAGGGCTTAAATAATAAAGCTTATCTACTCACAATGGATAATGGTGCGGAAGTCTTTGCAAAGCTCCCAAATCCGTGTGCAGGGCCTTTTTTTTAATTTTACAACGGCATCAGAAGTTGCTACTCGCGAATTCGTAAGTGCTTAACTTAAGCCTAAGAGCGGAAACTAACATTAATATTATTAGCTACATGACGTGTTAAATATTCCCACTCCTCGCATAATTGCCTGGTCTGCCGATCAAAACAATCCAGTTAGAGCAGAATACATTCTCGAGGAGAAGGCCCTAGGCAAGCCACTCGGGAGACTCTGGCAAGACTGGGATAAATGTCCAATGAAGGACAGAATCACTATAATAGAGCAAATTGTGGAGATTGAGCGGAAGCTTACATCTACGAAGTTTGTGAAGTCCGGCTGTATCTATTTTAGGGAAGATATTCCAGATAGTGACGCCCTAGAAACTAATCCGCCACTATGCTCATCAATACTCGAGCGTTTCACGATAGGACCACTTGTTGAGAAGGAATTATGGCGCGGTAAAAAGGTTAGCATGGATATAAATCGAGGACCATGTGAGTCTTTATTAATACATTACGACTAGTCTTGGTCTAATAACTCGCAGATGAGGGACCACAAGAGTTTGTTAAAGCAATGGCCGAGAACGAAAAGAAATTCATCAAAGCCTATGCTCCTCCACGTATGAATTACGCTCCCTTACGGAACCCGAGTCGCCCGACAAAATGCTCGACCTCTTGGACCGGTATCTTCAACTAGCTCCGGCTATGGTGCCTCCTCAATCTTCTGACGATACACACTCGCCAACTTTGCATCCGGACCTCCATCTTGACAATGTATTCGTCGACCCCGAATCAAAGCAAATTACCCGCGTAATCGACTGGCAATCGGCTGCAATTCTACCGCTTTTTTACCAATGTCGCGTCCCAACAATGTTTAGGCATCAAGGGCCGGTGTCTAGTGGCATGACTATCTGGCCTAAACGTTCAGAGAATTATCACAGCCTGGAACAAGATGAGAAGGAAATGATCGACAATCTTATAGGGAGTGAGTGTCTCCACAAATATTACCTTGCAATTACGCATAACAAAAACCCAGGACATCAGGCTGCCTTACAACTGCAAGACGACGTACGAACACAACCAACATTCATTGTCCAGAACGTATAGAAAGATTGTGATGTATTTTTCCTTCGGCGAGCGTTGATCCGAATTGTTAATAGGTGGAAAGATCTTTGCTGGACTCTAGTCCATGTCTCGTAATCTTTAACGAGCCAGAGATGGCTCTATACGCGCACGAGGAAGAGAATCGGGGCTACGTCAGAGAGATATTAACACTCTTTCGAAACAATTGGAGATTGCCTCCAGATGGATCGATAGAATCAGCAAGATTTGACGAAATACAGAATGAACTAACGCGGATGAGGGATGCTTTCGTCGGGGCTGCTGACAACGAGGAGGACCGGCTGCTCGCTGAGAAGCTATGGCCGTGCCAGGATGCTACGGACATCTAGAGTTATGTGGGCTCAACGACACTGTGTGATTGGTATGGCACAGCAAAATGGGGCAGGGAAGGAGAGCGATTGAACATATGCGAGGCGCATTGTTTCTTTACAAAGGCAGGAATTTAAGATAGAGTCTTCCCTATTGCAATGGTTAGATGGATCTAGGTTTCATTAAATCACGTTGGCTATCTTGCTTCACCAAGCACCGCCTCCGCTTTTGGATCGTTCGTTCGTTCTCCCATCCTGACGCCCTGGGAGAGCAGGTTTCCTCCTCTCGAGATCTCGTAGGAGAGGGGGGCTGCGAGATCAGCAGCCTGGCGTCAATAGAAGCTCGGTGCTAGAGGTACGGCCCCTCTGGAGAATGACAATATCTCCATCTCGAACCACAGGAGTAGGAGAGGATTGCAACTCGAGAGAGGCCGGATTCGAGCCCTCGTCGTTACATGCTCATTTGATAGGTTGGAAGAGGTGGCTGTGTTCGGGCCAGCAGGCATCAGCAATATCTGAAAATAGACGATGGGGAAAATGAACCGATTCTGAAAAGGGGCCAGAAGAAGCTCCCTGAAGCATAATCCAGCGGACTCATCAGCGTGCTCAGGATTCAGGGCTGTGCTCAGGTTAGAGCTGCGACTACTCACATATATATATAGGGAGAAAGATTTCAATAGCACAGATTTTCATAAAAAAGATTTCGATAGCATTATAAAGATTTCAATAGCATTTAGATCTATTGATGGGGTCTACGACAAGTAGTCGAAAAGTGCCCTCTACTGCCACAAGTAGAGCAGTGGTAAGGCACCCAAACCTCGTCGTCGCCATCGCCAGCAGGCTCAGTCAATTGGAGCCCTGCTGCTACTCCCCTCGGTCCTCTGGCATCCTCCTTCCTAAAACGCTCTTTTTTCGGGCGGCCCCGTGGTACTCGAGTGAGAGGGGGGTGGCACACAGAAAGAGGCAGTGGCTGGAGGTCGGATATATCGACTAGGGGGAAGTTATCGTCATAAGTCTTCTTCCAAGTCTTAACAGAGAGGATCTCTGGCATAAATGGGACTAGATCTCGTCCCGGCCGAGCAAAGATTGTTGTGATAGCATGCCCACAAGGAATTCCATTCTCTTGGAACACAGTACAACTGCATTCTTTAGTCTCCAAGTCTACTATATAGACATTATTGTTGACCTGTGATACAAGGGCCTACATATCAGTCCTTATCACAGTAATATTAGTACGTGCTAAAAGCCGGTGCTCCTGTAATTTTCCTCTCGCCCAAGGAGTCCACTTCTCAGCCTCATGAGCCCCAACCGCCATCTCTAAGCGCTTAAACCTAGTATCCATCACTCTATTCCAGAGGGAATTGAGAAGGTCTGTAACCGGAAGCTCCCGGTCGAGCTTTAGAGTCTTATTAACCGCCTCCACAACATTAGATGTGTCATGCCTAAAACGTGTACCCACGAAGTAGGCCTTTGCCCAGAGGGTTGGATCTGAATCTAGGAGATACTGGGCCGCTTCATTACTAGATTCCCGTAATAATGTAATCTGCGCATCAAATCTGGCTATAGAATTGGCGCGAATAATCGTCTAAAATAATAGCTTTAAAGTTCTCTTTCAAATGCTGAGCACAAACAGCCCTTAAAATCTCAGGGCCAAGCTCATCCTCCGTAGCGGCAATACCCTTATCACGGTCTGAGATTAGAACTGTCGGCTCCTCCACTAGGTCCGGAATTGAGGCTGCTAGGTGACGGAAAAAGTAGCGCCATGATTCCTCATTCTCGCTCTCTACAATTGCCCATGCAAGAATAAGAGTATTGCCGTTAGCGTCGATGCCTATAGCCAGGAGCAGTTGCTGGATAAACCTTCCTTTAAGAAAGATGCCATCCACAGTAATAAAACGGCGTATATGTATCTAAGAGCCGCGTGATTAGCGGGGGCAGATAAAGATCCGTAAGAAGCGATTAGTCCGTAGACAGATCTCCAGGTTAGTATGAGCTCTAGATGCCTTGATCCGCAGGAGGTTAATATAAGCTGGCAGTAACTCAAAAGACAGCCGATGGGCTGTAAGATCTCCTCCTTGGAGACCGAGGCGTGCGACCTGGCAGACTTTATACCCCACATTCTCTGTAAACTGGATCCTAATCATAGACTAGATCTCTTTTATCGGGGTATCTGCCTTAACATTCATATGCCGGGCGATTACTTTCTGAATCCACTCCTGGCAAGAAGTAGCTCCTCTTTTAGCTTGGGCATCCCCGGCACAGATATGGTCAGAGACTACTTTGTCGATAATAACCTCATTAAGGTTATCTTTGTTGAGATACGCCGTAATGATCCAAGGGCATGCCTTATTTGTACAGCGGTAGCGTGCCCTCTTAGCGTTTTTGTGAGGGACCTGGAAAGAGAATTTATATTTGATAGAAGTATCTCGTATAACCTCTAGGAGGTCATTAAATGAGATAAAATAGTCCCCTACAGAAGGAAGATCACGGAGTTCATGTAAAGAAGCCATAATAACGTATAGAGTAAAATAAAATATAAAAGTGGGAGGCTCCTTATATAAAAAGTCGGAAGTAGCGGTGAGAAAAAAAAGAGAGGCTGAAATGCTATTAGAATCTTTTTAAAAAAATCAGTGCTATTGAAATCTTTTTTTCTGTGAGCGTGCTATTAAAATCTTTTTCCCATATATATAACCTTTCCCCCCAACACAAAAGGGCCCGCGCTTTTAGAGTTCACTTACACATGCAAAGTCCGCTTTGGGATATTACGGGATCTGATTCCACATGAAATAATGCTCAAGAATGACAAGATAGTCAAGAATAATAATATATTTCCAATTCGTGAAATGTTACCGACAAGAGATGCATTAACTATCTTGTTGGGAGGAGATAAAGTTTCCGTCCAGATTCGGATCTCTGTCAGAGGAACTCCTAAATGTTTCCTTTCATTTCTTTTAGCACTCTGTATTCGTCACATCTTAAATGCCCGCAATATTTGACTCCAAAATAATACCCCTTGCAATTGGCCACTGAGCCAGCATTTGTTGCAAATCAGATATCCATCCCAAACGCCGAGGCTCCACCGTCAAAATGTACACGTAAATTCCTAATCCGTAATCCCAACTCCAGCCTGGCCCCCAACCGGAGAAGGAATATTTATGGCGTAACACTGTAAATATAGAAACTTTGTTGATCACTTGTTGGCGACTATGACTTGTAGATATTGACCTTTTCACGAGTAAAGCCAAACACAGCCGCACTTGTTCCCACCACCATCTTCTCGTTTGGTCAGGGCTGCATCTCGCTCTTCCAAGTCGAGAAAGCCCCGCTTTGTGAATGTGGTGGCTTCTGTTTCGTTCAAGTACACAGTGACAGGCTGTTTAGCGCTGTTCAGGATCGGTGATGCGGTGCCATCGGATTTGATGCTATTTTGCACACAGTACGGTGGGACGACCTGTGGTCCACTAGACATTCGATGCTCCTCAATTTTGACGACCTTTCCATAGGGTGGGATTAAGGGAGGTTGATATGAGTTCCAATATGGCTGTCCGGAGGATTGAACCCCTGAGCCGCCCGATGAGGTTGGGACACTGGAGCTACCGGTGACGGTACCAGTGCCATAGGACGAGGTTGTTGTAAGAGCAGCCTGGGATGCCATTTTGCTGCCATACGCGCTTGTTTGATTCGGATAGATGAATGCTTCAAGGACCGTTCCATTCCAAAAGCAGAACCAGGGCTTTTCTCCTGGTTGAGCAACCCCTTTTCGACCGAAATCACCTACTTCTGGCCGGCCTCCACTCTCACCGTCTCTTTTTCTCGTTGAAGATGGAGCGAGATCTGTCTCCCGTATCACAACAATCTTATCGTATGCCATTTGGAACCACCATGCTGGGCCCCTAGCGACTTCGTCGGCATCACGAACAAGTCGTAGGACTTGTTCCTGAGTGAAAGTAGGAGCTTGGGCACCGTACGCAAAGGAATTCATAGTTTGATCACCGTAATTTAGTATCATCTCGTTGTTTTCAAGCGGACCTGAGCTGACATTTGCGTCGATGATAATCTGAAGAGGACCGGGTGCCATTGCGATGTTACAACTCCATGCATTGCTTTGAGCAGTGTTTTGAAGGCATGTGGCTTGGTTAAGCGATGGGCTACTGATAGGAAGAACAAAGTTTCCAGTGGGCAGAGCGGGGATGCTAGTTGGTACGGTTGTAAGAGGGGTGGCGTCGTAGGTAGTCGTCATGACCGGGGTGTAGAATACGCTCTCGCTGCGTAGAGAGTTAGTTTGAGCAATTTCGATAAGCACTATTTAGACTTACGCTGGAACATCATTATCATTCGGATATTTCTTGCCATGGCCCTTTGAATGCTTTGGGTTGATAATTGCGAGGACAGTTCCCAATACAATTCCGAATAAGATGAAGACGATTGCAGTTAGGAAGAAGACCCAGACCGGGATTATTCCCCATACCTTTCTCCGGGCAGCCTTTTGCCATCTCTTTAGTTCCGGCTTCTCAGCATCTCGTGTAGCAGCCGTATTAATCTGGTGACTGCTCACGTCGTCCGACATGATGCTTCTCCGGGATGCTGGTGAGTTTAGGTTCTCCTGCGATGCAAATTCTGGGTTTCGGGTGGCCAATCCGATTCCACCTGCGCCAGGGACCGAGGGAGCAGGCGGTATAGATGACTGAGCTGTATCTGAGACGGTGACTGCTACAGCTGGTCGTGGCTTCCGAGCAAAAGCCACATCCGGATACTGAGTATATGGTGGTAGTTGTTCGGTATGTCCATCAGGACCAATTATGTCGGCAATCTCTTCACCATCAGAACCAAGTCGTCGTTGACAATTGTTGTTTTGCCCTGGGAAGCCGACGGGAATAGGAGGGGCAGGTGTTTGTGAAGACGATTCGCCATTGTCTCCTTCAACAATATTTTGAGGGTACATTCCATATGGGTGCGTCGGCCCGCTCGGACCTGCGTACGACCTCTCTGACACTGGAACCGTCGTCGTCGTCGCCATACTTGCGGTTCTGGCGAGTCGAGATTCCTGGGGATACATCTGATAAGGATGTGACGGACCTGTAGGGCCTCTGTATGGACTTTCTGGTCTGAGATAGCCTATGTCCGTCGAGACGCTTGACGCCCTGGTGGGTACTGTATTCTCACGGCTTGCACTACTTGCACCAGAAGCACTCGTCGAACCCCTCCTCAGATCCGTTCCCATCGCACCATCGTGCCGTAAAGCGAAAGAGTCTATCGCAATTGGTTTTGTCGTGCTGGACGGTCTTGGTGGAGGCACTCGAATGTCCGAAGTCTGGTTCATCGATCTGTTGTACCCCGACGTCTCACTATTCGATGGCCGAAAGCCATCTGAAATCCCCATCGCTTCCAAATCGTAGTCATCATCCTCAGCTTGGCTATCTCGGTGGCCTATAGACGTTCGCATCGATGACCTTCGATCAATTCCCGTTGAGGTTCGACGGTCGGGGGCAGCCATTTTCCCTTCCAGCAGTCCGAAACACTCTCCGTCCGCCCTACGAGATCAACGATCAATCAATCCTGCTCATCAACGGTGTGCCTCATACGGTGGAGTGTCGAGTAGGAAGTGCTGGTTTACGAGGGGTAGGTATCGCGAAGTCCGATGGTGATGGCGTTGAGGTTTGTGGTTGTTGTTTTCGTGATTCGAAGGGTGCGGAGGAGAGGGAGGCAGGCTCTTGGAGTTTCGATGTGAGACAAATGCAATGGCCTAGGGGTGAAAAGAGTGGGCCAAAAAGGGGGAGAGTAGATTTGCCGAACCAATGAAAAGAGGCTCGCGGCATTTGGGCAAATACTGCACTCCGTACCCTGAGGGGTTGGAACTTGGCAGTACGGGTAAGAACGCCACGCTTTCTCACATTGGGTGACTTTGGGACGTAAAGTCAGGGTCCGCTCTTCTCTGAAGAATACCTTGGTTTCACGGTTGCCACGTGACCATATAGCCAACTCCTCTCCTTGATCTTCTTTGGCACGCTCTTCCGGGAATCACTGCCTTCCAATCGTGAGCCATTCTCTCCGACTGCTTGAATCCTGGATCCTGAATCTTGAACGGCCTTATTGCCCCTGGGTTCTAGGAATTGCAAGAATGTAATGAGGTTGCAGGAGTCGACGAGATAACACTGCACAGAGGCTATGTCCTCTTCCCCCCTAAGGTACTTACGAAGTAGATTTGCCCTTTGATTTTAACTGCCTCTCCTGCATGAAACTTGCAATGCTTGTGTCGACCACCCAAGATAGGCACACACTCCGCGATAAAGAAATGCCCCTATATGATCTACACTGTATGTGATATTATGATATCCCGGGCGAGAAGCCATTGAGGACCATGTATTCGTTCCTTTTGATTGCTCACTGAAGTTTTTGGCTATCCTCGTGACTTCACGGCGCCTTTCTTTCGGAGTTTTCTGCTCATGGACCGTGGTGAGTCCGGCCTGCATTTCGGTGCTCGCGATAAGTTCTAAAAGCTTGAATTGGACCGTAACTCGCAAGTACCGACAGCAGTGGAGATGCTCGACAAAATCTCCTCCAAACTGTTCAGGAATCAGAATTGTGTGGGCACGACGCTATGGGAAAGGCAGGCAAGTTAGGGATTACTGTGATGCATCCGCAATGCGAAAGGAACACTAGCATCCAATCACAATCATAACGGACCTTGGATCGGCGGTACAGATTCTGCACTCTCCACAACTGTTGTGAACCATGACCAATAAATCATTGTGTCCTCCTCATCTCGAGGTCTTCTGCAGTTTTGCAAGTTTTTCAAAAAAGGTCGGAGCACATCCTCGACGGCGGGATATTTCATTATTGGCAGCTTTAGCCTCAATCGGCTACTAGATGATTAATTGGCCTCCAAATAGCTAATGCACCAATAATTTCCATCCTCTGTTTGCACTACTTCTGATCATATGATATACTTATAGACTGAATTGAACCATGTGTAAAGTCACAACGCGATGATTTGATTGAGGTCCAGATCACTTGACCTTCCTCGAATTGCGGCTGTATCCGTTGCTCCACTTTGCTTGAGGCCTCTTATATTTAGCCGCATAATTTGAAGAGGGGCCTTGGTTGTTCGGATCGTCATAATTCGCGGAAAAGATCTTATCATAAGTGGGAGATCTTTCCAGTCGAACTTTCAAAGGAACCAAGTCGTTTTCGAGAGAAAAAGATTGAGCTTAAAGCACAACCTTTGCCCTCTGACGTCCACTTTGGAGTAGTGGACGATAGATTCACAAACAGCTTCAAATCGTTTCATCTCATGGAAATGGGGAGACGGAAACTTCTCCAAGATCGCTATTACCAGAGACATCCGGAGTCTCGAAAGTCCCGATGAAGAGACAAGCATAAACCTGAGACGGAACCACAAAGGCTTGGCACGCCCATTGTTTCCTCATTGTGCGAGACTTTCCATATACGCCGAGCCAATGCTTTGATAGAGGCAGCATTTCGCGAGTAGCGAAACTCAATCAGTACAAATAGAATGGGTGAGATGCATCCTGAGGCCCGGAACCATTCCTGTTTAATTCATAGTGCGAGAATAAGATGGGCATTTCCAGATTGGAATTTCAAGCGATGAATTTGACACTTGTTCCTTTGCCCTACGGCTTCTCTTTCGAACTTCGACGAACCCTCTGACTGAAGGCTAACAAAATAAGACCAGGTGCTTGCGAGTTCTTCTCCTGAGTCTGAGTAAGGAGGCCGAACACTTTGGGTCTAACAACTTCTCGAGGATGCTACACATCGTCATGATATTAGCTCCTCTGTTCATGGTTGTGGATAATGCCGAGCCTGATGTATGTGACTAATAAGACTGACACATTCCTTACGAAACAAGAGCAAAAAGCAACGAGATCCCGAGCTAGCTCATACGGGAGTTTCTACCAAGACACCAACACTAGTCCGCTAGCTTTAGGATTCGGGCCTGTGGCAGTGTGGAGAGATCCTCCATGTCGAATTGTCTTTCAATTGCTTCCCGCCCGTCCTCCATGCCTTGGGGCATAGTGTTGTGAAGCTCCGACAACGGCGATGAGCCGCCTCGAACGACCTCAAGAAACAAACAAAAGAGGAGGAAGTTCACGATTGAGTAACAGATTCCCCTCTCTCGTCCATTGTGGGGTGAATACTGTCCCCGTCTGAGGTGGAGGTGCGCAGAGTGTATATTCTATCCAAAGCTGACCTTGCAACTAGATATTTATTATACGCATAGTCACCTCTCAGGGGTCATTCTCGCTAGAAGGGCTCGAAGGAGAATGGCGGCCTAGCACAAGACGCACGGGAATGTGCCTTTGACTCCGTGGTGGCAGTCCAAACGGCTGCAGCACCTGCATACTTGGTAGGCTGCCACCAAAACGATGCCCATCCGTGAATGCCTTCATGCAGCGGGTGGGGGATGGGCAGATATCTGTACTACTGGTAGTCGTGGGCCACACTGGCAGCTAGCTACTTGGGCCGCTGGCTCCAACCTGCTTTGGGGGGATGTCTTCCAAATTCCAAAGAGACAGAGGAGAGGCTCGAGGACAACTCACTCGACGGTTGCCCTAGCAACTTGAGTTATTGAACGTATGCAACTACGGAGGTACGAGTACTCCGTATATATACTTCGTACTTCGTAGCGTGAATTCGCGAGATCCATCTTTCGTAAGATTGGCTCCAACAGCCAGCCAATCACACGCCACGTGGCGTTGACAGGGGTCTGCGATAAAGGGTCGTCACCACCTCCGTACAGTAGGCGACAATGGCACGGTAACGCCATTTTTCACACTTTATTACTTCCGTATTAAATTCAGAAAACTTCCTCCTCCTCCTGATATCTCTTGTCTCCATCATCTGCGCCTTTCTTATACACGCTTTTGTGACCACAAGTATTTTCCCATCACAAAGTTGGCAGTAAGTCACTCATCCTAGGTATGTTGATCCCGTTGCCGCCGACGCTCGGAGGCAAGCCAATCTTTTGTTGGGGTTTGGGCGAGATGCTTCAAATTATTCTTTGTAAATTTCCACAATTAGCTTGATTTTGTACTTCACTTTTAAGCGGTTACGCCCCCTTTCAGAAGTTTATTCTGACCTCGATCTCCTACAGGCGCAAATTCAACCGCCATCTTTCCCCCAAGTTTCGAGAGACGCTTTACCCCTGAAGACTCTACACAATAAACAGAAGCTTCACCGCCACAAATCATGTCGCGCCCTCAGAACATCGGCATCAAGGCCATTGAGATCTATTTCCCAAGCCAGGTACGACCGACTCGAGCAACATGACGCTTTCAATGCATCGCAGTCTGTTGTGCGCCATTACTAACATGCTCGTGTAACAGTGCGTCGACCAAGCCGAGTTGGAGAAGTTCGATGGCGTTAGCCAGGGAAAATATACAATTGGTCTTGGCCAGACCAAGATGAGTTTCTGTGATGACAGAGAAGGTGAGATCAAGTCCAATATAATGCTCATTACCACCTTCTGATACTTGCTCTAGACATCTACTCGTTCGCGCTCACGGTGACTTCGCGGCTCCTGAGCAAGTACAAGATCGACACCAACTCAATCGGTCGCCTTGAAGTTGGTACAGAAACACTCCTCGATAAGTCGAAGTCAGTGAAGTCCGTTCTCATGCAATTGTTTGGGGACAACACAAATATCGAGGGTGTTGACGCTGTCAATGCCTGCTATGGTGGAACCAATGCCGTGTTCAACGCTGCGAACTGGATTGAATCCTCAGGATGGGATGGGCGGGACGCTATTGTGGTGGCCGGTGATATTGCCCTTTATGCTAAGGGTAATGCCCGTCCCACTGGTGGCGCTGGTGCAGTCGCAATGTTGATTGGGCCCAATGCTCCCGTCACGATCGAGGCTGGCCTCCGAGGAAGCTATATGCAACACGCATATGATTTCTACAAGCCAGATCTGACCAGCGAGTATCCTATTGTGGACGGTCATTTCTCTAACAGATGCTACACCGAGGCCGTGGATGCATGCTACAAGGCATACAACAAACGGGAGACAACTCTGAATTCTGTTAAAAATACCGAAATCAATGGCCTTGCTAATGACAATGATGTCGCCCCATCTGCAGATGGAAAGACTCCCATTGATCGATTTGACTACATGACTTTCCACACCCCAACTTGCAAGTTGGTTGCAAAATCATACGCACGCCTTCTTTACAACGATTTCCTCGCAAATCCTACTTCGCCAGCTTTCGCCGATGTCCCTACTGAGCTGAGAGATATGGAATACGAGAAATCTCTGACCGACAAGGTTGTTGAGAAGACCTTTATGGGTTTGAGCAAGAAGAGATTCAACGAGCGCGTGTCTCCAAGCACTCGAGTACCAACTATGTGCGGAAACATGTACTGCGCAAGTGTTTACAGTGGCCTCGTCAGTCTGCTAGCCACCGTTGACAGCGAGACTCTGCAAGGAAAGAAGATAGGGGTTTTCAGCTACGGTAGTGGTTTGGCATCAAGTTTCTTCTCGCTGAAGATCAACGGCTCAACCGAGGAAATCAAGAAGGCATTGAATGTTCAAGAGAGACTTGATGCTCGCCGAACAGTAGCTCCTGAGGCTTATGACGAGGTAAAGAATTCCTTGCTCCATGAATTGATACATCACTAACAGCAGTTAGATGTGCGACCTGCGCAAAAAGGCCCATCTCCAAAAAAGCTACACCCCAAGTGGCAGCTCAGAAACAATTTCCCAAGGCGTCTACTACCTCACCAGCGTAGACGACTTGTTCCGCCGAAAATATGAGATTAAGGCATAAGCATTAACGCATCTTATGGGGCGTCTAGGGTAGTCTTCTTTTGCGTGCATTTACATTTTCTTCACATAGAAGAGCATTAGCGAGAACTTTGCCGTTACGAGAGTTCCTGAAGTCCAGAATATTAATATCAGGAATTACGATGTTTTCCAACCCCTTTCGAGCATTTTTTTCTGGCATCGGGCTCTGACTCCTCTGTATACTATGAGGGAGATGGAAGAGATTCTTCTATAGACTGCATATAGCATCTAATGATCTCAGATTTAAGGGATCAGGCAGCAAAGAACCATTTACCATGTGATGTGCGTGATGTGTGTGATGTTGTATCAGATATAGTGACATGAGATGCTCTATTTGTTACGTCCAATTTGAGTTACAATCTTTCGAGTAATCTTCAACGAGTAGCAACGTTCATAGCACTTCAGGACAGCTACCTCGGTTGACTGTAGGCAAGATAGAATCATCCTTTCTTGACTGCGTCTGCCAAATCTCTCGAGAATCCACAGTCGAATCCCGAGTTCCCAAAGGCTTCCAGCTAGGCAGAATGATTTCTACTCAAGAGCCGAGGCTTTACATTTTGTAGCCTGTGGCTTAGCTTGATATACGATGTGACTGCGTACACCATGTGCTATCAACCCGATACGGAAATGGCTACCTGATTGCTCGAGGATTCGTGATTGCCAGGTAATTCGGCTGGAGGACCAAGAGCTGTTACTATTATATGGGTATCACGTCGTAAAATCCAGCACAACCACTCACCCCAAATCCTTCCCTAACCCCTCCAAAAAGTTCTCCGCCTGCTTCCTTGCCCTCTTCTCCCCCACCACCCTCCTCCTCTCCTCAATCTCCTTCCTCCTCCCCTCAACCCTCTCCGCCCTCTCCCTCCTAACCCGTTCCGTCTCTTCCCTCTCCCTCTTCAGCCCTTCCATCTCCCCCATCCTCGTCTCCTCATCTTTCGAAAAGCTATAAAACCCCGTCCCCTTAACCCGAAACTCGCGCTCCGCCTCATAATGCCGCATTTCGGGTGGTGTCATACTACGGTCCCTCTTCGCGGCTATCTCATCCATTTTCGCCGTGATGTCCTCGTCGGGGTTGAAGGCGAGGGTTTGTACCGTATCGCCGTATATTAGGTTGGATGGTTGGGAGGGGCGTGCCGACATGCGGTCTAGTTCTTCCTGTCCGAGGATTTGGTTGTTTTTCCGACGTTCCATTCGTGCTGCGTCGAGTTTGGTGCCACGGCGGAGACGGCCGTATTCATCTTCGTATTCGACAGCTTCATTAGGGTTGGCCTTATCGTTGGTTTCAGAATCTGAGTCTGAGGATGTCGCCTCCCCTTTATCGTCGCGCTCTACCCATTTGCGATCGAAGTCGATCAGGTCTTCTTCGCCCTCCCTCGGTATGTAGTCCCGGCGCTTCATCTCTTTGTACATCTTCGCCTTCGCTGCCATTTTCCTTTTACTCCTGTGTAATGTGGCATCATCAACGGTTCCTATATCTTTCCTCGAGCTCCCACGCGCTCGTCGTCCTTCGGCGTCGCTATCGTCATCTTCGAGGTCTTTCGCTGCGCGCTTCTTGGTATTTTTGTTATGGGAGGTGAAGATGTCGTTTTTGTTTGTTTTTGAAGGGCGAGGTCGTCCTTGCGCGGGGCGGGAAGTAAAGGAGCTTGTGGAGAGGAGGGTGGAGAGGGTGGAGGAGAAGGCGAGGGATGTTGAGGAAGAGATATCTCTGGATTGGATTTTAGGTTTGCGGATTCCGTAGAGGGATGATGGGGAGGCCATTTTGTGGTGGCAGGATGTGGTTAGAGGAGGTGTGGTAAGATTGATGGAGCTTGGGTGCACGGGTTGTAACTTGTACGAGGCTGAAGGAGGGGGAGCACCAACATTCTGGAGTAACGGATATGCACGTGAGCCAACGCAGCCGGGTCACGTGCGATAGCTTCGGGATATGCTCGCAAGAGTAAGATATGCAGGAAAGTGGGGCTGGCGATATCGGGCAAAGACCCCGCCATCCTAGATTTTGCATCACGCCTTTCGAATATATGTCCTTCAAATACTCCGTACAGACAGGAAGTCAACTTCAATTCATATTCCAAAACTGAAGATCCCCCAAGATTCTCCAAGATGACTCCAGTCAAAGATGTATTCATCGCGGTCATTGGTAGTGTCCCCTCTGCTCTAATTGCTCAGTACACTTTCTAACCTTGCTTAGGTGCTGGTGGGGTAGGCAAAGCGTTCCTGTCACAGCTTGAAGGCCTTTCCCAGCGGTTGGCTACGCAATCGTCCTCTCGAAAATTATCCGTCATACTCGTCTCCCGGAGTACAAAAACTCTTTACAGCCCCCAATACTCGCCGCTACCATTCGACAATCTCTCAACGAAGCTCGCGGATTCGACCCAGCAAACGTTGTCCCTAACGGAGGTTATCGATTTCTTGGCTGCTGCACCCGCAAAATCTATTCTCATCGATAACACAAGCTCCCAGGACGTAGCCGACCAATATCCTCAGGTGCTTGCCAAGGGAATTAGCATCGTCACACCTAACAAGAAGGCATTCTCTGGTTCCTTCAAGCTATGGCAGGATATCTTCTCATCCGCTGCTGCTTCCGGGGCAAAGGTGTACCACGAAAGCTCTGTTGGAGCTGGCCTTCCAGTCATCTCCACCCTGAAGGATCTAGTCGAGACTGGCGATGAGGTTACCAAAATCGAGGGTGTGTTCAGTGGCACGATGTCTTTCCTGTTCAATTCGTTTGCACCCACAGAAGGGTCCGGAGGAAAGTGGTCTGCTGAGGTGACCAAGGCCAAAGAGCTCGGATATACTGAACCAGATCCAAGAGACGACCTTAACGGACTTGACGTTGCGAGGAAATTGACCATCTTAGCAAGATTGGCAGGACTTCCGGTTGAGTCGCCTACGTCTTTCCCTGTCCAGAGCTTGATCCCCAAGGAATTAGAGAGTGTTGCGAGTGGCGATGAGTTCTTGCAGAAGCTCCCCGAATTCGATTCTCAGATGGAAGATTTAAAGAATGCTGCCGAGAAGGAAGGCAAGGTCATTCGATTTGTTGGAAGCATTGATGTTGCCAAGAAGGTGGTTAAGGTCGGCCTCGAGAAGTTCGATAGATCACATCCAATCGCAGCATTGAAGGGAAGTGATAACATTATCAGCTTCACTACAAAACGATATGCATCGCCTCTTATCATTCAAGGTGCTGGTGCGGGAGGAGATGTCACAGCAGCGGGCGTGACTGGTGATCTGATTAAAGTCCTCGAGCGCTTGTAGTTCATGATATAAACCAAAAGTTGTTATTCGTCGATCGCATTGCTGTCGCTCCTCTGATGTGCAGGTCTTCCCTCTCGTCTCTTGAGTCCAATGTCTGTATCTGGATCTGTCATTTCCCCGGTTGCTGATACTCCAGGTAGAGTCAACCTTCTAGGCCTTCCACTTGGTCTTTCACTTAGACTTGGGGCTCTGGGTCGTGGTCTATTTCTCGCTCTCCCACCAATATATGGGATTTCGTAGGTCGAGACACGGAATATGTAGAGTAACGCGTCGTACACAATCAATAAAAGCCAAGGTCCTATCGCGATAAACCCCAATAGAAGCTGCGATATCTTATTAGTCCCTTCAACGTAATTCACAAGGCAGAACCTACAAATAATCGCACAGCCCATACTTCTATGAACATGAAGCTCTCCGGCAGAATCGAGGACCAGGACATGTTTAATGCTGAGCTCGGGTATCGCGGAGGGAAGGGAACAAGATATAGGTTTCGCAAGGAATGAGCTAACTTTGACGATGCTTCAAGGGCTTCCCAGTAATGTTGACCTATCGGCGGTTTCTGGAATGAGTCCCACGCGGCTGTGGATTGTGAGAATTATACGCAAGCATATCGAAGGAGATGTTGGAGACACGAGATTATTAGTCTTCAGGCGCTTCTAAGAAGATGCAGGAGCTTGGCTCTCAGGCATTGACGAGTACTTGCCAGGGGCGGGGTTTGACAGAGGCTTGGACGAGCAGGGGACTGTGATTGGTCAATATAGTTGTGCCGATAAACGAGGAAAATCTCAGCCTTGAAGTTGAGCCTTGCGACCTTCGACTTGGCGACTCATTCACAACCTGGACAAGGTCAAAAATGGCTGGACCTCCGAATAAGAAGCAGAAGAGGGAGCAGTATAAGAATTCGAGAGAAGGTGGTAGCACGACTGAATTACCTAAGAAGAAATTCTACAGACAGAGAGCTCATGCAAATGTCTTCTCTGACCATGACTTGGTCTAGTGAGTGCCTCATCTACCAATGGAACATTTGGGAATTTTGATGCTAATATGTTACAGTCCGATCAGTCCAGCTCATATGAACTGGGCGTCATACTACCCAGCATATATCAAGCCTTCAGATTCCAAAGCCAATCCATCGACAGACAATGTTGAGATGGCCAAGACAGCCAAGACTGAAGATGTAGAGAAAGTCAAGTCAGACGAGGAAAAGAATTTTATATCTGAGGATGAGATCAAAGCTAAGCCAGAAGACGAGAAGAATCTCAAGTCTGAAGAGGATACCAAGTCAGATGATGAGAAGAGAGTCAAATTAGGAGATGAGGAGAAGTGCGCTTTAGAAGAGGAAGAGAAATCCAAATCAGAAGAGGAAAAGGAACGCAAGTTATTCGATGACAAGCAATTAAAGGCAGGGGATGAGAAGAATGGCGGTTCGAAGCTAGCAGAAGATCTCCGGAATCAACATCTGGGTAGAGCGGCTTTTCCCCAGTTGGCCCAAGACGTGGAAGTGGCAGATATTGGTTGTGGTTTTGGGGGACTGCTCGTTGCTCTTGCGCCAAGGCTCCCAAATTCTTTACTACTAGGTGGGAGACAATGTCCGGTAGGAGAAATAGCAAGCTAACATCAATTTAGGTATGGAAATTCGGACGCAAGTGACCGAATACGTTCAAGAGCGTATCAAAGCACTACGGATCCAGAAATCAACCGAGGGGCTCTACCGAAATGCTGCATGTTTACGAGCAAACAGTATGAAGTTCTTGCCAAATTTCTTCAAGAAAGCCCAGCTCTCAAAGATATTCCTATGCTTTCCAGACCCTCATTTCAAAGCACGGAAACACAAAGCTCGGATCGTCTCGACAACCCTGAATTCCGAGTACGCCTATGTGGTTCGGCCAGGAGGAATAGTCTACACAATTACTGACGTTGAGGATCTACATTTATGGATGGTTGGGCATTTTGTGAAGCACTTGTCTTTTGAGAGAGTTTCTGAAACGGAGCAAGAGGCAGATGAGTGTGTTGGAGTCATGAGAACAGAGACGGAGGAGGGACAAAAGGTTACGCGGAACAATGGTCAGAAGTTCGTTGCATTATTTCGACGACTGGAAGATCCTCCTTGGTAGTTTAAAATATCCTCGGCGCGGAAGGTGGAATTGGAACGACCGGGAGGTATGAGGCGTGTGAAGCATGAAATGACTGGATTATCGAAGATTGCAAGGCAGAGCGATGGATACGGCTAGGGAGTACAGTACATGAGCATCCCTTCTCTCGGACTCTTCTTTTCTCTTCATCTTCGCGACTACAAGACGATAATAATCCACAGCGCATATTCTTATTCCAAGATTCCTTATCGTTTCTGAGACGACTTCGCAAAGATGCTCTTTCGCTTCCTGAGCCCTGACACCTATGGACAGGATCAATCTGGTTCTCATCCGTACGCTCTCTAAGGCCTTGCAATCCGTAAGATACCAATCACGAAACATGTGCGTCCTGGAGAGTGTGTATATATACCTTGTGCACCTGTTATTTATAATGCTGTAGGAGAAAATAGATGCAAATGTGAAAATAAAACACTGGTCTCATTATGATGCTTAAATGCGTAAATGCTTAAATGCTTAAAATTATAGTTACGTTACTCACTCGCAGCTAAAGGACCCCTGCCTGTCCACATGGAGAGCTCGCTCGCTTTGTAAAGCTCCGCCTCCATCACCATAGCTGCGACACGACCATGCCGTCCGAGGACGCTCTCCCGTCACTCCTATTATGGCTCTCAGTCGACGAGATGTCATCCTCGCCGGCATTGCTTCTTTCATCACCTGGGGATATGCTATTAGCTGGGTGCCCGCATTGCGCTGGGCTGGGTATGCTTTCGTCCTGGGACTCGTTCTCCCCATGGTGGGACTCGTCGCATCGCTTGTAACGACATCGAGGGGAAGCCAGTATGGAACAAGGAGTAGGCAGAGCCGTCCGAGGGGCCCAAAGTTTCTGGCGGCGACCGCATGGGATAAGGAAATCGCGGCACTTCGAAGCCGTCAAGCATATCACTGGAAGCCCCTCTATCCGGAATCTTTCCTCGTCTCAAACGCCCTGGACGAGCTGTTGGAGTTCATCCTCCGGGACTTCGTCAACTCTTGGTACGGGAATATTAGCAAGAATCCTGCCTTCATCAATGAAGTAGACAAAACTATCCGCCTTGCGCTGGCAAACCTTCGCGATATCGTGCTCCAGCTCGATATTACCGAAATTGTCACTACCCGATTTGTTCCTATCCTCACGTCGCACATCAAAGATTTCTACGAGGCCGAGAGGGCTATAAGGGGGAAGCATTTGAACCGCCATGTTACGGAATCGGAAGAGTTGGATCTGGCGATTGCTGCGAAATACAAAGATGGGAAACTACATGAAGCTGCTTCTTTGGCATTCGCGGACATGAAGTTGGTACAGCAGGGCTATCTGCGAAAGTTGACCAAAGGTCTCCTCCCAAGGCTGTTGCCAGAGAGAGTCATTGCAAGTCGGGCTGTAGTAGTTCTCATTCAGGAACTGGTTTCTTGTGCTGTGCTTCTCCCAATAATGGAACTTTTAGCAAATCCGGATACCTGGAACCAAGTCATGGAAGCTTATGTAGGCGATGAGATTCCTGTCTCTTTAAGATGCGCTAATACAGAATAGGGGCGCACCATGCTCCAAGACCGTTCTACGGTTCGTAAATTACGAGCTGCACTGGATGAACATGCTTCTCCAGCTCCAAAGCCGCGACGTACTGCTCCGTTTCCCCGAATATCTCCAGGTGATCATGAACGCAAGTTCGAGAAATTTGTTCGAGCTATCAGAAAAGTCAACAATTTATCGGACGCTCGTAGGTTTCGAAGCGAGGTCTCAAGTCAATTGAAAAGGGATGCTGTCCAAGAAGGCCAAGATCCTGTGTATCTACGGCGCTTAGATATTGGGAAGAGGATACTAGACCAAAGAGTCAACCAATTGGCCGCCAGTGGAGAAAAAATTCCTCCCCCTGACCTAGGACATCAAGGAGGATCTAGTTCTAAGTTAGAGCATGCCTCCCTCGTGGATCTGCTCCATGATCCTTCTGGTCTGTCCTACTTCATGGAATATATGGATCGACAAAACCTGATGCCCATGGTCCAATTTTGGATTGTGGTCGATGGTTTCCGCAATCCATTAGAAGATGAATCTGCTGAAGGTAACGAGGTTCCTGCTACACTTGCACCTTGGACCGAAGCAGACAGAACAGATCTTGCTATGATCAATGAAGCCTATCTCTCCAAGCCAGAACTGAACATTTCCAATAACTCCAAACAATTTGTTCGAGGCTTTCTCAAGGCGGGCAAAGAAGCAACGCCTAAGCAATATTACCTAGCTCGCAGAGCCATCCTCAGAGCACAGTCTTCTGCTTTAGAGTCCATGCAGGAGAAACATCTGGCGAATTTCAGAAAGTCGGATCTTTTCTACAAATGTTTGACGTCCCAGGAAGCATCAAAATCCCAACAGCCACAACCTTCACCTCTTGGTCCATCGAGAGTTGACACAGTCTTCCAGGAACCCCCACAACCGTCTCGAACAATATCAGCACAACCAATATTGGCTAAGGTAAAACCAATCTCACGAATTTCTGCCAAACTCGTACCAAGGCGAAATGACCTCAGGCGTGCTGCTATGTCGTTCGGTGATCTGGCCTCGAACGCTGCCTTGGATGGGGCGTCAGAGCGTCGTTCCTCCCTGGATGAGGAACAAACGTCTCCGCTCTTTGATGATGACGACCTCGAGAATGGAGAGATGAGTAACTCCATACAAAGCCTTGACCAAGAGCCGCAAGACGTTTCTCCAGACAACCAGGTCGTCGAAGCTATGGAAGCTGCTTTAAACAACATCATGGAAGATAAGCCGGATGTCGAGGACCTACGCAAGTCACTTTTTGACGAAGAGCTGGAATCCTCGAGCCATAGTATTCTGTCTCAGAATGGTAACAATTCGACTCGTAGCTCTATAGATCACAAGCGTGTAGACCTTTTCGGGGAGAAAACGGAAAAGCCTAGTATAGCATCGCTAGGTCTGGTGAATACCTCTTCAAGGATCGGAGTCTTTACAGACGATGATTTATTTGGGGACGAGCAAAAATTTCTTGCCGACGAGCACGATGACCCAGAAGACGACAAAGCTGACGAAGATGAGGAAGAGGTCCATGAAGCCGCCCCTGGAGATCTCGGTCTCATGGAGGCAATTACCGTTCTAACGACAGACATCGATAGGCTTGTTGCCCAGGACGCCGTGGTTGATTCGTTAACAAGAAAGGCTGAGCTTACCAACAACAACGCAGAACTAAGGATTCTACGCAAATCTAAAGCAAGTTTGCAACGTGAGATCCGGCGCAAAGAGCTGCAGCGTCAGCAATACGTGGTCCAAGAAAACGATAACAGTCTGTATGGGCGATCAACCATTAAGATTAAGTCCATCATGGTAGGCAAAGAGGATGATGGCCGAGAGTACGCCGTGTATGTTGTCGAAGTGCAACGAAAAGCCGGAGAACAGATGCCAGCGGCTACATGGACCGTGACTCGACGCTACAGCGAATTTCACGAATTGCACCAACATCTTCGTATGAAGTATTCGTCTGTCAGACACTTGGACTTCCCAAGAAGGCGTATGGTGATGAAGTTACAGAGCGATTTTCTTTCTAAGCGGCGACGGGCACTCGAAAATTACCTGGGAGAAATCCTGCTTTTGCCAGATGTCTGTCGTAGCAGAGAGCTACGTGCCTTCTTGTCGCAGAGCGCTATTGCGCCTGGAGGGGATGGCCTTTATGACCATGAGGACAAAAAGGATATCATGACTCGGTTTTACAACTCGGTTACGGACGGCATGGAAGATCTTTTGGGCAACTTGCCAGTTCTTGATCAACTTTCTGTTGCTGGCCAGAACCTTCTCACAGCCGCCACGAATCAACTAGTCACGATGCCGGCAACGATAAGTGAAGACCCTCTAACCGCCGCAGAGGCCGAGGCAGAATTGAACGCCTTCGAGGACCGAGAGCTAGAACCGTTTGTCAAGCCTATTTGTGATATATTCCTGGAAGTATTCGAGCTCAACCGCGGAAATAATTGGCTGAGGGGTCGAGCCGTTGTGGTCGTTCTACACCAACTTCTGGGTGGTACAATCGAAAGAAAGGTACGGGACAACGTCAAAGGAATCATTTCAGAAGAGGCAGTCATAAAATATGTGAGCCTGCTAAAAGATTCAATGTGGCCTGGTGGCCAGCTTAAAAGAGATGGCAAACCTCGATCTGCAGCAGAAAAAGGCAAGAGTCGGACTGAAGCAAGTTTGATGCTTGCAACTCTCATTCCAGATTTGGCTGCGAGTGTAGTAGGACGTGTAAATGCACAAGCAGCAAGTCGACGGATTTTCGCGACGTTCAATAACCCTCGACTGAAGTAAGTCGGATTCAGACCCTCAGTTTAAGCCATGCTAACAATAATAGTGCACACCTCGTTTTCACAATGTTAGATGAGCTCATTGATGTATTATTTGGAGATATTCGAACATAGGCTTTAAAATGGCGTTTGGCGACAGACAGTGTCGAAGGGTGCATTGGGGGCGTCCCGGATGATAGTACATAATGCTCTAATACCCACGGATGCTCCATGTATATACAGACGATCAATCAAGATGGAAATAGCTCGTCATTCTTAAGATGGATGCCAAAGTCCCAATTCTTGTCAACATAATTTCCCTTGCAAGTATCCTCATCGCCTTGACACCATACTCCGTCCCAATGCATCTCTGTCATCCCTTGATCTCATTATCGAGTCTAGAAAAACTTCACGCCCTGTTGATCTTCTTGCCCGAAAACCTGCGCTTTCCCTCTCTTAACCAGAATACTCAACGCCTTCTGCAATAAATCGGGATCCATACCATGGAACTCTATTCCCATTAGCAGCTTTTCTTGCCGTCAACAATACCATGACCACCAACCCTGTGATATCGTCGCCTCACTCTCCGTCAGTTCATACAGCGTCAACACGGTATGCTTCTGGGCCGTGTCATCAACCTATCCCACATCAGCACATCGCCCTCGCACTCCGCATTCCTCGGTCGCCCCAGAAGGCCCCCAAGGTCGCTCGCTCGCTCACTCACCCACTCGTAGAACAAACTCGCCCACTCTTCCGGGTTCCTCCACCATATCCAAACCTCATTCCCTCCCACCCCCTTCCCCCCCTCGCCAGCCCACTCCGCCCGGCCCTCTTTCCTCATAAACTCCACCACCTCCCTCACCTCTCCAATCCCCATCCGCTTGTCCAGGCTCTTGTTGTAGAGTAGCTCGGTATCCAGCGCGTCGATGAGGGATAGTTTGAAGATGCGGTGGTGTCGGCAGTAGTTGAGGATTAGGGTGGACCATTTGCGCAGCTGGGAGTGGTGCGTTTGTAGGGTTGGTTGGCGGGAGAAGAAGGGGGGGAAGTTGTAGAAACGAGGAAAGGGGAAGGGGGATGTTGAGGGGAGGCTTGCTGACATTATTGCTGTGTTTTTGGGGAGGGTGTTGTGGTTGTAGTTAGAGAGAGGTTGTTAATTTAATGAGGGTGAAGTTCAGCCTTGCATGGTGGTGGTGACGAGGCTGCCAAGTCAAACTGAACAGTTACAGTAGTGGACGCGAGCAGCAATATATACCGTTCACGAAGTGATTTCAAAAGTTGATCATGACATTTCTCGACCCCGAACAGGAGCTAACTGCTAGCAACTACATCCGTGTGCCCCCAAATTTACAACAAACTCCGTCACCAGGGTATTCATTATGATGCCTGAACCTTGCCACCTGATGGTGATCAAAATGAAAGTCCACGGCCGTTCAACAACATTACTGTCCTTCAAGCAGATACAACTCTTTCCATATCAACTGTTGAGCCATACTGACATCCAACAACCAATTTGGTGTCACGATTCGAGGTATCATGTTGCCATCCTTTGCCATAGCCACAAACTTAGGCCACAACTTCCTCTCCTCGGGCTTTTCTCCAGAGAGCAGATACACTGGCTCCGGTCCGGTCACATCTTCTTCAGGGTTGACCTTCTTGATAACAGGCCTTCCATTGAAAACACTTAATGTCCCACCATTAGCGCTCACAATGTCCCTATAAGTCTCCGAGCCACTCGGGACATCCTTCGTGGAGTAGATTGGAATACGTCGAAGTAGCGAGTGTTTGTTAGCCTTTGCACGGACAATTACTTCCTTGAGCTTCACGTTAAACTTCTTCTCTGCGTCTGCATCCTTGAGTGCGAAGCTTTCAACATTTGGCAGGTGTCCTTTCTTGACGCAGGCTTCGATGAAATCTGTTCGGACAATGGTGGGACCTATAGCAAGGGCACAGAGGAACTTCTTCGTCCTAACCATCTTTGGCGCAGCAAGATGTGTACATCCTTGTCTTGCATCAGGGACGACGAGAATGCCTAGCTCTCGTAGTTTTTTCTACGGTGGTATTAGTGAGAGTTTACACCAAGTCACGGAGGAGGCCTACCTTGTCAGAATCTTCTTTTGTTGGATTATCAACCCACGTGTCATAACTAGTGATAAGCAGGCGTATTCCAATTGGAGGTAGACCAGTCCGTTGACGTTTTGGCGTTCGGGTGTCTTCATCTCCTAACAATTCTCCCTCGTCATCCTTAGCGGCAGGGCTTGAACTGCGTTCTGCGGTTCCCTGTTTATCAATCTTGTTGAGCGCACGTTCTCCACCCCAGACGGCACCCTTTCTCTTTTTTTCTTTTTCATAAAGTGCAATGTCAGGTGCCAATCCATGTAAGTTGCTCAGAGCTCGGTCTTTCGCACTTCGGCTGCTCGTTGAAGAAGGGGTGTTGTTCTCTTTGCCAGCACTGATACGACGATTGGCCGAAGGAGTACTGACGTTTGCAGCTGGGAAAGAATTCGTCCGTGACTTGACTGCGGCTGGCTTCTTGGATTTCGCCACTGGCTTCTGAGAAACATTTTGGTCTTCTTGTTCCGAAGCACTACCATCCTCCTCAACAATCTTTGGATGGGAAAGATTGGGATCTTTATCATGCATGACGGGCCTCTTCAGCGATCGAGGGTTGGAAGGGCTTGGAGTTGGCTCGTTCGGAAAATATAGGCCCTGAATTAGTTCCATGTCAAAAGGAGTTTGCCCAATCACTTCGCCCAAGTTCGTCCTTGGAGGGAAATGGGTATATCGTGGGTCCGTCATTCTTTGCATGTGGCATCTGGCATAGCTTTCCTCAATCCACAGATGGTTGACCATCTCGATGTCCCACTCCGATGCAGCAGAACACTTCTCGCCCGAGTTTCGAGCAGTAATTACATGTGTGTTTGTTTCTTTCATGCTTTTCGTGAAGGTGGCACCAGTAGCCATGATCAGATTTTCGAGATAGGTTCGTGCTTCGCCGCCATAGTTGGACAAGGTGATCTGGAATCCGCTGAAGCCTTCTATGCCGCTTTCCGGTAACGGGTAGTGCAATAATCTCTTCATAGGCGATGTCCACTCGTTATGGGTGATCAAGTGATACAACCATGAGAGGTTTCCGACATCTTTACCAGCGTATGAGGCGACTTGGTAGTCTCTTCCTCCTCGCCAGTGGCAAATGTACATATCAGCGCTGTGAACAGAACTAGTCATGGAACCGCCACCACCAATAATGAGATCCTCGATGACCTTTCTAAGCCGACTGCCAATCGCGAGGTCTTGGGAGATCATCACCGCCTTCTTTTTGAACACATCTAGTCGTCGTGGTGAATCCGTCAGTATAGGCAAGGATTCTGGTCTTGGTGACGAGGCCCCGTGTATATGGTCTGATGAAGGAATCTTCAGAAAGTCATCGGGCCCAGCTGACACTATTTCTGGGTTCGGAAGGAGGTATGGTTCCTCGCTGATACGCTTTCCAAGTCTCAGGCAGTCATCAAACCTGGGAGGTGTTAGTCCACACAGACAAGTGGAGGGGTAAAAATACCAGTGGGGCAAGACTATCTTGCATTTGAGGTTCTTCTCCTTTACAAGCTGACACTTGGGGTGATCCATCGTCAGCGCGCAAAGATGTGTACACAACTTAGTCAAAGTACTGGACTCAGATCCGCCCATAGCCAAGACACCGCCTACCACCGCGTCCTTGTCACCCGAGGGGATGTCGGCACAGCAGATCGTGGTGCTGGAGAAAATAAGATTGGGATCTGGAGTATGGGGTCGCGTGGGAGCAGCTTTATTCTTGTAGAGCGAGTCCAGGATCCAGGTAGGCTTCACAACATTGATCATCGCGTTGCGAGCATCTGAGTACTGGGGAAAGTCGCTGGTTGTGGCTATAATGTGGGTAACTTCGTCCAGCTTGATCTGGTTCCCCCGTTTCAACCGCAGAACGATCCCAGCATGATCCTCAATAGTTTTCTGCACCTAGGTTAGGTCAGTCTATGGTCCAGAGCAGTTTGCGAAACTGGGCCTACCTCTGAGATCTGCTCGGCGGGATTATCTCGACTCTCGACGAAGGAGAATACACAGTGCTCGAAGATAGGAGCACCATGGCCGGCCATTATTGCGATACAGATAATAACAATAAGTTCTCCGTTGGCATTCGCGGAGACGAGGCGACTATTGGAAATCTTTGCTTGATGTTGGTTCTTGTCTTGCTTGCGGGAGGTCTACGCGACGCGCTCAAACGCCACCCCTGCAAGAAAAACACGCTAACCTAAATATCACGTGCCGTATTGCAACTTCGATTTAAAGACCTGCTCGAGTCCTGGATTAAATATCTACACACATTATTTACGGTTATTCTATGCTTTAATATCTAAATTCAATGCTCGGTCGACTATCATCCTATATAAACGCTCACTCGCTCTCTCTCAAAACAAAAATTCATAAGTTGTGCTCTCGCTTTTCACTCAACTTCTCCCGAATTATCTTCCATCGCCTGGAAATAGACCTCAGTTTCTCTTGTCAAGCAGAGATGACATCTTTCTCTTCATCTATCCGTGGAAAGGAGAATTCTTGGAATCAACTCACAATTTGAGAAGAGAGAAGCGGTCAAAGTCCCAATCAGCAGGAATCGCCTGCTGACAAACTGCTCATGCTGGCTGGAACCTGCTTTTTCGGATTGTCCTACTGTATTGTTTACATTGATCTGATAACCCCACAAGATGATTTGTGTAGCCTCCCCCTCATACCCTCCTCTACTGTTTCGTATGAATGCCAGAGTAACATTTTGTTGTTATCGACAACGGCCAAATGGAATTGCTCAAACCTTCAAATGCCGGCTATTTTTCAGGTGCCGGTCCATTGTGCCGAGGTTCGCAGCTCGTCGACAAGTGTACATTACCTCCGTCCTTTAGCTAGCCCAACAAAAGGAAAACCTTTTTGTGCATACTATCTTCGCATATATACATGATTTGATACGATATTGGGTACTCTAGCCATCATTTCTTATTCTCCCTGCTTAGACCTCCTTCTCATCTAGCAATGTCTTCGTCTGTCTTTCAGATCAAAGAGCACGAAGTAGAATGTCAACACATCCGAGAGTACCCTAGAGCCCTTTCACACTCGCAGAACGATGTGTTACATCTGGCGGTCAAGCAGTACATACCTTTAGATAATCTACAGCCTCAAGACGGCGACGTCACTATAGTCGCAGCTCACGCCAATGCCTTCCCCAAGGTATGTATCGAACCTCATGAGGGGCCTCCTATTGCTCACGACTTATAGGAACTATATGAACCTCTTTGGGAGGATCTACATGCCCGATCAAAAGCCAATGGCTTCCGTATCCGAAGTATCTGGATAACAGATGTAGCACAACAGGGAGCAAGCGGGGTTCTGAATGAACAGCTCCTTGGGGACGACCGTAAGTATTGCTCTTGGACAGATTATCACTCTTCTAAATCCTTTGATAGCCTCATGGATGGATAGCGTCCGAGATCTCCTCCACATGATCAACGTCTTCCGCTCCGAAATGCCCATGCCAATAGTGGGAATAGGCCATTCCTTCGGCGGCGCCATGCTCTGTAATCTAGCCTACATGCACCCTCGCCTCTTCTCAACAATCGTCTTCCTAGATCCCGTCATCCAAGCTCAAGCATCCGCACCTACGGGGCCGAGTCCAGTTCGAGCATCAGCATTCCGTAGGGATCTCTGGCCATCGCGAGAAGAAGCAATCACCGCTTTCAAAAAGCAGAAGTTCTTCAGCTCCTGGGATCCAAGAGCCTTTGAGCGATGGTGCCAGTATGGAATCAGAGAAAATCCATCTAACATGTATCCTGACCAGAAAGGAAGCGTCACCTTAGCCACGACAAAACATCAAGAATGCTTCACATTCATGAGACCAAGCTGGGAAGGCGTAAGCCCGGATGGGACTCAGATCTTGAGACGTGACTTAGTACCAGACCTAAGTCTAGATTTCGCCGTTACGTACCCTCTTTATCGTCCAGAACCGCCTACTACACTTGCAAGGATAGACACACTTAGACCTAGTGCGCTGTTCATCTTTGGAGAAACAAGTCCTATGTCACTGCCAGAATCAAGAAGAACCAAGATGGAATTGACTGGTACGGGTATTGGCGGAAGTGGTGGTTCGAAAGATGGAATGGTGAAAGAGGTTGTGCTCAAGGATGTTGGCCATCTTGTGGCCATGGAGGCAACTGAGCAATGTGCTGAGGCTTCTGCAAAGTGGCTAAGTCAGGAACTAAAGAGGCATGAGGCGGCAGCTAAAGAGTATGTGGAATGGACGAAGAAGACTCTGTCGGCGAAACAGACTTTGTCGGATGAATACAAGCGAAAAATAGGGGGTCCGTTGGTTAAACCTCCAAAAAGTAAAATATGATGGCTCAATTAGCACTTTGTATAGCAATCGAGCAATTAAGTTCTTCACCGTAGTCACCAGCAATTCACATTATCATTTTGAAATTGCCTTGAGAACTTCTAACTTCAAGCGTCTAAGGCTCTTCTTCAGGTGGTACCCAAATCAAGATCCCTTCCTTATCTACTTTCATACCCTCTGTAGGTGCCATCTTTAGTATCTTCTGGAAATATCGATCTTTAATCACGCAATGAATAGGGCCAATCCAATCGCCCCTTATACTTGGCAACAACCTAAACTTTATCGTCCGTCTTGACAGCGGAACGAGTTGCAACGTGGACTGCTTGACTCCAGAAAACGCAAACATCTCACTTGGCTCCATCGTGAGTCCGAACGTCAAGAAGTGGTTGGAGGGGTTCTCGATGGTAACATCAAAGTGGATCATTGCGGTGATGCTCTCTGAGTAGGATACCGCAGCAAGAACTCTTGGTTCGCTACTTGACACAAGCAGTCGTGGGACCGCAAGAGTAGACGTATTGATGGGCGAGCTTTCGACTTTACGTCGCCATTTAATTGCCAAAGATACATCGAGAGTTGCTGTTCCCCGATCATCCAAAGACTTCTTCTGGGTGCACACATCGAATTGAGCCTCTTCAAGCGTTCGCGGAGAGACCACGAGACCGCATGTGGGCAAAGAGGCTTGTTTCTTGGTAGAGCAAATGATGCTACCATTGACACCAATCACGGCCACATCTATATCTTCGACGATCACATCCTCCGATGCGAAGGATGCGTATCTAGCAGCCAAGCACCACTTTTGTGACAGCCCGTAAGCTTTTGGATATTCCACCACTTTGATTGTATCGACAGCTTCTTCATGCGCAAAGAAACTCGGCCATGGATCGGGGTGGATTCGTGGCGAGAAGTCATAGTTTGCTTCGAACGGGTTTATGACGTCCAGTTGCAAAGTTATCGATCGAGACACAGGCGTCTCCAAATCCAAAACCAGATTGTACGATGCTTTTATGGCCAATTCATAGACAGCCGGTAAGTCGATAGGGGGTATAAGTATCCGTACTCTAGAAGAAGCCCCGCTGGCGATCCTACCAAGCTGGGTGCCTTCCTGCAAATCGCCCTCTTCTTCCTTTGTAGGACTTGAAGGGGGGGACTTGTCGGAGGCTACAATGCGAACAGGCGGGGCTCCATCCCCATGCAAGCTCACCTCGAGGTTTGCTATGGCATCAACATCTTCCTCATTTAATGCTTCGAGATCCAAGCAGATACCCTCGTTGGTATAATACTGTCCTTGCAGACCAATAAACCGCAGTTCCATTTTCGGTGGTTTGGGCAAGACGGTCAAACTTGACGCATCTGATCGAGCAATTTTCTTCTTCATCCCCGCTTGACCCCACCATAAATCAGGGGTACTCATTTGCTCGAACGTATGAACATAGTCTAGATCGAACGACGCCGAGGTGATTGTGAAGGTGGCCGAGACTGCCTTAACGTCTCCATCCTCTCTGAGAGAACTCTTGAATTCGAAGACTTTCATTTGGCCGGGACGAAATGTAAGGTCAGCGTGGCCTGTTTGTTTGGCTCGACCATCTTCGACAACCTCTGTAAGAGCGATTTCCTTGAATAGTCGCGGACGCTGGTTTCCAGTTTCTCCATCAGACATGTGCCGAATAACAAGCTCCTTCATACTACCCAGGAATTCGATATTGATTCCGTTGATTGCCACTGGGACTGACGCAGGTAATGCGGTTGAAGTAACTGTACATTGAGAGCGGCAAGCATCACCAACTTTACCTTCAGTATGCTCAAATGTGAAGGTGGCCGACAAAAAGGAGTGAACCTCGGCATTGTGGAGCACCACCATGGGCTTACTCCTTAACATGCTAATGCCCTCTAAGGATCTAGTGATGTCGTAATGCCAGCTAGGGTGGTGAGCAAAACCTATATCAGATCAGTAAGAAACAAGAACGACCATAAAATTGACTAACTATTGTTCATCAACTCCCAGTCAACGGATACAACAGATACCCCATCACCAGCATGCAGTGCGGCGTTTCTCAGAGCCCACCCGACCTCTTCAACCGCATTCCACCATCCCTCTTTGCGGTAGGACATTTTCAGCCAAAGAGTACGAAGTATCATTAGAGCATCATTCCATAGCTCTCGCCTCATACTTTCTTTTGCTGAAAGAAGCTGTAACTCTTGGACAAGACGACGTTGACCTCTTGTCTCAAATTCCGCAGTTGCGTTTGATAAAGTAAAGATGATAGATGCGGAATGGTTGAAGCCATTGTGACCTGGCAGAGGATACTCGACGTGAGGCTCTGGGCACAAGTAATCATCGTAGGTATGAGACTTGTTTACAATTTGGGAAGCAGGGGAAACTCCTGGAGGCGCTCGATCCTCTTCCGGCATTGCTAAAGCTAGATTACGTCGAGAGATACTATGCTTGGAAGCTGTGAAGAACCAGTATCCTGGGTGATGGAGAAGCTCCCAAGGCCGTAATCGTTCTCCTATTGCAATGGACTTCTCCGGGGGCAGATATGTGTCGCCATTCTCAGGCGCAAAATCGCTTATTGAAACCTTCACGACCATCTCACCCATTATAGTAGCCCACCGTGCTTCCCAAGCTTCCCAGCCATATGTAGACGAACCTTTTCCTCGGCGGTCTACAAAGTCCCGGATACGTTCGCGATGTTGTTGCCACCTCCGTACAGCAGTGGTTGAGTTTCCATTCCACAATAAGCAACGTAGGATACGAATCGCTAGAACATCTGCGAGTAACCGATATTCGTTCCACCTCGGACCCCAGCTGGCGATAGCCTCGAGAACATCTGGGCCAAGCAAGCCCTCATAGCCACTTTCGTAAGAGCGAACAGCTGCATCCATTTCTTGGCGAAACTCCGAAAAAACACCCAACTTGAAATCATAACGAATATTCCAGCCTTGGCTAGATAGAGTCTGAGAAGTGCCTGACGTTGGAGGTGCGGTAGGAGGTGGAACGATGCCTCTATTACGTTTTCTTCTCGCGTGTTTGCTCAGATCCCGATAATATTCGATACATAGGGGGTATATTGTAGAAGTGATAGTATCCACGAAAGTCCGAAGTTCGACGGGAGATGATTGTGGTGGTAAGAAGAAAAACGAAGTTTTGGAATCGAGACCAGTATTTTTACGGATATTCGCAAGACGATCCTCGACATCAGGAGACTGGACGACCGAATTTTCGCTCAATAATGCAACTACCAGACGAGTTTTGTAGCCAGATTGACACAATGTTGTTTTAATATTGTTTATGTCCGACTTTAGTTGATTATCCAATTTTGACGACAAATTTGGGTTTGACGTGAAAGTGTAGAATACGACGTATGCGCTTGGGACATGATATTGGTGTTTCTCAATCCATTTGGCATCAATCAAACCATCAGGATAGAGTGTTGATGATGGGGTGAGTGGTGAAAGGGCAGAATGTAAAACTGGCTTGCTAATTTGACTCGTGGGTTGGGGTATTGCGGCAGGGGCAGCATGGCGCATCGGTAAAGTATATTCCTATTTATCTTTTAACATATCTCCAAAATGACAGCTAAATGAGAGGACTACCCTTGCAATGGTCTTCACCCTAAATTTATTCCTCCTACTATGCTCGCGTCCGTTCCACGCCAGGTCAGAGGCATCGTTGGCTTTGAAATGTCCTAGCAAGACTTGAGCATCGTCTGACTCGACGGAAGGTATCTCGGAAGTAATGCTAGTCCCAGGAGTTGCAGACCTAGGCTCATCGAGGGTCTCGAGCCCGGAGACTACTAACAGAGGAAGATTGTGTGCCACGAATGCTGGCGCATACCCGTCCATGGCCACAAAGTCTGGAATGCTCCATAGGCGATCGACAATAGCTTGCTGGGAGACCTGTAATCGTGACTGGATATCTAAGAAGCTTTAAATGGGCGACCAGCGATGTTCATGTCGAATGGATCGTGATGGGTTGTGTAAGATAAATGTCTTGTTGGCTGTGATGTATCGGTTTATTGAAGCTCCAGCCTTGCGGATAACGATTTGTACAAGTGATCGGGATCCACTTTTGAGCTTGGACCACATTTTTAACAGGCTGTAACCTTACCTCGCTACTTCGTTACTTCGTTACTGCCGATTCACAGCCTTGCGATCAGCCACAGGGCCGCAGATGATCTCCCTCTATTCTCTCTTCTTACCAAACATTACCCTCCAGCAACAACGCAGCGAAAATTATCTGCATTCTCTGACAGAATATTAAAGCACCCAGTTCTTAATTATCCTATATTTTATCTTTTCCTCCGGGTAGTCTGGAAGTGTCGACGTTCGAAGCCCTCAATCGCCAGAACTCGTAGGGAACCTGCATACGGTCGCCCACTTCACAATCGTTTTCGCTACGAACAGCTATTTGTCGCATTTTCACGCAATATTTGGACTTGCTGGGCGTTTTAGTCCTGTTGAGTTCGCTGCAATGGCTTCTCAGGCTGCAATCTTTGCGAATACGATCTCTGGGATGAAAAAGGCAGTCAAGAGGAAACCTTATGGTGAGCTTTCGCAGATGCTTTGTAGACCCAAACACCTAACAAAATTCAAAGACTCGGATTCCGATAGCTCCATCGATCATCTTACCAATCGAGGAAACAAGTTAAAGAGGAAATCTAGATTTGTTCACGAGGGTCAATTAGCGTCGCCGACAGGACCGCAGGTCTACAGAAAGGTACAAGGCGATCGCCATGTATGATCAATAAACCGGACAGCTAATTTCTTGAACAGAAAGTTGAGCATGCTGGATACTATAGGGACATAATAAGCACAAACCCACCGGTTAACAACGAAGACGGTTACGAAGTGGACAGCGACGATGAGGAGGCGCAATTAGCAATTGCTGCGGCCGCTGAATTTGACCCATACTCTGACGTAAAGATTGAACGTAAGAACGCAAACCAAGCCTGAAGGTCCAAGCTAATTCTTCCTTTAGAACTCCTTATGCCACTCACAGCCGCCTCAGAACTACCAGCTCACCCTACTCTTTCCAAACCTTTCCTTTCGAAAACGCTCACAGAGCTTACACAAAATGCGGGTGCTATGGTACAAAAGGAGAAGGCATCCCTCTGGCGTATCAAGCACCTTCTGACTAGACTGAGTGGAGACAATTCCTGGATACCATGCGATTGTGTCGAGGATAGCGACGATGTGGACCTTTTTTTCGACGAGAAGGAGAAACCACAAGGTAGCATAATAGAGAACCCCCATACCAAAGATGATGCCGACCACGCTTCGACGGGAACACTTGCCTCCGAGGATGCAGAGCCTTCTGGACTGTTAGATGTAGTGGCCGAGGCGACCAAAACAGTCTTGGACACGGTGAAGTCTGGCACTGATTCGAACACAGTGGAAGAACTCTCTACTAATAATATTGCAAGAAATGGGGATATCAAAAGTATCGAAACGAAAGGCTCTGCTGATAGTTCGAAGCGCATCATTCGTATCGACGAAGGAGAATCCAAAGGAATCGAGCAAAACACAGAACTTGAGCGCTCGGAAGTCAAACACTCTAAAGCCATGGAAGTTGAAGTCCAGGTAGCTGTCAAGGAAGCAACTGCTCAGATCGAGGAAAGTGATATGCCCGCTGGAGAGGAAATTGATATCGAGATTGAAGGAGAAGTCGAGGACTTCGAAGATACCCCTGCTCCGCGCCGTATGAGAACGCGAGCACAAGCGCAAGCAGCATCAGAAAATACTGCGTCCAGTAGGGCGAGATCTATATCGCCAGAGTTCAGCAACGAAGCGTTAATACATCCTTACTTCTTAGCCGCCGCAAAATCACACCCAGACCGAAACTTAAGCCTGCCTCAGAATGAAGCTGAAGAGACCCGACGACTGCTCCAACTGTATATACAAAAGCAAGAAGAGGTATGCCGCGGTGCACAAAGAATATACGAGGGACTGCTCAGAGCCGATCGCTATCGAAAGCTTGTTATGAAGTGGTCAAAGGCTGAGGCTCATTGCGGACCAAATCGAGATATGTCTGATGGTGAAGACTGGTATGACAAGGAGGAGTGGAATTTGGATGAAGACCTTAAGAAAGGCCAGGATGAAGAAGAAGAAGACGCAGCGACGACAGCAAAGAAGACGAGGACAAGACGGCAGTAGTGTAGAAATTTTTCGCTAGCGTTGACTCGTGAAGGGTTCGGGATGATATCCATGCTAGTTGAGGGTCTAAATATTATTGCATTTTAAGGATCTTGCTGAAAGTCGTTCCTTAACGTGTACTGTAAGTTGTGTTGTTGTTCCTTTCACCCTAAATCCCGGTTTCGCTTCGATGTCGGCACGTCATCTTGCTCTAGCTTGTGATTCGCCCAATTTATCCCTCTACCTACTTCAGAACGATCAGAACAACAACACTATACTAATCTCTGTCAACCTATTCTCTTTGCTGCAAAAATCTTCCCACTACTACCTCAGACTGCACCTCCCAAAATGACAAGTTTTCTAGGGAATTATCAAGGTCTTGTGGACTTTGACCAGAAAAGCCTTGCTAGTAAGTGCTATATTCAAGTCTTCAAGCAATAGGATACTTACAGCTTCTAGTTGCTGCAGCTTCCATAGCTTTCAACCCAATCTTCTGGAAGTATGTCGTCTCCTGCGATCCTCCAAGTTGAGACAAAACGCTGACACTTTTCTAGCACTGTTGCCCGCCAAGGTACGGACTTTTTATCCAACCCTGCCTTCTATTCCTAACGTGTCACCTAGAATACCACAACAAGGTTCTCACAAAACTCGCTGGTGGAAACTCTCGACATGCATGCTATGGTCTCGCTGTCACGATCTTCTCCCTGGGAATCTTCCGAGATTTTCTCTACGAACGAGCTCTCCGTTCCCAACCTTCACATCCCCTCCTCGAATCCGCTCTCGCGAACTATGTTGCATACGGACTTCTAGCCTGCGGAAATATCCTCGTCATAACATCTATGTGGGCACTCGGCGTTACTGGCACATACTTGGGCGATTACTTTGGCATTCTGATGGACAAGATGGTTACAGGGTTCCCATTCAATGTCTGTAGTGCACCCATGTACTATGGCTCGACAATGAGCTTCCTCGGCACTGCGATCTTATTCGGCAAACCGGCTGGAATCCTCCTGACCGTTGAAGTTTTGGTTGTTTACTTGATTGCCTTGAGATTCGAGGATCCATTCACAGGAGCCATCTATGCCAGGAGAGCCAATGCACAAAAGAAGGCCGGAAAGAAAGAGTTGTAGGGCATTAATAGTCTCAATTATAATCCATGGAGGTCTGGGTAGCATAGAGCATTTGCATGAGAAGTGTGAGAGTTCAGCGCATGAATAAAGGGGTTCAACAAATGGGTGGACGTTGTGTGAGTATCAACTACCTATGCATTTTTTTGGGCGTTTGGAAGGAAAAATAAGGTCAATTTGAAGGAAAGGCAGCCGGAGGAGACAACGTATATTTCAGTCACTCCCAAAGCACCAAAACACCCGTCGCTATCTAAATGAATCATACTTCGGGATATACATCACTAACAAACTTGTCAGAAACACTATAGTGATGGCTGGACTTTTACTTACGTTCTTCTCAACAGTGGCATCTCATTTTTGGTCTTCTCTCTGTACTCCAAATCTATTTCGACGATTCCTATTTCTGGTTCAGATCCCTCTCCTGGGAGGCACAGAAGAACTTTCCCCCAGGGATCGACTACCATTGAGTGGCCGTAAGAGGTCCTCTTGAGATTGTGGGGTCCAATTTGAGCAGCGGCAATGACAAAAGCCTGCGTCTCAATTGCTCTGGCTCTCAGCAGTATTTCCCAATGTGCTTTCCCCGTGGGAACTGTAAACGCTGAAGGGAAAGTGATAATCTGAGCATTCTGACGTTTCAATGCCAAGCTGATCTCTGGAAAGCGCAGCTAATGTATGTAGGTATCTAATTAGTTTCTGTTTTCGACAAAACAGCACGCTGCTTACATCGAAACAGATCGTCAATCCTACACGACCTATGACACTATCGACAGGTTTTACAATCTCATTTCCAGCCTCAACACTGTTACTTTCTTTCAGGGTTCCATAGTCGAAGAGATGAAGCTTATCGTAGTAGGATTCGACATCTCCCTTCTCGTTGATCCAACAACTTCTGTTCAGGATCTTACCATTGGCAGCGGGAACGTGGATGCCCACATTGATTGCTATAGAGGCATCTTTAGCTACTTTACGTAGACCAAGAACAAAAGGACTCCTATGCATCGGAATTGCAAGAGCAATAGACTCGGTTGGATTCGAGGCAATGTAATCCGTCGCCTCGGGAAGGAAGAGTGCCTGACGCAACAAGAGTGAGAAAACCCCTTTTGAAAGGGAACTGCACAGAGTGAAGACTTACTTTGGCCCCAGCTTCTACAGCATTCTTGACGAGGAGGTTACACAACGAAAGGTTGTGGCTCATAGATGACGTGGAACATAGCTGGCCCACGGCCTACACAATATCTTAGAACCTACACATACTGAAGAGTTCATCAAATCCTACTACTAATGTCATATTTACAAGATCCCGAGGCTGGCGCCTTGATGATTAAAAAAGGGGCTCGAAGGTAGTGATACTGTAAATTCTGCGGTGAAAGAGGCTCCGAACAATCCTTAGCCTTTGGAGAAAACAAAACGAAACAGAAGATCGACCAATGAGATTGGACCTAAGTTGAGGATCTAAAATAGCATACAAGTACAGGGACTGTACTAAAAGATCATGTGAAGGCGCGGCTTACAGTATGTACAGTAAGCTTGGGTACTACAGTACAGTACGTACTTACAGTACTGTACAGTAGAACCGCGCTTGTATGACGTTTCGTCGCCGAGGATTAAGGTTTCTTTAATTTCTCCGCCCGAATATCCCGCTTTTCTTTGCACAACATAAAAGAATGTCTTTGTTATAACATTGAGATAATTAGCACTTTGGCTTCACACAATGCGACTCTGAGATAGGCCGAAATGTCAAATGGCGGACAGGCTGGGAAATCGTCGAGTGGTAATGGTCCTCCTCCAAGGAACCGAAGGAGCAACAGCTAATTGATCGCTCACAGCCTTCCACTTCGTAGCAGGACTCGGCTCTGGAGTTCTCTCAGCAGTTCTCCTCCAACCCGTTGACCTACTGAAAACAAGAGTCCAGCAATCCGGCCATGGCTCACTCCTCTCGACCATCCGCGAGATCTCGAAATCCTCAACCTCAATCCTCTCCTTCTGGCGCGGGACTCTCCCCTCGGCATTACGAACAGGCTTTGGCTCCGCAATCTACTTCACCTCCCTCAATGCCCTCCGCCAAAATGTCGCACGCTCAAACCTCCTCGCCTCAATCAGCGTGCTGGATAAAACCCTCGTCTCCAACCACTCCTCATCCCTCCCGAAGCTCTCGAACCTCGCGAACCTCACCACAGGCGCGATGGCAAGGGCGTCTGCGGGGTTTATGTTGATGCCCATGACTGTCATAAAGGTCCGCTACGAGTCCAACCTCTTCGCATATAACTCCATCGCCGGTGCCTCCAGGGACATCCTCGGAACGGAAGGACTGAGAGGCTTTTTCGCTGGCTTTGGGGCGACTGCGATTCGAGATGCTCCCTACGCGGGCCTCTACGTCCTCTTCTACGAACAGCTCAAAAAGTACCTCAGTACCCTTTCCCACTCCGTCCCTTTGCCGCTCCCCAACGATCTCTCCTCCATCCCCGTCGTGATGAAAACCTCCACCTCAGCCTCCATAAACTTCGGCTCCGGGATCCTCGCCGCAGGCCTCGCAACTGCTATCACAAACCCGTTTGATGCGATCAAGACGCGGATTCAGCTCGAGCCGAAGAAATACCATAATATTCTGCATGCGGCGAAACTCATGGTGGGGGGTGAGGGCGTGAAGAGTCTTTTTGATGGGCTGGGACTGAGGATGGGGAGGAAGGCTGTTAGCAGTGCGTTGGCGTGGACGGTTTATGAGGAGTTGATAAGGAGGGCGGAGGGGAGATGGGGGGAGGTGGTGTAGGATTTTTTGTATACATATTCTGGGCCAGGGGATGAGGGTTGTATATTCCTGTAGTAAGATCCTGTACTGTCCCACTCAATTTTTCTTCTCCATTCAACACTACGGGTTTTCATGGCTGCAGTAAAAGTCATCCCTTCAGCCAGTCGCGCAGATGTCTCCCTGTGCCTCGCCTGGGAAAGATCATACTGTAAGACCTCGAGGAGGATTCACCCGCCACACAAACACCAGTCCTACTATACCCAAGGACCCAATCCCCAGGCCAGCCCGCCTCGCCCCCCCTCGACGACCCAGCGCAATTACGTCGCACGCCATGGGAGGAGAGGACGAGCGGGATGCCCTTGCGTGGTGCTGTTCCGACATGACATGCAGAGGAGCCGGCCGCCCAGGTCCACCACCACCACCACCACCACCACCACTGGGTGCGCGGATCAGACATGGCGTTCGGGATCCGTGGCAGGGAGAACATGCTTTCCTCTCTCCGCGCGTCGTCGTCGTTCCATGGCGTTCCCAAGGGTGACGGCGTTGTGCATTCTGATGCGGATACTACGGGGCGTACTGGACTGTACTGTATTGTATGGGAGGAGAGCTGCTCCCAAGTATACGGTACAGTGCAGTGCAATACAGGATCCCGCTAGATACTGTATGTAACTCGCCACTCACGTAATTATCACTCTTTGAGATTTCGGATTTTCGGGAGGGACCATTTGACTTGAGCTTAAGCTTTATTATATTTAGAGTGGGTGGTCAGGAGCTTGTAAACAAATTCATAATTCGTCAGAACACTAAACGAGTACCGCCTGATCCATTCATCTCATCCAAATTACTGTACTCCCCCACAGCCTTCTTTCTTCCAGCTCCGCCTTATATCCAAGTCAAATTTTGATCCCTCCTTACACGCAGATGCACCAGCCGCACGCGTTGAGATATATCCTCATCGTCTGCTGCTGCTTCCACCTGCCAGGAATTGCAGAAGTGGTGATGGTGATGGCTTGCGCTTGACTTCCTTCTTAACCCACTTGTATTCGGTGTCTTTGCCGTGGTGCTTGGTGCCTTCGAGGAGGAGGGCCGAGTGGCGGTGCTCTCGGATCTGGCGAGTGTGTGACCAGAGGAAGTCTTGTTCGTACTCTGGGACCCATCGTTTGATCAAGATGTAATCAGGATCCTGTTTTATGTGTTAGTCTCGATCAATTTGGTCGCGGGGCGGGGGGTTGTGCTCTTACCTGATCGAATTCATACTCGATTCTGTTCACTCGGAGCGTTTCGATGGATAGATGTCGACGTGCCATTCGTGTGTAGGTTGGTCTCGCAACCTCCCCTGGTTTCTGTTCCTTCTTGGTGATGACGGCGATCTGCTGCTCACTGACGCCAGATCTGCGCAGATCGTCTTCGAGTCTCTGGTTATACTCCTTGTCGCGTTCCTCCCTCTCCTTCTTCTCCTTGGCGGCATTCTCAGATTCCTTGATCTTGAACTCCTCGATGGCCCGCTCCCGTTCCTTCTTCAACTTCTTGTCCTCTTCGGACTTTCTCTTCTCCTCCTTAAGACGCTTCATCTCCATCTCTTCCTTGATGCGCTTCTCCTCGGCCTCTCTCTCCTTTTCTAGCTTAAACGCCTCGAGCTCTTTTCTTGTATTCTCGAGCTCGGCATCTTCGCGAATCTTTTTGGCGCGAGACGACTCGTGCTCATATTCTTTTCGTATTTTCGTTCGTGCCTTGTCTTGTTCATACTCCCTCCTCTCCTTCTCGCGAGCCATTTCACGCTCGACTTCTCGGCGGGTCTTCTCTCGTGCCCTTTCCAGTTCCCGGTCTTGGAGTTCTCGTTCACGGAGGAGTTCCTCGTATTCTCGACGGGCTTCAGCGCGCGCTCTCTCTCCGCCAGAATCCTTGTTGCGAGCGATCTCTAGCTGCATTTGAATCTGAGTCTCCAAGCGAGCTCTTTCGCGAATGCGCTCGATCTCATAGTCTTTGTTTGAGCCACCGTAGCTTGATGAGGACCGGCGCGAGTGTGAATAGGAAGAGTGTCGAGAATGCCGAGAGTGTGATCTTGAACGAGACCGGCGCCGGTTGGGGGCAGACAAATAATGATGTTCCTCGTCGTCAAGATCGTTGTAGATCCTGTTGTTAATAATCACCGGAGCCGGTCCTGGATCACTTGGTCGATGTCCAGTTGATCTCGCTCTCCGAACCACACCACTACTGACGGCTGGAACGAGGTAACCACCGGAGTGCGGACTTGCAAGGTATGGTGGTCGTTGGCGATAGCCACGCTCGGGGTAGGTATCCACGGGGGGAGTGTGCCCTCGTCGCTGAAACCTGATATCGATGTCTTCTTCCTCGTCAAAGTAACTCATTTTGAACTGTGGGTGGGTTTCGTCTTCTTCAATACGGGGGCTGATACTGCAAGGCTACTGCGAATGTCGATTTGATGGTGTTTTGGGGGAGAGAGGGGTTTTGAATAGGGCTGAGCAGGGCTGAGATGAGCAGGACCCCGCAGTGTGGAAATGGGAACGATTGACCCCGCGAAGCGATGGCGATAAGGGTTGGTAGATAGGAGAGCGCGGTCGAGTTCAAGTCGAGTTCAAGTGTCGCGATGGGTGTAGTGGTTCGAGGAAGCAGGATGACGGGAAATCCTTCGAGAAAAAGAAGAGTACGGTGTGAGTCAGTACTGTCAATAATTTGCTGGGAGGCGGAAAGGGTTGTGTCACGAGTCTGAGTGGCGAAGGCGAAGGCAAGAAGTGAGGTGCTGGTGGTGGGAAAAGGGGGGTCAGCGGACTTTAAGTGAGACTGACAATCTGGAGGAGGGAGCCGCTACGGCGACGCAGATTACAGTACAGTCGCCGGTAACTCGTAAATACGGAGGTAGCCTTCGCTCGTCTCTCGGAACGTGAGGTTGGCTGGCATACGGAGTCGAGGGGGACAAATCTGACGGCGTCAAGGTCAAGGGGGGACTTCCTACATACTCCGTGCAGTCCGTCAGAGCGACTCCAGCCCTAGCGGCTAGCAGTGCAGATCAGGTCTGCATTCGTAATTTCGGTTACGGAGTCGTCATTCGTACTCCGCACGAAGTCGTCTTTCAGCTCCCTTTGCTGGGAAACAAAGTTTGCACGAGGAGGCTGCTAATGCCCGCATTAGATTTCTCGTAAATCCTGCCTCCCATATGCTCGGAATGCTCCAACTGCGCACTTGACCCATGTGGACATGCAGCTTATCACGCTCTGCAGGGTTGGATGTGGTGTTGCTGCCCTCCGCATGGCTCTGTCCTATGGTCTCGCTTGCCGACTTGTGCTGTGATCCTGACCGGTTCCAACCTTTTTTAATAAATGAAACCCCGAGATCTTATCGGAGAGACTAAGAGAGTCGAGACTCGAGGCACGCTGCACACGGCACGCACTTGCATAGGACGGAGGGTACCGAGGTAGAGATTTCGTAATTAGCGGCGGAGGATTCTGCTGCGGTGGGCTGGTCAAGCGCTGCTCCAAAAGCTACCACCGTACTCCGGTCTTCACGTCTGGACGAATCTTAATGCTTGCTTCCTTGTAAAGGTCGCTCAGCTGGCCGCGTGTTGGTGTCTCATCGGACGAGCCCCCAAAGAGTCAAAGACGTCTCCCATGATTCTAAATTTTGGGTTTCATTCGCGCTGGCGGGTCCAGGTGAGTTGGCCATCAGAGCTCACAAGAAAAAGAGTGGGATGTTGGTGTTTCGCAATGGAAATGTGTGTGTTTGAGATTGTATTTGTGTCTGTGTGTAACTTGCAAGCGCGTGAGAAGCGCCAAACCCCGCATTCCGGCCGTGTGCTTGTCCAGTTTATCGCCATCGAGACGGCAACGCGGGACTAATACGCGGGAAGACTCCACGCTCATAGTGGTGAAACATCTACATGCTCTATTCTTGGGGCCGTTGGGCGGTAAATTCAATTCGTGGGATGCTGCTAAGGGGTGAATTCGCGCCCAGCCACGTTCAAATCCTGCTGAGGATCAACTCCTTCCTCCACTCTTGAAGATCTGATCGATATGCTCGCGGCTATTCTTGTGCGTGGTTTCCAAGTATTGAAGTTTCTTTCCTAGATTCTCCACATCAGACTTTATCTCGGAAGTCTCTTTATTTAACCTCTTGTCGACTTCGGCGATAGGGCTGGACACGAACCTGCCAATAATGAGTGACTGCGAGGTGAGAGGGGTCGGGCACCGATGAGAGTGCCGCAGAAGAATATTCGTCAAAGGAGGGGGAGCAGAGAACAAACAAAATACCACTCAGCTTACATTTTGCCTATTCCCTCATACACGGGCGTCTCCGCGGGCAAGGTGGAGATCTCACTGGAGGTTAGTTGAAGCATGCGCATCTCACGTTGCTTCAAGGCCATCTGCGACTTGACAGTAGTGATTTGCTGCTGTGACTGGATGGCCTGGGTCTCGATCTCTTGGACCAACTGTGATGCGAGAGCATGTTAGCCGGATGCAGGTGAGTCTAGCATGACGAGGGAATGGAGCTGGAAGGGACATGTGTGGCTGGGGAAATGTCGTTAGGCTTGGTGTACCTTTTGAAGGGCTTCATTTGAGATGGACATGTTGTCTGCTCTGTGTGTGTAATACCGATCGGTTCGACAAGCGTGTCGACGTCGGTGGTTTTGATACCTTGATCAAGCGAGAACAGGGCTCTGGTCATGTGATCCGACGATAAGTGCCGAGGTAGTGCCGCGGTGGGTGCACGGCGCATCATACGGCCCGTGTCAGCTTCTCCCATGAGATGACGAGATGATGAGATAATGAGATGGTTGATGCTTTTCTACTCCTCCGTACCGAGGTGCTCCGTACAAGTACTGTAGAGGTGAGTTTTGGAGTCAAAAGGGCCGTGTTCACAAGACGCAATATGCATTGCGGCTGCTGAAGGCGCATCGAGATTTGAGAAGTTCCCTACGTCCCCTCGACCTTTTAATCGCAGAAGGCGCCCCGTTCATGTGCAGGAGGCTTCCTAAGCAACCGCCTCCCGCCCTGCCAACCCCACCAAATGACGCCGCCTCGATTGCCCATGCTCGAGCCATGCTGCCGAATTACAACGTTGTATGGCTCACGATACGGAGGCCCCTCCGTAAATGCCGGCTCTTCCTGGCTCCCTCGAGCTTACAACATGACGTTCTCCTGCGAGCTGTGAAAAGTGCGCCGAGTAGCAATGTCGCTCAAAAATTGTTTCCCCGCTAGGTCATCGCTGGCGGACCTAGGACAATGATCAATCCATCCTTCCTTCCCGGCACCCATGGACTGGGGAATGCGGAACAAAGTATCTGATATCTCATCCTCCACTGAAACTGGCCGTGTAACTTTGCACCCTTCTTACACAATAATAGTATAGCCTTGAGCCCACCAGCATTTCTTACCAGCATCATCATCTAGCACGTCGGCTTCACTGCCTGCTGAACATACCATTCCCCGCGACACCAACGCTCCCAGGTATGGGGCTCAGCTTTCCATATCCTCCGGCCAGGGAGGATGGATTCTGGGCGCCTGTCACATCGACCATCAACTGGTGCGAAGGTAAGCAAAACTCCAATCGGCTGAAGATTCCAGTCCTGATCCTGATCTATAGAGGATTATTATGCCACGATATACTCTGCCGAAATCGTCAACTCTCTCACGAACCTCCTCTTCGTCTTTCTCGGCATCAAAGGAATTCGAAGCTGCTTGAAATACAAACATGACAGCGTCTTCTTAGTTGCGTTCATTGGCTGTAAATAAACTGCAGCCCGATGCAGAGAAGCCGTGCTTATTGAATCCGCAGATCTACTCGTCGGTAGTGGGAGTTTCGCATTCCACAGCACCTTGATATGTATGCCTCCCGCCCGTGTCCAAAGACTTCTGCAATGCTAACTCCTAAGATCCGATGCAGCTTGTCGATGAACTATCGATGATATACACGGCCTGCCTGATGTGCTATGCGACTTTTTCTTTCTCTCGCTCAAAAACAACCCGGCGAATACTTGGTACAGGATTGTTGTCAATGGCTATATTCATTACTGTTCGTGGCTCTTCCTCATGCTTCGACGTCTTGCTGACCGCCCATGGTAGCTCTATTACCATTATCTCCAGGATCCAACTTTCCACCAAAATGCATTCGCTCTCATCGCAGCCGTTGTCCTCTTTCGTTCCATGTATGTCATGGAAGTCAACATTCGCCCCTCTCTGCGCGCGAAATACGCCACCGTCGCACGAAAGACTGTTGATCCCGCAATGTCAAAATCCGAGCGCCTGGCGATTGAAAGAAGGGATAGGGCAATACTCAATGAGATGTGGCTGATGGTGGTCATAGGACTCTCAATATTCCTTGGAGGCTTTGGTATGTGGGCACTAGACAATCAATACTGCTCCCTTGTGCGTGTCTGGAGACGCAAAATTGGGTTGCCATGGGGAATACTCTTGGAAGGTCATGGATGGTGGTCAGTGATAGAGTATCAATTATCGCAGATAGCCTGCTAACCAAAAGTAGGCACCTAATGACTGGAATCGGAGCCTACTTCTATCTCGTGTGGGGCATTTGGCTTCGACATTGTCTCAACGAGAGACAAGACGAATATGAGCTGGGTTGGCCAGGTTACTTCTCAGTACCAGAAGTTATCCCTCGATCTCACACGTCAAATGGCCGCCACACTGGAAAGGCAAACGGCCATTCAAGATATGAGGAAAGAAAGTCTGTATAGGGCTTTGAATGGAGATCGTGCGTTTGGGCTAGCGACATCATACAATACACATTGATACCCCTAGGGTGGAGCAGGATACTTTACCCAATAGTTTTACCGGAAAAGAACTTAGCATGGATTACCACTGCGACTCTACCCTCTGAGTGAATTCCATCAGATAGCTCCACTATGTGATCCTTTTCGGGAACCAAGTTACTTGCATAGCCTTGCCGCTTACAAACAGTACCCTCAGCCTCGCTCGTGGGAAGCAGCTTGTGGAGTGATTGACTTGTGAGGGCACGTTCACCACCACCGACCAATGCGCGCCCGGACTCCCAAGAGGGACTGAGTGGTGGCATACGGAGGGAGGTACGGCTCGAAATAATTCGCGTTTGCAGGGATCAGGCCTTCGTGCCGCCCTAAGTTTCGTGGCTTCTTAGGAAATGTGGCACCTCAACAGCTCACCAGCTATACTCCGTATACATGTGTCTTCGTTCATAATATTCTCGTTTTCGACTTATACGTGACAGAAGCTTCGGTTTGCAGAAACTATTTCTCGTTCAGTCCCTGGGGCAAAGCCAACTCCCATGTCTTTCAGGTAACCTTAGCTACTTATGTATGGTCTGGTACAACTTCGCCCGACGCGACAAGCTCTCTTGAAAGGCGAAGAGAAGAGTTGATGGGATGTCTGCTCCATCCAAACAATCCTCACGATGGGGGTCTTTCCTGCAGCAGGCTGTTGCGGGGGTAGAGTCGAGATTAGACAATATACTAGCTGAAGGAGAAGAGAACATGGCTCAAGCAAAGCTGCCCTTGCCCGTCACAACTCCGGCCACACCTAAGACGGAGGGCAGTAAGTTTGTTGTCCTTCAATTTTAATTATTATCAACTAATTCCTTGGTCTTAGGTACCTCTCGAACCGCCTCCGTTGGCAACAGAACCAACGATCGATTGCAAGAACGCTTGGCCAGGGCTGTCGCAGCGAAGAACGCTCAGAAGGCGGAAAAGGCAGATTCTCTTGCCCTGTCCTCTGGCGTACCTTCGCGGGCTGGAAGTCCTGCTACGGCTCCTGAAAGTCCTAGGCAAAGCATCGATACTGAACCTGCCAAGATCGCAGAGCCATTGGTTGTAGCTGCACCGCAGGACGAGAACAAGAGGGATAATAGTGTGCGCGCCGAAACTCCCTCTATCGAAGTCCAAACTGTCGGAATTAAAGATGCGGCGATTGTGGATGGTCAGGAGTCTAGCAGTGGTCTATTGGCGAAGTTCGATGGCGAAGCCTCACCTCGACCCTCGGCGGAATCTAGCCGGTCGAGCATACCTGGAGATTCATTAGATTCAGCAAGACAACGCTTGTTTGTGTCTCGGTCTTCCATAGAAACCCAACCAAGAATCTCCATTGATTCTATAGCCGCTTCAAAGTCGCCCGAAGAATACGATGGTCAACTAAAACAGCTCCAGTCCGATTTCGAGGCGGCTGGATTACAGCGGCAAGAGGAGGCCCATGATTACATTGAGCGAATAGATGCACTTCAATCTAAATTACAATACTTGGCAAAAGAGAGCGCTGAAGTTGCACGAGTTTCCATAGGATCGAGCCCATCTGGGAGTGCAGAAAAAAAGCTAGCCGAGAAAGACGAACAGATTGCTCTGCTTTTGGAAGAAGGCCAAAAGCTCTCTAAGAAAGAGCTCAGCCAAATGACCACAATTAAAAAGCTGCGCTTCAAGATTCAAGAAGATGGTAGGGAGCTTACTGAGGCTAAGAAGAAGCAGGAAAAGTCCGAGAGTGACGCGGCTTTGACTACGGATCGCCTGAGACGTGCTCAGGGGTCTGAAAGGCTGGTTGGAGAGAAGCAGAAGCTGATTGTTCAGCTACAGAAGGACCTCGATTCGTTGAAAGCTGAAAGAGACTCGAAGGATTCATCCATTGCCGACCTAAGAAGACAAATAGATGAAGCAGCGGCCAGAGAAAAGGAAGCCGATGCCAAAGCTGTCCATGAATCCTTAGAAATCGAGCGTAAACGCGTTTCAGAATTGGAGGATGATTTGGCCAATCTCAAAATCGAGAAGAACCTTGCGACTGAAAGAGGTCAGGCTCAGGTGAAGGATCTGCGAGAACAAATCGATAAGAAGGCAGAACGTGCACGTATGACCGAACTAGAGATGAAAACCGAACAACAGATGCTGGAAAGCAAGCTAGAGGTCATGCGAGCAAGAGCAGAAGAAGTTTCTTCGGGTACCACGGGAGACGCCCAGGCGAAGTTGCTACGCCAGATCGAGACTTTGCAAAGTCAATATGCTGTAGCGAGCGAGAACTGGCAAGGCATTGAAGCTTCCTTGATTGCACGTGCAACCAACTTGGAGAAGGAGAGAGACGAAGCCACCCGGCGAGAGGCTGACATTAGACGGAAGGCTCGAGAAGTGGTAAGTCAAGGGTTGATTTTCCTATATATTTTTTCTATTGCTTATCATATTTGTAGACCCTAAAAGCGAAGCGTAATGAGGATGAGCTCGAAGAGACCAAGTCTCAGCTACCAAGTTTCCAACAAGATCTTGTTGAGCACAAAGCAAAACTAGATAATCTACAACAGCGAGCCCAGGATGCCGAGGCTGCCCTGAAGGCAGCTCGATCTACTTTCGAACAAGAAAAGACAAGCTGGCAAGCAGAGATGTTGCAAAGGGTCGAGGAAGAACGACACAAATGGCAAGAAGAAGCCGGTTCCCTGGGACATAGCCGTGTTGAGTTTCCGGTGGCGTCTATGAGAAGAGGTCTCACTACGGAATTCCTAGGGCTGCAAAACTTACAATTACGTAGAGCCTCAGCCCGGTCCGTGAACAGCGATAATCCGGATCGTGGAACCGGCCGTCGTCCATCAGTACAGCCTCAAGGCAAATCGTCCGGGCATGGGACGCCAATTAGACAGGACTCGACGCAGTCCTTTAAAGAGAATGAGGATATGCATGAGGCACCATCGATCCATACCCCTTCAATACTCACAGACCAGGACGACTTCTTCGAGAATGTTACCTCTCCAGCCTCCCCGCATCAAACCATTAATGACATGGTTTCTGTTTCAACTGCAGGAGCAGGTCCTTCTGTCCAACTTGTTGAGAGAATGAGTTCAGCAGTTAGGCGTCTTGAAAGCGAAAAGGTCGCATCTAAGGAGGATCTCGCTAGACTTTCTGCACAGCGCGATGAAGCTCGGGCTGAGATTGTATCCCTCATGCGAGAGGTGCAAGCGAAGAGGGACCAAGAGGCCAGGATTACGGAGCTAGAGACAGAGTTGAAAAGGCTCAATTCCAGGTACGAAACAACTCTGGTGATGCTCGGTGAAAAGAGCGAATTGGTGGATGAGCTACAGAGTGACATTGATGATATCAAAGCCATGTATAGGGAGTTGGTGGAACGGACCGTGAAATGAGGCATGGATACCGGGCTTACCTCCCCAAGTACACAAGGTGTTGTAAACAGAGTATATGATTAGGGGGGGACACTTCTTAGAGTTACGATTATGACGGCTATGAGCATTAGCGGCGTCGTTTTTGAGCGCTTTGTTTTCAAACACACTTGTACAACCATCAGCAATTAGCGGTGTCGTTTTTGAGCGCTTTGTTTTCAAACAGGCTTATACACCCCAACAGCAATTAGCCGCGTCGTTTTTGAGCGCTTTGTTTTCAGATACACTTGTACAACCATCAGCAGGCAGTTTAGATGCAAACATTTATTTCATGACTTGTTGTAATTCTAAACCCTCTCGCTCTACAGATTGAAGGACGAATTTCTTAACCTAAAGTATAATGTGAGCAGGACGGCACGGCTTGTGTTTTGGGAGAGGGTGGGTGATTTACTTGAGTATCAGGTGCAAGGTCTACTGCTAACATCCCATCGTTGTCCTTCTTATCCGTCGCAGCTCCTGCTTTTAATAACGCAACAGCCGTATCACCTATCCTTCTCATCAGTCCTCAGGAACCTTCAACTCCCCTCTCATATCTCACTTACCATGACCCTCCGCCATAGAATGATGCAACGGCGTCTGTCCATCATTATCCGAAGCATCCAACGGACTCTTATTCTTCAACAACAGCTCCACCATCGGTACGGAACCGACGGCGGCGGCGCGGTGGATGGGGTATTGGCCCCGCTTGTCTTTCACGCGGGTTGATGCTGGGGGGTTGTTGGAGAGGAGTTTCTTTGCGACGTCGAGGTTGGATTTGGAGGCGGCGAAGTGGAGGGCGGTTTGAGAGTTGTGTGCTAAGGGTGGTTAGAGGGGCCGGTGAGCAGAGGGATGAGCAGAGGGATGAGCAGAGGGATGAGCAGAGGGATGAGCAGAGGGATGAGCAGAGGGATGAGCAGAGGGATGAGCGACGGAGGATGGGGAGATTGGAATTGAGAACAGGAAGGGGAAGGGTGAAATGAATGTTGGAAACGGTACTTTTGGCGTTTGGGTCCGCTCCTTTGCGTAGGAGGAGGTCAACCAATTCTTCGCCTTCCTTGAGAGAGACTGCCATCATGAGGGGTGTCCAGCCCGAGCCATCCTGGTTGAGTTAATGAGTAAAGATTGATGGATGAGTGAGTGTGTGGTTGGGTGCGAGGAGGCAGATGAACAACATCCGCGAGCAGTGATCCTTTCGTTTGATGGCGGTCATATGTACTCACCTCAACATCTGGATCAAAGTCTCTTTCCGATGATAACGCAATGGCAATCATCAAGTGTCCGTTACACGCAGCCCAGTGAATTGGCAAACGCTCATCGTCATCTCTAAGATTTCGGAGTTTGGGATTTGCCTAGAATCCTTTATTAGACACCCCACCATACTTAGAAGACGATATAGACGTACGCTCAGTAATGATTCAACCACGAGATCTGTTTGGGAAAAAATCGGGTTAGTAACAGTACTGCTTGTTGACTTCAAAGTTGTGTGATGAGCGGGGCAGCGAGGATGATATTCATACGTTTTCCTTCACGAGCAGCCGCGTGGATTGCATATTTTTCTGGCGCCTCCTCCATTTTCGTGTAGGAGGCAAAGTGGTATTTTGAATTCTGAAGTTTGAAAGAAAGAAATCTTATTATATGGAAAGTCATTCGTAATAACTCGGCCTATTTTATTGCAGCCTCAAATTCGAGGCACAAACACCCTTGCCGCGACATGCAACTTGGAAGGCAAGCAGTCGCGAGGCTGCGAAAATAAATCTTGGAGCTCTCACTACAACAATAGCCATTCATTCAAAACAGCTCTCTAATAATTGAAAGAATGTCCACGGAAGTCACGCCAGCCGTGGGACCACAAATCGAGCATTTAAAAGGACTTATACAACAAAACGCCAAACGATCTCGGCCTCTCTACGCAGAGCGCTCCCGGCAAGATGATTCCCAAGTCACAGAACCCGCCGAACGCCTCATGATAGCATCGCGCATACAGGCCGAATATGATAGCGTGAAAGAGTTACCGCCTGCTATAGCGGCGAAGATGGCTGCTGCTGCTGGGCCGAGGAAGAAGGCGAAGACTGCGCCCGCGGCAGAGGATGGGACTTCGAATGCGAAGACGATGAAGATGATCGAGGGAATCGCTTCAAGAGACGCGGGTCCTTCGTCAACGGCGCTGACGGTGAGAGGGAAGGGATCTTCGGGCGATGCGCCGCCGAATGCGAATGGGCCCACGCCTCAGAGGAATCTGCCAACTTCGAGTCTGGTGCGGAAACAGACGATTGTACAGGTTAAGCCAGAATGGCACGCGCCGTGGAAGCTGATGAGGGTTATCTCGGGGCATCTTGGGTGGGTGAGAGCGTTGGCTGTGGAACCGGAGAACAAGTGGTTTGCGAGTGGAGCGGGGGATCGAACGATCAAGATTTGGGATCTTGCGACGGGCAATTTGAGGTTGACGTTGACGGGGCATATTTCGACGGTACGAGGGCTTGCGGTGTCGCCTCGACATCCATATTTGTTCTCGTGTGGAGAGGATAAGATGGTGAAGTGCTGGGATTTGGAGACGAATAAGGTTATTAGGCATTACCATGGACATTTGAGTGGTGTGTATACATTGGCGCTGCACCCGACGCTGGATGTGTTGGTCACTGGTGGTCGTGATGGTGTTGCAAGAGTTTGGGATATGCGGACGAGGAGTAATATCCACGTTCTTTCGGGTCACAAAGGCACAGTCTCGGATCTCAAATGTCAGGAAGCTGATCCCCAGGTCATCACCTCCTCTCTGGACTCGACTGTTCGACTGTGGGATCTTGCGGCGGGAAAGACGATGGGTGTCCTAACACATCACAAGAAGGGTGTGAGGGCATTGGCAATTCATCCCAAAGAGTTCACTTTTGCTACTGGAAGTACGGGAAGCATCAAGCAGTGGAAGTGTCCTGAGGGAGCCTTCATGCAGAATTTCGAGGGCCAGAATTCGATCATCAACACCATGTCTGTCAACGAGGATAACGTTCTCTTTTCCGGAGGTTAGTGATGGGTCAAGAATATCTCAAGGAAGCAATGGTTAACGAGATGATAGGGGACAATGGATCAATGAGCTTCTGGGATTGGAAATCAGGCCATAGATTCCAATCTCTGGAAACAACCGCCCAACCTGGTTCGCTCGATGCTGAGACAGGTCTGATGAGCTCAACTTACGACAAGACTGGGCTGCGTCTGATATGCGGAGAAGCGGACAAAACCAGTGAGTTTTCCCACGCCAAGATCCATTCATAGGCGAGCTAACAACCCATAGTCAAAGTATGGAAACAAGACGAAACTGCCACTCCAGAAACCCATCCCTTAGAATGGAAACCAACCTTGGGACGGCAGAAGTTCTAGTTTCTGTAGCATCACGAATGGAAAATTGCACGGGATCGGCGAATAAGGCGTCTAGGAGGATCAAGGCCACACTCAGGCTTAGATGAGGCTTTAAAATTGTTTGATATGGTGTATTATAATCGTCATGGCTATACCGAAAATCCAAGACTCTTGATCTCTGGATCGTCCTTGAAAGCCAGCTTCAGGTCTTCCTCCCCAATGCTCAGCCTTATCTTCCCCGTGCGATCTGCCTTCCGGTTCTCCAAGCCAATGATACCTGCCTCCATGAGGTCGATAGCTGACAATCCCATGGCCAACAGCCGTGCGGCTTTTCCTGCCGACTGTGGGTTGCAGATGGGGATGCTCGTCGTCGTCCGGGCCTCGTCTTTCAAGAGGTATCCCGCCGTGTTGCCGACGGTGTCCATTCTGGCCATCCGTCGAGCCTCGTCCAACACATCGCCCAGAACGCTCTCGGCGATGCCCGTCCTCCTCGTTCTCGCGAGCAGGGCCGCTAGGAAGACTTTCGAGGCGAGCGGTAAACATCGTAGGCACTGCTGAAGTGGACTCGTGGTCGCTTCATTGATGGCTCTTTTCACCGTCGCAATCGTGACTTTGCCGATGGATTTGGACACTTGCTGGCCTCGACCGCTTTTGCTCGGGGTGTGGGGCGCGGCGGATAGACTGTCGGATTCTGCGAGTTCCACTGCTCGTCGACATATGTCCAGGCAGCGACGAGCATCTCCACTAACTGCTGCTACTTTTCGACTTGCGAATTGGATAGCATCGGGTTCAACGATGTCTCCTAGGACACCTTCGAGGCGTGATTGGATGATCTTCATGAGCTGGTCGTGGGTGTAGCCAGGAAATGTGATTCTTGTTAGGCCTGGATGTTGTTAGTTATTTGTAGTGCTAAAACTAGTGGAAGCAATTCTCTCACCTAGTCTACTACTGATCTTGTTACTCAGGGTTCTCTCGGGAAGATCCATAGTATTTGCAACAGCTAGCACAATCAATTTGCTGTGTCTAAGACCGGGCCAGTTGAAGAAGTTGTACATGACACTCTGATTCTTGGTGACAAGCTGGTCAAGCTCGTCCATGAGAACCACACAGGGAGTTCTGCGTGGACTTGGATGGTTGAATTCGCGCTCCAGGAGATCCAAAGCATGAGAAGGGCTAACTCGATCGCCTTTCAGAGCTTCCCAGAGTAAGGAATACGATTGGTGCGGATCCACGACCTTCATGCCATTGATTTCAACGAAAATGAAATCATCGAGCTCATTTTCCATGACCGATGCGTTGAGTTGAGCCACGACCTCCCGCACAGTTGCTGTTTTTCCCGTGCCTGGAGTGCCTGATATGTAGATGCAAGCGCCGGTGCCTTCGATAATAGCAGCCTCCAGATGAGAGTATACTGAACCAAATTCATCTTCTCGACAAGGCAAATTTGCAGGCACAGATGAGACATGGAGCCTGGACCTTGCTTTCTGGAATGGTGACTGGACATGATCTGGATCTAGCATGCGGGTACCCAATGGAGTGAATTCAAGGGGCTTTTTGACGATCACCCTAGAGTTATCAGTTCAACATTTCAATTGGCAGTCCCCATGATTCACTTACTTTCTCTGACTCGGAGTCAATAGCTTTGAAGGCGTTCTAGGCTTTCGAGGTGTTGATATTTTGGTGACTTTCTGCTTCTTCCGAGGTGTCCCAAAAGCTCCATCGTCCTCGACCTCTTTATCATAATCGACTTCCTCTTCGTACTTTTCTTTCCTCTTTCTCCGTTCCGCAGGTTGCTTCGACTCTTTGATCTCATTTTCTGCATCTATCTTCTCCTTCATCTTCATGATCTGGGACTCCGTTTGGTGAGAGAACTTGTCCCAGGCAATTTCCCAATCTGTGTAGATCGCAGATCGGAGAAAGACGCCTCGTCTACAGAAGAACGTCGTCTTGTAGTCTTTTGGAGCGTGGCGGCCAACTTTCGCAACTGGGAATCGCACTTTATGGTCCTTGTAGGATAGGATTGTAGCTTTCTCGATGATGCTTGCCAGGGGGTTTACATCGGTGTCAGAGGTGATGTACAGCTCTTGCTAATTCACTTAGCATGGAGGCCTAGTACTATGTTATTGTGAAACTTACAGGAAGATAATCTGACCTGTTCTTCTTCTTGTTTAGAACATCGTCTTGGTCAACAAACCCTGCCGTTGATTAGCAGTTTCGTAGTAAGAGTATGGAATTTGGTATTTACAAAGAAGGGTTGCGCTCTCGTCCCCAGACTTATCTTGCCCAATGAAATTCACAATCATAGCTACCCATTTCTTACTCCCAGATGCTGTGATCATTACACAATCTCCAACCCTGAACTCGAGGCCATCGCTCAACCTCTTACACCCAATTATCTTCTCATTATGACTCTCCATGCTGTTTCGTGTTTCCACCAGCTTCCCATTATCGAGTTTCCTCTCATATATCCACTCGAAATCGCCATCATCTTCCTCTGAATCTTGTTCTTCCTCGTCATCTTCGTCATCGTCTTCCGCTTCTTCTTCCGTCTCAATGCCCCTTACGTCTTCGTCTTCCGAGGTGTCCTTTGCAGCTTGCGCAATCATATTCGCAGACTCAGCTTTCTGTATCGGTCTTCTTTGCCGGGCCGGCCTTCTCGTTGAATTTGGAGTCATGTCGTGAACCTAACAGGCGTTTGTGGCTGTCGTCAATCGCTTGAAGGGCTGGGATCTAAAGTGGTTACACAGGTTATCGGAAAGACGCGATTCGGAATTATTGACGCGACTTGTCCGAGGCTTCTGCACCCCCCTGTCTTTTGAACTTAGCAAGGGGTAACCTTAGCAGCTAAGGCTGTCAGGGAGTAAGCTGAGTAAGCTTCCTTTCACAACTTGTGTCTCTTCGCTAACAGCATGAGCACTCCCCAAGACGAAGTACTCGTTCTTGTTATTTTCCTTCGTACTGCGCTTTTTCTATGCGTTTTAGCTTAAGATATTAAAAAAATATAATAAAACAGGAGTTCTCCATGCTAGCATGTAAAGTAAGGTTAAGACCGTGGGCCAAAATATCTCTAGATACGCCTAGGCATTGTCCGAGGAATCTAGCATGATAAGATAATATACATCAATCGTCCATCCTATCTAGGACATGGCGGCTCAATGGAGCTCATCCTCCTACAGATTTAAGGTCATTCTAGTTGATTGTCCTATATGAAGGTACAGCGGTTAAGTATTGTAACCCCCTACCCTCACCCTCCCCCCTCCTTCCCCTATCTATGAGGGACGCTAGCTTGAAGCGAGAAATCTAACCATATTTGGTAACAGGTTACCCTTACAGTATACTCCGTAGAGGAAAGCTGCCATCGCTATTGTACCCCAGATTGCAGGGGGAGGGCGGTGATAATACTTTACCGCCGTACCTCCGTAATATGTAGGAGAATCAAAGAGTGGTATAAACGGAGTTTTGGCTTAAGTTCTTACAAGAAGAACCCAAAGATACCATCGAAACGTGAAGAGGTTCATCAAAAGTGAGCACAAATGGACTTTGCCTTGATGCGAAGTACCATACTTATTAGATGGAGCCGACCCTAGCGTCGGCCCCACAATTTTCCGCTCCGGCCATAAAACCCCCCTCCTATACTTACTTCCACTTCAATACCCTCAAGTCGCATCCAAGAACAACCGTCACATCCCAACAATAAACCGTCCACAATGGCGACTCCCAAAGGTCAAGGAGGTAACTTACTCCCCATCTCCCTCTCATCCCAGATCATCCACTCACAAACAACAAAACCAGTCGACATAACATCCCTCTCCCTCCAACAGCTCTCCCAAGTCAAAAAACAATTCGAAGACGAAATCACACACCTCACAAACTCCTTCTCCCAACTGCGCGCCGCACAAGCTAGATTCAAGGAATGCCTGAGGAGTATCGAGCAGGGCGTCAGTGGGAAGACCAAAGGTATGCTTGCGGCATAGATGGGAGGCACAGGCAGATGGCTAATCAGAGGTTCAATGTAGGCAAGCCAATACTGGTACCTCTAACTGCGTCGTTGTATGTACCGGGCACTTTGTCGGATCCTGATAAAGTGATTGTGGATGTGGGCACTGGGTTTTACGTTGAGAAGGCAAGCAACTATACCATACATGTAGCTCGAGCTCCCTTGCTAATGAGGATATACAGACTACCAAGGATGCGAATAAATTCTATGATGGCAAGGTAACTGAGCTCGCAACCAATCTCAAAGCATTAGAGAAAATCATTCAAGAGAAAACTGACGGTTTACGACTGATTGAAGATGGTAGGTTGATCATCCTGCTCAATTTTAATGTACTTTTTACTAACCTTGTTGCGCTATTCTAGTGCTACGGCAAAAGGTTATGGCACAAAATGCTGCTGCCTCTGCATCGTCATGATATTCGTCTCCTCGTAGAAACTATCCTGATCAGATCCCCCATGATGCTATATCATATCCCACCGCCACCCCCATGGGACACTAGCAGTAATAGTCGAAGTACCAGTGAAATCTTGGATTGCCTATCGAGACTATGGTTCAATGTCCCGAAGAACGTAGGACAATCAAACAAATTCTCTTCTCAATTTAAGGCCATTCTAGTAGATGTCTTAAATCGAGAGCTGCCGATTATGTTGCCCCAGCTAGTGTCACTACTAGAGGCTCTGGACGCACCAGGGTGTTAAAGAACTCCTCGGATGCTTCGCCAACACAGGTTGCAATAATACCAACTTCCTTGAGGAAGCCTCTCACCCCATGTGTCTCATCCTCGCCGTTATTAAAGAACTGTGTGAGGTCCTTGTTCCATTCCCTAACATACGTAGTGCCTTCAATGTTCGCCATTTCGATATCCCACTTCCCCCGTTAGCAAACTAATTCTTGGGTTTGGGTTGGGGACGTATACCTCAGGGTGGTACATAGACACACTAGCCTGTACATCAGGTTCTTTTGCTGTATCTCTACAATTCCATTGACGATAAATGGTAACTTCTAGTATGTATCCCGAGCCCTTCAATTTATACTGTTTCTTGGTCCGGAGAACAACCGAGTCGACGTTTGGGAGCCCAGTTTTCATACTTAAGGTCACGGTCGGGTAACACAGTCCGAGTGAATCTATACGGTCTTTGGCCTCTGGCTTTATCGCTCCATCAACTAGTTTGAACCACTCTGGATCGGGATCTGGAATCGTTTTGTCTGTAATTACTTCAATTGACCAATCAACCTTGCTATACCCTGGTAGTCAGCTAGCTTGCCTTCATGAAGTCTTGGGCTCTCTTACCTCTCAATGTTAATAGCATAGATTTCCAGACACTTGTTTCTCTGATTGTCTCTGAAAATCTTGACGGTCCCCATCTGATAGTACCATTCGTTTCTCTCGATTTCTGCTTCCAACCGTATAGAAACCCCCTGCGTCGATCTGAAAAAGAGACAGAGTGTGGATTCGGTTCTTGTTTCATCAATTTTGCAACCAACGCCGCTTCGAAACAGTTAGCGTGTGGGTTTCAATGCTTGAGATTGTGAACGCTGCTCTTACTTCGTCGAGGAGAAGACATCTGGCTTGTTGGCCACGGCTACCATGAGACTCAGTGCAGTCATAGCTTTTGGAATTCTTGACTCTATTAGCGCCATACTCGAGTGGGAGGGGCTGCCGTTGCATACTTCTTGTCGAACAATGCGCTTGCTTGAGTACGAGGGTTATCTAAAAGTCCTTGAAATTGGGACAAGCCACACTCTCCTCGTCTAAAGCTGGAAGGGTACTCTCCTAGATTAAGATGACCGAAGTAAACTACCCAATGATTAGAATGTGTTCTTACTAAAAGTTTGGGTGGGGGCTTTGGAGCCTCCTTGTAAGGAAAAGCAATTATTCTCCCAGACTTTCAAGAGCACTTGTATTCATTCTCCGAGGAATTCAAGGTCATTTTGCCTGATGCTCCTGAAACTTATGGGGTAATGTAAGACGAACCTCTCATGCGCAACCAGGTCTTGATAGGTGCTAAGGCGAGAAGATGCTTCATGATATGTTTGGAAATCTTCTCAATATTTCCGTTAGCAAGAGCGTTCCGATGTAATTTATAATCTTCCAATTCTTCGTTTGGCAAACGTTCTCCATCGAATTCGAACATCGTCAGTCCATCTTGGTACCTGATTGGCACAACTGACTTCCTCATCACCGTAACACTTGGGGGTACAAGTAGATACATAGGTGTTACGGCTATCTGCCGTGCTTTCGCATCCTGGAATTCTTGCCGAATTGCATTGATGGTGTTGATCACTGTTTGCTCGGTCATGGCTCTATCTGCTCTCTCTCCAGCTTTTCGAAGTAAAGCACTGACAACAATTGTTCTCCTTCTAGGTTCCCATTCGATCCAGACTTTCATCTCGTGTCTTATGTGGTCAAGATCCTCCAGCCTGGCGCCAAGGTAGTGGGATGGTGGAAGCTTCATGTCAGGCCAAAGGTAGAATCCCTTAGAGTGGTCAGCTATAAGTGTGCACAGAACACATTCAGGCGCTTACCTTTACCGCCACCTGGTCTGTCTGCTCAATTGGTTTCTCGTAAGCTAGGTTCCGCTCCTTGTCTTTAGCTTTGATATCACGACTGATAGCGGCTCTAGTCGTGACCAATTCCTGTCTGGGTGCCCAGAGGACCTTCCGTCTTTGATTTTCCTCGCCTGAACTTGATTGACCACTGACGTCTCCTCGACGGATACGTTGATCGGATGAACGTTGGTAGCCCAGTCTAGGATTTCTCTGGCCAACGAGACCTCGGGGGGGTCCTCGTACAGCACGAAAACTTGCTGCGTGGTGGGCGTTGGCCTTGACGGGATCTCTGCCGCCGTTCGCATCTTTGTTTCCAGTGCGAAAAACGCCCCTTGACTGACTGAAACTCTCATCATGGTTGCTTCTTGGAGGATGTTCTCCGGTGGCAAGGCCAGAATGATTGCGAGTTGGTGGAGCCTGGCGGCCCACTGATTGTTGTCGCTGGATTGCAGCTGCAGACAACGGTACCGGAAGCCGAGCAGGTGCTCCTCTGCCGCGGGAGTTACGCGACGTAATATTTCGTGTGGATGTTGATTTGGGCATATCATCAAGATCAACAAGAGGTCCAGAATGTGGTTCAACAGGTGTTGCATTCTGATTCACATTATGGTTCCCCGCACTGTCCCTATACTCTGACGGTCCAGAGACGAGTGGCTCATCCTCACGCCAGTCTATAAATGTCAACAAAATTCAGATCGAGTTTTAGCATAGGACTAACACTGTGACATGTAGTACTCGTGTCTGCGAACTTGTTAGTTTCAATGCTCGCGAAACACTGGAATATGTAAAACTTACCCATCCTGCGCCTTTGGTTGCTGCAGCTTTGGTGGAGGCATGATTGCGGTGTGAGCTGCAACGGCCAAGATATTTGTGGTTGTTGATGAGGTGGTGGAAGAGGGCAGTCTCGGGAAGTAAATATTGACCCAAAACTACCTTGCTGCTTAGCGGGCCATAGAGTTGGCGGTTAGGGAAGGAGCCATAGAGTCGACTGTTAGATGCAGTTCCCGGTATGCTTGTAACCTGCTAACTTAAGTAGTAGTAGATGGTTGTTTGTTCTTTGGTAAGTATGTAGCGACTTTCGTTCTCTTTCAATGACCAGAGGATCAGCTTCATTCTTCTTCGTGATATCACACATATACATCAGTTCCCACAGGAAAATAAATTACACTCTTTACCGCTCTGTTAGGAATTATTTGTAGCTACACGAGGGGCTCGACGGGCGGTCTTCCCTTCTCTCAGACTCATGGTTCGAGGTCAAGGTAACATCATATCTAGGAGTCTTTCCTCGAGGGTGATGAGAACAGCTTTGAATGCCGCTAAAGCTTCAGACTTACTTCTGCCACCGCCTTTCCCAGAAAGGAAATCGATCTCAAAATAAAATTCAAAAACTCAACGACCCTCTCTTGTGAGAGGATCGTATAGAAAATTCCAGGAGACCGCGGGATTTTTAGAGGATTAGCCCTAGCTACAAAGCCGCTGGACAAGGCCCCACCGATTTGGCGTTAAAAAGTGGCTAGCAAGTACTCTAACCACCTGCACCATAGAAATCTGTGGTTGGTAAAGTTCTGGTATTTATTTTGCCTTATAAAGGGACGGGAAAGGGAGCTAAGGAGTATAAGCGAGGACCCACTTTTCCAGGCTCTCTTAACAAGCGAGCAATTGGATCTATTCTCGCTAGAAGCTATTCTCGCTAGAAGGTGATCTACTGCTCAAAAGAAGGACGGAGACTCAGTAACGAGAAGCAAAGAATGCGTTCTCGAGTGATATACTTATACTCACTTAGCATGCGGTGCATTCAACCTTGATATGACGCCAAGATAGGCCGAGTTGCTTTCCCCATTGGGAAGTCAACCCACCGCTGCCCATGCCTCAAACAGTAAGAGCGCCGTCCACTCAAAGCTGAAGATATGCCTTTTTATAGCACCTTGGTCAGGGAATACTGCTAACGAGTAATGACCCCTATCTCAGATGTGTGTAGTCGATGTGTAGTCAAAAAAGCGCCTTGTGATCAGGAGTTGCTCGTTTAGGTAAGCTGCTCATCCCAAGACACTACATCCCCACTCCGAAATTTCAGGGGAAGATATAAACTCTCTCTTGATCTCTTTCACAGACCTCATGTTCCATTCTCCTTGCCTTTTCTAGATCACTCTCTTTCACGATGGTCAAATCCCGCTACCACTACGACCCCTCGACTCCCGCCGCCGTCGTCGCAGCGGCATGCTTCTGCCTCGGCGCACTCCTCACAACCTACCAATGGCTCCGGCACAGATCCTGGGTCTGGGTCATCATGGTGGTTGCTTCTTGGATGGAAGGTATTGGATATATAGCACGAATCCTCAGCATCAATGACCAGACCAAGAAGACTCTCTACATTCTGCAATTCGCGCTTATTGTTTTGGCGCCTGTGTTGATGGCCGCGGGTTGCTACATCATTTTCGTAAGTGGTGGATGAACATTCGAAGAGATATTATGGCAGGCGGAGGCTAATCGAATGTTGGTGTTAGGGACGGATTGTTTTCCATGTTGTTCCAAAGGAGTCGAGGACATTGAAACTTCTCTGGATCTCGCCGCGGTGGTTGACGCCCATTTTTGTGATTTGCGATATAGGTAGGCCTTATTCCCCTTCACCAACCACCAAGAAGACTACCAATTCACATAGTTGCCCTACTCCTTCAAATGGTCGGGGCCATCAAAATCACCTCCGTCGATGCTACCGACAAAGATGCAGCAGACAAAATCAACCAAGGAAAGCGAATCGCGGAGATTGGCGTTGCGGTTCAACTGATTTGTTTCGGCTTCTTTTCTATCATCGCTGTACGCTTCAACTTCACTTCGAAGCGCTTCAAGAACAAATTCGAAGAGCGGATTGCGTTGGAGGGACAAAGTGGGAAATACGTCACTGTCGATGGCGCAGAGAAGAAATTGAAGAAGAATTGGCAAGCAATCTTGAGAGTAACGAACATTGCTAGCTTGTGTGTCTTGGTATATCTTTCCGTACTAGATAGACGGTATTGGATATCTTCTAAAACTGTACAATAGGTTCGGTCTGTCTATCGAATGGTTGAGTTCTCCCTTGGCCCAACAGGATACACCGGACATCACGAATGGTGGTACGTATGGCCTATACCCTCAGTGAAGCGGTCATTAATCTGGGTGATTTAGTATGTATGTTTTCGATGCACTCACCATCTATCCGGTCGTGGCACTGTTCATTTACTGGTTTCCTGGGAATTATTTGCCATATCTTGGATTCAGACTTCCAAAGCAAGCTCGCTGAGAATTCCAGGAGAAGGAAACCACGATGGGACAATGGAATGTGGAAAGTGATGCTCGCCATTGCAAGATTGAGTTCTAGGGTTGTTCTCTCCTGGAATATCTAGTTTGTCAATAGAATCACTTATCTTACACACTCGAGTGTAAATCGAGCAACAAAATGCTAGAATATTGCCTTCTTCCTAGCAAATGACATAAATTCTAAGCAGTTCTTTCAAACATGAGCGGAAACCTGTTGCCGGGGATCAGAGATCGCCATTGGCACGCAGGATGGAATCACTAAAATCGGATGACGCGTCTGAAATACCTACATACTGTCCCGAATTCGAAATTGATAGGATAGAAAATACGAAGATCGCGCTGGATTGGATGAGAAGCATTTCGAGAGGCGAGTCCCCCTTGATGTTGTGATAAGGCTTGAAGTTGTCTCGCCTTACGAACCCCTGCATCACGAACTCCATGCCGTATTGGGACTAGTATTTTCGGTAAGCGAGGGGGTGAGATCAAAGCACTCGCTTGCTGACGAGGCTATCGTGGCTCAAGAGAGTCAGAGAAGACAGAGATGGATATTCTGAATACCAGTCGAGTGTAAAAGCAAACGCATAGGCAACAAGAAGTTAGTTGACGATTGAGCACAATCCTTCGAGAAGAAAAACATTTCGCCACGAGGTCTAGGAACTGGTGCCAGAGCCTCATTTTTGGAATCTTGCTATGCAAGTTAGGGGCTGACATTAAACGCTTGGTTGTCTGAGGCTACGAGTAGCTTTCCTTTCTTGAACTTCATCGCAACGATAAATCTTAATTTGCTGGCCGAGATGCAGCTTGCCCGAAAAGAGGGGTCGTGGTGATTGGTTCGATCACAGGAGTTCGTCATGGTGTTCTGTGGTAGGCCGAGCAAAGGTTGCTCACATTGCCGGACAAGAAGAATCAAAGTAAGTGCATATCAATGTTTCATAATTCCAAATGGGAGCAAGTTTCATGTAGCATCCAACTTTGAATTGGACCATTGGAGAGCGGTTGCTGGGCATGAAGTTTAAAGCATTGCCCCTCAATGAATTCCGTGGCAGATAGGACAAGTTCCCGATATCACTCTCGCGGGGTTCTGTCCTTCGCTATGGTTCCATGGATGGGTTTTGGCTATCGATATTTCTACATAAACAAGGCGACGAATGCTTACATTTTTGAAGTGCGATCAGGTCAAACCAGCATGTTCCCAATGCCTGAGAGCAGAAAAAGTCTGCCCTGGATACCGTGATCAAATAGAGCTCCTCTTTCGTGATGAGAATGCTACTGTTCTTCGAAAGGCTTGGGGTCCAAAACCTCGACACGAAGGCCAAAAGAACAAAAAGACATCGACTAAGTCTAAAGCTGCTGAATTAGTACACTCTCCTGTACCTGAACATGTAAATTTCAATTTTCTTTCGTTAGCCTGGGATCCATCCATATCACCACAGAATCTTTCGACTCCCGCGGATGATGAAGGAATCAAGTTCTTCTTCACTCACTACGTGTCGGTCGTGTCAACGAATTCGGCCGGACAGGTCATCCTCACTTCATCCCCACTATGGGATGCCGTCTCAAGTAATACGTCGTTTTATAACGCAGTCTCGTCCGTCGGCTTTGCTGGTCTATCAAATGTGACCAAAGACCAGGGCCATATGATAGTTGCCAGGAAGAAGTATGCTGTAGCCTTGGATGAGATCAAGGCTCTCCTAAAAAGTGCCCCCAAACAACACTTGGATGGCGCTTTCAAATCAGTCTTAACTTTGGCAGTCTTTGAGGTGAGTTGTGGCCATCCTAGATGAAATTATCTTTACTAACGATCCTTCCTGGTTGTCAACGGCACCCCAGGAGCATCAAATAGCTGGGGGGTTCATGTTGAAGGAGCAGCGGCTCTTCTACGCATGATGAACCCTAAGGCAAACTCTATGCTGGGGATGAGAGGTGAGGATTATTCTGCCCTAGAAAATTTGTTTCCTACCAAGGAGGCTTCGGAGCCTGGAGCTGTCTTAGGAGCAAAGAAACCCCCAAGATGCGCTCCGAGAGCAGCTCCAGAGCCCCTACCCGGACTTTCAGTAAGAGCACATACTAATTCGTTGGGCAGTGCAAACGCAGATCTACTTCTCCTTAGTAAGGCAATTTCATTCCTCACCAGAACCATGACTAAAAGACCACATAGTTAGTAAAAGCGATATCGAGCGCTGAATTGATATCCGAATCAATGGAACACTGGGCGGAGAGATTCTATAGTCACCTACCGTCCACGGATGCCCCTGCCGCATCTCTGATTGGGATGGCGTCCAAATTTGTAAGATTGTATGCGAACGCGAAGCACTACAGAATCGACATTGCAGGCATTATCAGACAAGTTTTGTCTTTAGAACAAAAACTCAGCGATTGGGAGGAGAACCTGCCACAGGACTGGAGCTTCTCAATATATAGATTCAGGAAGGAGCCAAACGATGCGGAGGAGTGCTTTCACGAATATCGAGACTTGTGGACAGCCCGAATATGGAGCAATTATCGCTGGGCACGGATCCAGGTGAATGAACTCTTTCTAATCTATTCAAACGGCGTGGGCAATTTCGGCTGCTTTCATAACGAGGGCGGCGTGCTGCGGCGGAGGAGCCTGGCGACCATTTCTAGACTTTCGGAGGATATTTGCATCAGCTTGGCTAGCCAGCTTCAACAACACCAAGTAGAAGATGCGAAAGTTCGAAAAATACCACCGCTGTCAGGGGTTTTCTTGAATCTGTATCCCATGTTCGTCGCTGGTGCTGCTATAGGTACTCCAGAAAGCTCGTTCGAGTGGTCCTTGAAGATGCTGACGGAGGTGGGAAACAATATGGGGATTCATCAGGCCTTGACTATGATTGGTGAAGTAAGAAGATATCGCGAACAATGGCAAAGTATGATGCGTTGTGAAGGCGAGACGGGAGAAAAATGGTGTGGGGAGAAACGAACGATTGGACAAGATGGAGGGAGTGTGAGCTTCCATGGCAGCAGTACCATAATAGGGGTACAAATAGCAGAATAGTACAATTACATTCGGCCTTGGGGCAAGTTAGGCGCAATAGTCTAGATTGTCGTTTAGGTGCACTTTTAGGTGCACTCCTATATCTGGGAGGAGAGGGATTTTTGAGGAAAGGAGAGAGGTCTCGGCACGGCACGGGTGAAGTTCTCGGAATATCACGTGGACGATACTGAGGTACCTGCGTAGTCCGTATCCGTTCGGTTAGCACGTAGTACTTGTACTGTGTACTGTACAAGCAATAGTAATAGTGGTTGACATGATTATTTACGCACGGGCCAAAAACACAAAAAACCAAAAATCGTAACATTTCAAAAAGTAAATAAACCAAAAACAACTTAATTATGGCACTACTAACGCGTCCCAACCCCTTTTGGACTCCTTCTCCTGAACCTCTAGCTAGTAAAGAAGCTATAACTACTCGACGGTGTAAATTCTATGACGTACTACGCCGTAGTGGAGTAACGCGCTCTATGCGTTCGATTTCAGAGTCTTATGGAATTACAGAAGGAACAGGTTGATATTGGAAGAAATAACTTTTAGAACTTGGTTCTAAAGTAAAAAGGAAGACTAGGAAAAGGTCTAATATACTTGGGGGGAGTTCTAAAGTCACGAAGCAGATGTGTAAGACTTTAGTGTCGCCTTCGAATCTAGTACGAAAACACCCTTACGAAGCACAGATAGAATACTATAAAATACCTGTTAGAAAGCGCTAACTTTAACGGATGATAAAAGAGCATACGAAGAAGGGTGGACGGTACTTGTGTGCCTTTATCCGGAAGGTTATTTCGACGAAGAATAGGGATACAAGAACAGACTTTAGAGAACGGCATATCTATAACGCGCACTCTTCGGATTTTCGATCATATTATAAATATAGACGAAGCGCCCATAGATCCTACTTCTTAAACCTAAGGAAGAGTTCTACGAGAGTAAGGAACGCGAGATAAGCCTGAGAATATCGAAGAACGGCCTCCTTTGAAAGGCGTACGATTCCACATTACTACTTAGATCTCTTAGTACGGCAAAGCACCCTTTTTGATCTTTTACAACGATAAAGAAGATACTTAAGATGTAGTAGAAGCTCCTCCTTACCCTTCACGTCCCCGTCGTCGTCTAATAACAGAAACAGAAGAAGAGTTTTAAGAGCGAGTTAAGGTTTGGGAAGCTAGAAAATCACACAAGGCTAAGAAGAAGGTTTAAGGCAATAGAATGACTTAAAAGTACTATGTAGACAAGCTGCTGCCTGTATATTGTAGTGCTATTAAGTCTATGCGCTTGATTGACGATAAACCATGGCTTTTATAGGAGGATGGGGACCCTTCTCATGGGATGCGTAAAGCAGGTCTTACAAAGTAGTATAAGGATGCACGAGGAATTCACAACCTTGTACACCCTGCTCAAAGCCCTGATTTGAACCCTATTGAGGGCATTTGGAGCATTCTAAAGCAGAGGATTGGACGTAGAATCTTTGATTCTGAGGAAGATATAAAAGCTGCTTTGTAAGAGGAATGGGCGAAAATCACTATAGAAGAGATTAGGCATAGGATTTCTAACTTGCCTAGAAGGTGCGTAGAGCTTGTACGATCAAAAGGAGGTCCTATTCGCGGAAATAAGTGGTGATTTACTTGTACAATTGTAAGAATAAGTAATATAGTAGTGTGGTTGATATTCTAGTGTTTTTGCCCCGTGCGTAAATAACCAGGTAACTAAGCTTACTGGTTACGTAAGTAATTAAGCGAGACCAACTGAACGGTTACAGTACCGGGCCGGTCCACACAACCATTCCACACCAAGAAATAGCCCAAAGGCGGAATGCATGTGTACTATTCCGCTATTTGTACCCCGATTCTAGTACTGCTACTACGCCTCCCCTCCTCAGAAATAGGGGTGCACTTCAACGAGAATCAGATCTCTGCACCAAAGTTACCCGAGGGCGCAATGCACTTGTACTATTTCGCTATTTGTACCCTGATTCTAGTACTGCTGCTACGCCTCCCTCCTCAGAAATAGGGGTGCACTTCAACGAGAATCAGATCTCTGCACCAAAGTTACCCGAGGGCGGAATGCACTTGTACTATTTCGCTATTTGTACCCCTATTCTGGTACTGCGACTCCGTACTCTCCTACAGTCCATGACCGCATGGCGAAGGCTTAAAATTCCGTATCATTAACTTAAAAGCATCCCGGAATATGAAGCGTGAAGCGTGAAGCTTTTACTTCAGCTGACGATGCATGCATCTCCCGTTTGTGTGTTGCACGATGGCTCTAGTGCACATGCGGAAGGACGCGGTTCCTGGAGCATGTCGATCACAGGTTCATGTCATAAGTATCAGGTCTCAAGTCTTTTCCCATCCTGTCTCGCCTGTCACTCATCTGTTCGCTTTCTTGATGGGCGATAAGCCACCCCGCACGCAAGTCAGACGCCAACACGATGCACACTACATGCAGTAGTGCTTCCTGTCGCATCTTCCCCTCTTTCCATACAGGACGATTAGGGCCCTATGCGTACACTATCTCAGGGGAAGCAGCCAATCTACAATTTGGGGTGTCTGAGCGTGGCCCTGTTGTGGACGTCGATTTATATTGTCGTTTAGTGCTGATCCGGACCGAAGTGCTTGATGTGCTCCAGAAAGCACGTCAAGAGGATACGGCGTGATCAGTATCTGGCATGGAGATGGACGAGGAGCTCCTAGGGTCGAAGTATATAGCCCTCTTGCATCCCTCTCCTCATTCTTGTAGGTGAGACAGATTGAACGGGCTTTCCTCTCTTGAGAGATACTTTTCCGTGTATCAAAAGCTTCATATCACACTCATCTTTCCTCGTCGCCTTCCTTATGGTTTATTTCTCGTTGTCCCACGGACTCTCAGTCCTGGCTTTACTTTCCTCGACTGTTCTTGCGGTTCCTGCAAAGGAAGAATTTACCAAGCGCCCGGGCAGTCGCCCAGATGATCATACTTTGAATAAACAGAGGGCGGATGCCGTGAAAGACGCCTTTACGTATGCTTGGGATGGGTACTATAAATATGCATTTCCAAACGATGAACTGCACCCAATCTCAAATGGTTTTAGTAACTCCAGGTAACCTCCCACATTTTGGATTAACACGGGGTACTAAAAAGAGCCAGAAACGGCTGGGGAGCAAGCGCGGTGGATGCACTTAGTACAGCGCTACTAATGCAGATTCCTCGAATTGTTGATCAAATCGTGAACTTTGTTCCGACCATCAACTTCGATGAGACGCTTGACGAGATATCGCTGTTTGAGACTACGATCAGATATTTGGGAGGTCTGCTTTCCGGTAAGACCTCTCCAAACGTTTTGTCATAAACTACTAAGTACGACAGGCTATGATTTGCTCAAAGGACCACTATCAAATCTCGCTAAGAATTCAACTGCGGTCGATGCTCTGCTTTCTCAGGCAACACGACTTGCAAGCAATCTCGCATTCGCGTTCGACACTCCCTCTGGAGTTCCATACAACGGAGTATACTTCAACCCAAACAGAAACGACGGCTCGACTACGAACGGTCTTGCAACGACCGGCACGCTAGTTCTAGAATGGCAGCACTTGAGCGATCTCACAGGTAACAAAACATTTGGCGAATTGGCCCAGAAAGGCGAATCTTACATTCTAAAGCCAAACCCGGCCACTTCTGAACCATGGCCTGGTCTCGTAGGCACCAACATCGACATCAACACCGGTCTTTTCCAAGACGCTTTTGGAGGCTGGGTCGGTGGTGATGATAGTGCCTATGAATATCTCATCAAGATGTATGTATACGACACAACACGCTATGCCACATATCGAGATCGTTGGATCGCTGCTGCAGACTCCACTATTGCTCATCTTGCAAGCCATCCGTCCTCTCGACCAGACCTAACATACCTGGCCATTTTCAATGGCAAAAAACTCATCTACCAATCCCAGCACCGTAAGGCCACTCGTTCCCTGACCACTACACTCAACTAACATGTTTCCTATCAAGTTGCCTGCTTCGACGGCGGAAACTTCATCCTAGGTGGCCTCGTCCTCAAGGAACAAACATACATCGACTTCGGCCTCAAGCTCGTCAGCGCCTGTGAAGACACCTACAACTCCACCCTGACTGGCATTGGTCCCGAGTCTTTCCGCTGGGTCACCAACGACACCGCCCCCAACGATCCCAGCAATCCACCGGTGCCAGCAGATCGACAAACGTTTTACGCCCGAGCAGGTTTCTACATCACCAACGGCAACTACATCCTTCGTCCCGAGGTCATCGAGAGCTTCTACTATGCCTACAGAGCAACCGGCAACCAGCTGTACCGCGATTGGGCGTGGGACGCCTTCGTAAATATCAATGCGACAGCGAGGACGGGAAGTGGATTTGCGGGCTTGAATAATGTGAATGCACCGGGTGGTGGGGGATTCCAGGATTTCCAGGAAAGTTTCTTGTTTGCAGAGGTGTTGAAGTATTCCTATTTGATTCATGCACCCGTAAGTCATCATCCCCTGCGGTGCCGTGACAGCCCTCGAAGTTGGCAAGCTGATTTATTGATTGCAGGATAATGTGTGGCAGGTAGAGCATAATGGAGTTAATCAATGGGTGTTCAACACCGAGGCTCATCCATTCAAGGTTGCTGGACCTCCTATTTGAGGACTGGATTTTGACGACTCTGCCTAATCTTGTAATTCGAAGTAGTAAATAGGCAGGCATTAAATGCGCAAATGCAGACGAAGAAAAACATGTCCTATACTACTTCCTTATCTCCAGATCTCAGGTAGAGTGACAACAAGCTGTTCCCCGTTCTAACGAGAAAACGAGAATGGCTAGTGCCGAACGAATGGACTTCGACGTACAGTACCTCGAACGTTTGCCACTTCGAAGATTGGCATAGATACACCACAGAATGTCCTGTTGTAGGAAACCATAGCTGGCGAAACTGACGATGACGATCGGAAGGGGAGTCGAGTATTAAGCGAGCCCACCATAGAAACACATCCCTCACCGCTTCACATTTCCTTTGTATTCCCCCAAACCACCTGTCTCAGGAAAACAGGAGAACAGGAAACCCAACCGGTACCATTTGGAAAAGACCCTAAAATAATTCAGTCCGCCTGGTTTGCGACTCCCACGGTTAGCGGAGCGTCACGGGTTCTTTTGCAGGTGTTCCAGAGTAGGGTATAGGGGTGTTGAATTTTGTTTTGTTTTATGGGCGATTACGCCGAGACAAGGTTGTACCCCCCTAATTAAATGTAACTGCACCAGGACTGCACGTGCCAAGTTGCTATCATATTCTGTCTGTGCCAGGCTGGCCAGGTATATTTAATTAGGGGGGGAGGAGGGGGGGGGAGAGTAGAGTTCGACCGTTTTGAGGTCCGAGTCCATCAATGCGGAGCAGGACGGAGTGGTGGTATCAATAATTGCATTTAATTAGGTATAGTTCTAACATGTCGACTTATCTTTGAGCCAGCTGATGGCGCTAAAATAGTCAGATGTGGACCTGATTCTCACCCGCCATAAGTCTCTACTTTGATTCTAAGATATTTCCAATCCCCAAGATTTCAGTTGTTATTATTACACAAGATGTGTCGAAATGCAAAGTCTCGTGAGGCTTTAGCCGCTTCGCATCGAGAACGTCAACAACGTTATAGAACTCGACAGTCTGATTTGAAGCGTCAACGAGAAAATGAAAACAATGTTCAGACAGGACATGAGAAAGAGGCCGGCCCCGCTAGTCTTTTGTTGTCGCCAGGTCTAGAACATCAACGGGAAAATGATAACGTTACTCAAACAGACCATGAGGTTGAGGCCCTCTCTACTGGTCTTCTGTTGTCACCAGTAAGTCGCTTAGAAGTTAAACTGTCTACATCTTCTTACCAGGCGATAGACACCCGAGCCCCTTGAATCAAACATGTTACAACTACGTAGCCGTGGAGTTACACGTAGTACTACACGCTCGCCACAGCCGCCCACTCCCCAGATTCCAGCCATGTCGTCCCCTGTGGGCACCGGATTACAGCAGGAATGACAAGTATTGGAATTGGTAACTAGTCCTTGTTAATACTGATTTCAGCCCTTTTTGATCTGAACCTGACGTAGAAATTGATGACGATATACCGTCTTTGCCAGAGGAAGCACCATCTACGTTGTATGATGAGGATTTGGTGACTGAGAATAGCTTAAGGTCAGAAGTCATCGAAGAATTACGAGATCATTGTTAACTTTCTATAGCACGGACAGTAGTAAAATAACCCTACCGCCGCGTCCGCTAGATCCAAGGGCGAGGATAGTGGACATCCCATCTAAATCATCATCTCAGTCGGAGTCGGGAAGCTAGGGTGACTATACTGCCGTCGTTCCCATTTAGATTGTAAAATTCCATTCACCTTCGCAGAGTCTCCACTAAAGTCATATCGCATGATCTGAAGAGTAGTTGAGACTAAGGCCCCATTAAGGAGCTGAACATCCTGGGAAATGGCAGGTGCACCGCTCAATGTCGGATAAGTCGTAGCAATTAGGCCGTCGATGAGAGGAAGCCAACGATTCAGCTGAGCCGCAACGAAGTCATTGACCGACCGGGTGTTCACTTGAAAGCAGAGATATATGAATGTACCGGAGGGGGGTTTTCATAGCTAAACCGGAGGAGCCGGGCTCACTGGATGGAGCGTGGACGTTGAAACAGGAAGCTAAATAGACACCTCGAGGCTCGCACTCCTCCTATCTTTCAAACGAAGGGAAATGCATCGAATCACAAAAAGGAGCATGCCAACTAGCAACAAGGATTGAAACTCAATAGAGAAAACGACGCACCTTTAGAATAAGCCGATGTCCTTGCCCACTATGACGAGGAGAACGATCAAAACCGCGAAATCGTACCAACCTCCCACGCCGTTGGCAGATGAAGATTCAAAATAATTCAAAGGGGGGACATTACCGGATACATTGGCCCCGACGACCTTAGTCCGGGACTTGTTTGCATCTCGCTTGCGCAGGAGCACCACGCCGGAGGAATCTTCTACACACCGTCAGCAAACCACGACGTAAAGTCTCCAGGGGAGACAACTCACTGCAATTCTTGTTCTTGGCCACGGGCCCGCGGTTGGAAGAACCGCGAGCCTTAGACTTACTTACATCTCGCTCGCGTCGGAACTTCAGACGGGAGGAATCTACTCGTGGTCAGGAGGCAGAAAGCCTTAAGAGAGGGGGGGGAACTCACTTAAATCCAAGATCCGGGGCTCGCTGTCAAAGATATCGTCGATGCTGGCCTGGGGACTGTTTCGTTCGGGCGAGACCTCCGCGTTAGGATGAGAGGGGCTTGGGAGGGGCTCGCCGTTCTCAACTAACTGGCGATAATGTAAAATCGTCTGGTGCCATTCCCGTCGAATGGCAGATGCGTCAATTTCAGATGCGGCCGCATCGGCAATATTAGTGCCTTCCATGATTTTCGTTGCAATCGTCGTCATGTGAATTGCGCAGCTCACCCCGTCCAATTGCTGGAAGGTCGGACAAGGTAAGAGAGTAGGAGGAGGTTGGAGTCCGAACCAGATTCTAGTACATACTCGCATGACTCGGGTCAACGTGGCTTTAGCCTTCGCCGACGCGTATAACGAGTCAATAATTGTCCATTTCCCTGATCGGGCCACGACTGCAAGAACCCAGTGGTTCATGTCGGCATTAAAAGGGATGATAACGACATCTGTCGACGAAAACACAGGTGCAGATCGTATTAGACTTATGATGTTCTCCTTGTTGATGTAGTTCATGGTTGATATGAAATTTGTGTCGAGGGTAACTTTGCCAGATCTTTCTTGGAACAAATGACCAAGAGCCATGATTGGTCGAATGATTGAATCCGTTATAAACTCATTGTCGGCCAACTCCTGGATGTCTTGGTCCAGGATCAAGCCAATTGAAAATTCGAGGTTGAAGCTAGATAGAGAACTATAGTCGATTAAGGGTTCAGACATATTGGGCCCGGGGAGGACTTGAAGCCTGAATTGAGACTCAAAAGTTCGTGTGTGGTGCGGGCCTTTGAGTCCAATGGATGTGCTTGGCGGTTGAATTTGCTATGGAGGTAGTCTTTAATGTACTTATTTGAAAGAATTGTTTCTATGGGTGGCTGAAAGAATAGAATACAAACAAATACTTGAGTGGACGACACGAGTAGAGTGATAAACAAGTCATTATCTAGATAACATCTTGAAAGATATACAAAGCATACAAACTACAAAGGAAGAAAGCCAATCTGCAAAATCAAAGAGACAGTTATCTGAAAGAATGAATAACAGAACAAAGACAACCAGACCCAACTGGCTGGAATCAAGCTACAAGGGGTTCGACCTAGATCATTACTCTTTCTCCTAAGGACACTGTACTAAAAGGCAAACTGAGCAGAGTTTGGGACTTACCTCGGCCAGTCCCAATGGGAACCGGAGTCCTTTGTATGTGCTATTGGTCTTCCCTACTCACTTTCTTTGTCATTTCTTCTTGCACGATGACAGGGCCGAGCAGCATGATTCTCCTCAGGTAGCCCCGGATAAACTACTCTATATACCATCGAAGTCTAGTAAGCCAATCTTGAGAGGTCATAAAGATAGACGATTGCTGGTTCCATCCATAAAGTGCGACTCAAGACTGTGGGGTATTTCGATAATTAAACATTAGGAGGCTACCAGTACTTCCTCTTAGCTTCTGCTGTTGGTGCAGTAATTGTTGGGGGCTCCTTCGGTTCAAATCTTCTCGCTGCCGGAAGCTCTGCTTTCGTGCTTGTGGGCTTCTTCAGCTCAATCCAGGATGTTGTTCCTAGATGTCGTGTCTCAAACTTCACGACCTCCAATCCACTCTCCTGGACAATTTTTCGCAAATCTCGATTCCACCAGCATCCAAATGCGTTAGCGTGACCTTCGGCAGACTTGTCTAGCATATTGTTAAGCCAGCTCCACGTTCCCCTCCCATGCTCTAAAAGTAATATTCTGCCCTCGTCCTCTTTCACCACCTCGCCCAAGGATTTCAATAGTGCCACTGGGTTGTCGACGGAACATAATCCCATAGTCTGAATGATCGTGTCATATTTCTCTCCCACTTTATTGCCACTCCTTTCGTTGGCGTTCCTTGGTGGCGGTGGAATCTTCGCACGCTCAGCAGCGTCGGCAACAATCCATCTCACTCCCAAAATACCAGGGAAAAGATTCGAAAACTTGTCATGCGCAACCTCCAACATGCCCGCACTCATGTCGATGGCCGTCAGACTTTTGACCTTCCGTTTCCCACCTTGCGTACTGAGATTTCCAAAGTCGAATTCGTAGTATTCCAAATTTCGTCCGGTACCAATACTGACTTCTAGCACTTCGCCGACCGCCTGTTGAGTCATCTTCTTCCGGAGAGATTTGATCCCCATCACCTTCTCGGTCCAATCGACCTCTGTGTCGAACTTCTTTGCAATTTCGTTATATCGTCCAGACACATCAGCTTGCAAAGAGGCTTCTGTTGCGACAAGTCGTTCCGACGGTCTCGAGACTGCTACATAAAGGTATGCGCAATACCCAGATATGCAGAAGAGGGTTATTCCGCCCCAGATTATAGGGAATATTCGATATTTGAAGGGGTTCTCGTTAGGATTGGAGGCTACCGAAATTGTTCTCGGACGGGGGCGACTTTTTACGGAGGCTCTGGGATATGCTTTAGCACTTGACTACCGACTGACAAAGAGGTAAGTATGTTACCTGTATTCTAAAGGTGGTTGCGAGGGTTTAGGATGAGCCCTCTTGTTTTTGCTAGCGCTGCGAGGACATGTGGTGCTTAAATGCCTGGTCCCCCTCGCACAGTCTAACATCCTCCAACCTGTATACCTGCATCTGCCAACATTGAAACAACTCTCGAGACCTCTACGGCACAATGGCTCCATCCTGCCTCGCTACTTTTGCGGAATTGTCTTCAATGGTCAATTGAAGCTAGTCGGCGCAGAAAAGTTTGGATTGTCCTAGGTCAGAACCTCGGCGGGTGTCTTAAGAATACTATGAGCTCCGTTTGTATTGTTTGGGGTGGCCCGATGGTGCTTGTGTTGAGCGCAAGTATCGTGTTGACTGCCGAAGATGATTTATCGAGGTTCAGCCTGGCGCGTGTTTAGCGCGTCTAAGCTGGTTACACAAGGAAAACTCAAGTAGCTCGGAAGTACTGTATCTTTACGCAGTCATTTCGCAACTTTCATTTCACCTACATGAATACAAAGGCCAAGATGGCAGCAAGTCGTCGCCCTGGGATCACAGCCTTGAATAGCAGGAATTAATGCGGATCAGGTGGAGATTTTATCATTTGTTCACTCTCGCATCGCCCTCAAGTGACGCGCGCGCGCAAAAATAGCAGCATGAATACCAACGACGCTCGTCAGCAAATTATGTATACAAGTATCCCGAACCCAAATTTATCGCTCCCAAAAACACCTATTATGCTAGTCCGCTACCGCGTGGGCATCATCGCGCCAATAGCCACTCATCTACTTTTTGCTAGTTCCCTCTCTAGCTTTTGGACTTGTCCGCCTTTTCCTTTTGTCTTTCCTTCTACTCGTACACTTGACACCAAAATTCTTCGAGACAAATATATTAGACAAACGGACGGCAGAAAGTTCAAATTCAGGGAGGTGAGTTTCTGACAACCTCAGCCAAAGTCGGCATCGGTTGAAAGTCGAGCAGCGAAAGTCGAGCAGCAAAAGGGTCAAATCGTGCCCACTAAAAGTCGTCCAACATTCCATCTAACTCCTCCAACTCTATGTGTTCAGGGCTTCTCAGATCCCATTCCATGGCCCCTTCAATGCGTGCCCAAGGATCGCTTGGCTCCTCGAAAGCTCGTTTGGTCGTGCTTAAGGACAAGCTAGGCTTCACTGAAGGACTACTCACGAACTCGGCCCCGTGTGGGACGGTGAGGTGTCGTCCCTCACCAAAAAATGCATCCGATTCTGGGCTTTTCATGGGATGATCTGCCATGTCAGACGGCATACCACTCATACGTGTATCACCACCGAGTTTCCTTTTCTGCATTCCTCGGGCTGTTTGCGTAAACTCCTTCTCATCCTTTTCGAGCGGCGGCGAAGAGGCACGATGATTTCGATTGACTGGTTCTGTTCGTCCAGAGAATGATCCTGTTGGGGTCGGTGGCGAGATTATGTCCTCGTCGTCAAACTCGGGGGATGATAGATCTACTTCCGGCGATGGAGATAATTCTCTTCTACGTTCCGCATCCGCTTCATCTGTCCTCGAGGTTGCACTCGACAAGGAGGGTGTTATTAAACTCCGTTGCGCAAAGTGTACAGTCGAAGGATCCGGAATCGGTTGATGCGTATATGTTGTCAGATAAAAGTACGTTCTTCTCGGGTGGACTGTCTCGAGTTCTTTTGCAACGGGACATGGTGCTGACGCTGTCCATGGCCGCTTTAGATAAGTCGATAATCGCGATGAGATGATGGCCGAGGGGTTCGCTGATCTAGGGCGATTTTAGTATATGGCTGTTTGTTTTGGTTAATCCCATACGTACTGCTCTACAATTTTAACGTTTTGCGACAGTATCGCAGCCAGTTCCTTCACCAAGTGAGGTCGATTCCCGGTCTTTTGTAACTGAACGATCACCCCCTCCACTATTTCATCGCGAATTCCTTCTAGATCAATCTCCCTCGGGGCTACCTCTTCATCCAACTCATGCGCATCTGCTTCTGGCGACGGTGGTGGAGTATTTTCGAACTTCACAGGTGCTCGCTTTGGAGGAGGTGACATCGACGGCGATTCTCCATGCGACCGCTTTAATTTTTTGGTCGGAGGATTCTCAGATGTTGGGCCGGCGGAAGGCGGTGAAAGTCTGGCGGCAGCTCTCGCCGCGTGTGAAACTGGCAAATGTATGCCTAATGATGGCAAAGACAGCGACTTCCGACGAGTGTTGTAAGGCATAGTATCGAGTTTCTTAATCGAAGTCATGGGGTCGATTTTTAAGTTGTTGCTATTGTTGTTATTGTTGTTGTCGTCGTCGTTGTTGTGAGTTTGCGACAGGAGAATCAAAGGGTCGTTTGCCCAAGTTCGAGAAAGTGTTTGCGCCAGGTCAGGGAGAGGATGGGACCATGCCTGTTGTTCCTGCACGTTGATCTGACGGTTTAATTCAATATACGGGTTGCTATTGGCAGGGAGCGCTTCGGAATGTAGGCTGGAGGGGTCCCATGGAGTCCACAGAAATGTTCTCTGCACTGTTCCAAGTTCCAACTGCGTCCGACTCCAGCTCTTTGCCTACTCTTTGCCTCCCCTTTGCTGCCGAGCTGCGGCGCGATTACTCTAGTAAAGCAAGTGCGTGCACGTCGTGGCGGTAAGGGTGTGAGAGCGGGAGACACAACAACGCTATTTCGGGATGCAAGTGGAGATAGAGTGCAGAATTGCAGATGAGGCAGGAATGCAACTCCTGTTGTGCGGACGTATGCGGAGCGACTGGGTCGCAGAGTGCTCTGGTGTGTCTCCCTTTCTTGATAACGAAGTTATTGATGTTGACAATGTCTTGTCTAATGTGGAAGAGAGAATTTGATCAAAGAGTTTCTCGGACAGGAGGAACAGTGGCGAGGATGCTGATGATGATGAAAGAAAAGGGGATATCGCCTCTGAATGGCGTTTCAAATAAGAGATCGAAAGGCTGCGGGCAGCTTTGACATCAGCGAGTCGCGCAAGGGAAAAAGGACGTCGTTTCGTTTGGACCGATGACACGGCAAAAGGAGATGATAACCTTATCAGACCAAAGAATTTAGAGCTTCTTAGGGCTTGTGAGAGACTTCGAGCTCCCTGGTTAGGGGAAGTTTACACTCGAGGTAACTTACTGAAGTTAGTCGGCCGCAGGGGTAATTTTCCACTGGAGAACCTTTACGGACCTCGCTCGTTACGAGTTAGGGGGTGACGCACGAGGGCATTTCTAGGAAGAGCATCATCGTCTTGGGGCATCGGCTCATGGAAGTGGAACAAGGAGCTCTGTTTTCATCCAGCATGTTAGGGCGTATGACGTGCTGTATAACAAAATTACCCCTATTCCACTGTTCGAGGAACTTTGTACACATCGATTTGGAGCAAGAAACAGTGTGGCTTACATCTGTGGCTCACGGGGAGGTGCCGCTACAACTTACAAGCTACTCGTTAGTGGCCTAGCGGCAAAGAGCGAGCCTGATTGAGGATTGTTGATTGGCTAGAATGCATGCTTTTCTATTTCTCCATTGCGCAAGGGATAGCATGACTGACTCTCTTGTCATTTTGTGCTTTTGTTGCCTTCAAGGAGAGGGAAAAAACGGAGTACTCAGTCCTAATAATTCCTTCTTTTCTTTGCGTGGTACAGGCCTTCATCTCCCTTCTCCCGCTGATTTGTCTCGTCTCATTTCAAGCAATCTATTACGTGCTTGCAACCATGCGCCCCTGGATTTGATTTCATCGATCAAAGCCCAGGGCCGCGGGTGTGATGGAAAATCTACGACGGCATGGCAGGATGCACAAATTCACAGTGGAGGGTCACATTCGGGACGACGTCCAGAAACCCCTTCGGGGTCATCCTTCGGGAAGAGGTGAGCGATAGAAAATGGGATCTCTTTCGTCCGGAACCAACACCAAAACCAGATTCAACTACAAAGTTGCGGTAACCGCGCCTTCCAAATTCAGAGGGGTGCTTTATTTTCGTTCTCACAGTCACACGACAATATCGTGGACGAGGCGAGGGTGTACTTCGTAAGACCTTAGGTCAACACTCTACGTACAGTACACCACTACTCCATGATTCTTCGGATACTCCTAGTTATTGCGAAATTAGAAGGCAATTTACTAGAATGTCTTGGATTTCTAGGAGAATGAGCTTAAATGTCCTAAATGGGATGGGAGAACAAGTGTTACTCGAGTATTCTCTTCTCCTAAACAGGGTCCATGGCCAGAGTGCCTGGATATACGCAGAGTCTTGACCAACTCTTTTAGGTTTACGAAGACCGATTGTTATTATCAACCTCGAAATGATCATTGACGAGATCTCTCTCTTCTGGCGTCATAATCGCCCCTTGCCTCCATAGGCTACTGTACCCGTACCGAGTACTACAGGCAGTCCGATGCTTTTCTTACCGGTCGCTCCATCATGGCATCATCTCACGGAGTCACTTACTCATCCCCCTCCTTTGCGCTGACTCGCTGACGCCCCTTCTGGTTGGTGAGGTTTGAGCGTTTATCGTCACAAAAACAAGCCCTAGATATTTGCCCTCGCCCTTGCCCTTACGTACCCTGTCCGTCTGTGTTGTCAGCTGGCAGGAATAAGTTCTCAGGATCCTTGCACTACTCCTCAGAATGGCAGCGTGGATAGCGGATGGCCTAGTTTGGTCACCGACCTCTAGCATGTTGTATCTCTCTGAGCTCTGTGATCCATTTGACACCTTCGCTAGAATCGCTACAAATATCGATGTTTCGATATAAACCGTCGAGCCTTCGACCAGTGCCCCTTCTAGCCGTGTTACTTTCCAATAACTTCCGTTTGAAAGCTGCCTAGGCATCCGCCATGAAGGAATGCCATGATTTGTGTAAGCTCGGAGTAATTATGCGAGATCCCCTTAGTGGCACCAAACAAGTGGACGTTGGATCTACAGTATTGAGCAACTACGTTGTAGATACCTCACCTCATTGATCCCATGCCATGCTCGTTGCTTTGTGATCTTCTGCGCTCAGACTTTCAGGTGCAACTCTAGCGGCGCCGTCTCACTCGAAAGAGTTTCGCATCATTCATATGCACGTACTCGAGTATCAGGGCCCTGGAACAAGCAATCGATGTTGACCTGCCTTGAGCATTTAGCTTTGGCCATATGTTCTATTACAGAAACGCAAAGATGACCCCGAAAGGTTATCTGATGATAGCTCTGTGACATCTCATGCACAACCTGATGTTCCGCCTCCTGGCTCCTGAGCAAGTTCGTGGAGGAGGACATTTCTCGTCGTGGTTGTCAGCACAGCAACCAAATCAAGGACAACCATGCATGCTGCATTCTTTAGTTGCAGCGACTGTGGGGATGACTCCACGAATTGCGCTCTTCCTACAATCAACAACTCTTGCAAGCAGCTCGCCGCCCTCAATATATACAGGCAGAATAGGCGTATCCCGGCAAAACGTTTGGACGTTAGGACTTCCAGTCTTAAAGTTCCAGATCTTTGACGTCGAGATGGATCTATCTGCCCGCATAATCATTGACCCTTGCGTCATGGATCAGAGTCTACAGTACAGTACTGTACTCTACTTTTTGATCTTATCATGCTCGTTGCAAGACTCAGACTCAAGAACAAGCGGTAAGAATCACTTAATGGTCGCTCGTTTACTGCCGGCATCGAGACGGGAGGCTTCATCTAAGGCTAAATGCAACTGATGATGAAATGCGACAATGAAGCCTCCGTACGCGGTCTACCTGAAGAAAGAATAACTCGGTGACGAACTTTTGTAAATTTTGTAAAGGTTCCCGGAAGAATTTGTTGCCGAGCACACAGCAACCCTTTTTTCTTCTCTTTCTCTTTTTCTTTTGCCTTTCTTGGTCCCCGATCCACTTCAACCAATGTGGATTTACCCAGCATGCCGGATGGGCAAGGCTGGGCTGGGGAGCACATGGAGTACAGGAGCGTGTGTGGGTGGGCTGGGTACGTGCATGAAGCACGAAAACCGCTGAAGATGCAGTAAAATCGAGGCGGTGGGGAAACTGTGCCGACCGTTGTTATGAATGGCATTTATTTCTCAGGGTTTTGATGATCCAGCAATCTATTTCGTTATCATACATCGTTCGGTCCGCATTTTCACCCTGTCTCAATACGATTCCTCTTTGTTTGGGATTATCTAGCAGGAGACTTACTTCCAGGCGGTCATACAACTTGAGTGAGTAATGAGTGGCACCGGAAACCCGGCTTGGTACCTACGTATAATCTGGGGGTGGGACTTGTCTACTGTACACTTGAGACACTCTCCATACATTTCAATCTCACCCATCATGATCAGACCACAACTCGTTGCAATCGCACTAGGTTTCGATATCTGTTCCAGATAAGCATGGCTTGCGCCCAGTACGTCTAGCCCCCTATTCGGATGCCGTCCCTTGTTGGGAAGGAAACATACCGAATGAGATTATTAGCCTACTGATTCTTCTAGCGATAAGAACTCAGATGTCTTGTCTAGTTGGCCTTTGATGGTACAGTCATATGCAAATTGTCGTCATTTTCTGTCCATACAGAGGCTGTGTCTCCCAGTCTCCCTCTCCCAGTCACCATAGGAGCAGTACATAAACCCGATCGGGACCTCTGGCCACTTAGAAGATTTCCCTTCCAATTCACAATTCCATGTCCTCGTGGCTTACACCATCTCACTCAAGTATCAATATAAACATGTCTGTAGATTCACTGCAACCTCCGCTAGTGCTCTCCACTCTCACCCCTGTCGCGGAGCATGGTGTCCAAAATTCCATGCATCCATATCGCTCTGGTTCTTGTAGCAGTTCTATTGTTTAGTAGAAAGAACACCTTGGTTAGAAGAAAGTTATGTATTACGCCAAGGAATTTTGCTGCAAATGCTACGTAGTTAGTTAGACTGTACTGTATGAATTTTAGGTCAACGTTCTCTTTCCAAATTCCGTCCCGCAAAGCAAGCACTGTTGTCAGCTGTTCAGTCCAGAGAATTCTTATTGTTTTCTTGTTTCCTCAAGATCACATGGAAATATGTGGGCAATCGCTTAGTCAATAATATAAGAAGGCGTACCCGAGGCGGGTTTCCACACCATTGTACAGTACCAATTGGGAGCTCTTGAAAGCTAGTTCCCTGAACTTCTGAGCATCATTAGTAACACGAATCCCTCGCTCAGGCAAAGACTTCCGGTTGGTTTGTGATGTGTTCCCCGGCACATTGGATTCTTGCACTCATACAGAGCCGGGGTCTGAAAGCCCAGCCTGTTGAAGTGAACGTATCCTACTCTGACCCAGGCGTGGCAGCATGCAACGTCTATGTGTGAGCCTTCAATGTTAAGCGAATTTCAGGGGGTTGATGGTTCGTAGCAGAATTGAACACTTGATTGGTTCTCGTAAGCATGATTCAAGCTTGAAAAAAAAAATCCGTCCATAGGAGCTACATCAAAAGTTGCAAGATGGGGCATAGGTATAACTTCTTGACCTTCTCCACTCTCCGCGGCGAGGACACAGCCCCAGATCATGTTAGCTGGTGCCTAAGCCTAAGCAACAATACAACTTTCAAATAAGGAGCGATGTAGCGCTTCCCCACCTTTTGGAAGAACATCAAATCAAAGATGTATAACAACCTCGAGACTGAGTCTAGTGTTTCGAATCTTGACTTGCAGATCATAGTATTTTCATGTTCAAAGACGTTCTGCATCATGAATCTCATCTCCGACCTGATTAGGATGTAAGTGACCTCTCTTCCATATTCTTGCTTAAAACTGAAAACCTGACGATATACCAAGCTCCTTATTATACCCAGTCTTGCGTCATTCATACAATCCTGCATTGTCGTTTGCATCACGTCGGAAGCTCTCTCTAGCGTCTGCGGATGTCCAAACTCATCATATAGGTTTACTCTTTGTCTTTACTACAAGATCGATAGAATATGTGTAAAACCTATCTCCCTCTTCATCGATGCAGTCTCCCTGCCTAGGCACTCCCCAGAAAATGACGTCGGTTCTCCGCGATATTTGGTGAGGCACATAATACTATCGTTCTTCCAACAGGCACGAAAAATACGATTGTCGTGGGTTCTGTATGGGTGGTATCAGATAATTGAATGGGCGGCGGTTGATAATCTTGTGTTTACGGTGGTGCGAGGGCTGTTGTCCTTGGTTGCATTAAGGACGGAAACTGGTGGAAAGGTATTATTATTGAAGGATAGCGAGAGTGCTCCTTTACTGAACGGTTGATTGCTGATGAGGGGGATGGAATGACGAATGAAGATGATTACTCGCAACTAGGATCCGGAGGAGACAATTTAATGGAAGGAAAGAGGATTAGGTGCGAAAGGCAATGGGGATATTATTATTGTGTGAGGTCATATTTGGCTAAATAATATCAATTATGAAAACTTTCATTTTGATAATTTCTAAGATGCATGCTAGCATGCCCATATGTACACCATGGTTATGTTGGATGTGACTCAATATTCAAGTCAACCTCTGCGTCTCGGTACAAACAGACCGGAATTCGCGCCTTCACTTGCTACACTCCTGACAGCTTTCCGAGCTTAAAGAAAATCGTAAAAATACGAAAGAAGTCTACGAATAACCCCTAGAGGTCCTCTAGTACCTGTACCGAGTTGTACTAGATATAGTAAAGTATTGGGGTTGGTAATTGAATATCCCATCCAAGGCATGGGGCGCGAGAATTCACCGCTCACCATCGAGACGTAGAGACAACCCGTATCCGAGACCTGTCATAAACCAAGCTGAGACCTTTACGCCACAAATCCCTTTGAACCTGGGAACTTGTCAAACTGCGATCGGTCGAACTTAGCGAGGTTGGGGCAAACGAATGGCGCAGTGACGCTGCTGATGGCGCTGGTGAGCTGACCAAGAGGACCAGAAGGATTGAGAAAGAGACCCTTGATCAGATCTGGTACAGCATTCTGGAGATTCTGGAAGACAAAGCAGGCAAGGTTGTTTCCCTTCAACAGAGTAGCCCCGTTGAATACACCATCAGTAAGGTCTGTTATGTCGACGCCCTGTCCAATGAATTAGTATGTGCTTTTGCAGAAAGTTTAGGTGGGGACTCTCGAGAGGCTCCTAAAACCTGATTGTCTTAAGGACTTCTTTGTGCTCATGAGACAGTTCCAAGCTCCGGAGCCACCAGCATACAAAATAGCAATCGTAGGACAGAATAAGCTTACCGTGAAGGAATTTGTAGTACCAGTATTTCCGCCGATACTCAAGAATTCAGGATGCTGAGCAGCAGCAGCAAGAACGTCGGTCAAGAAGAATGGGATGGTGTACTCGTCGCCGATTGCGCGCTTGTACCAGTTGTTTGGAATCTTCTCGTTCCCCTCAGTCCATTTAAGATTGTTGGAGTCGCCAGTGATGGAGAAGAACGATTTGAGAACTTCCTGGTTGAGGCGGCCTTCCGGGTACTCGGCTGACTTGTTACCCATGAAACGGAAGATGAAGGTATACGCAGCGGGCTGGACGAGAACACCTGAGAATGGTCCGTTGAAGAAGTATGGGTTGTTATCAATTGATTGCTGGACTAAAATAACAAGTTAGTGATTGGCTCAAGAACCCAATATGTGTAACAAGGTGAACTTACATCGAGAAGCACGGAAATCGGTTAGGACATCGAGGTCGTAGTTGGCTGTAGCGGCATTTGGCTGCATGTCGTACAACTGCTTGAATTGTGGGACGATCACTTTGTAATCATTTCCACTATGAAATGTCAATCGATTGTCTTCTGGCGAGGGAGAAAGAAGGGGTAGCATACTACTGGTAGAGATCTGGACGAGTTGGTGAAGCATCCCCTTCGTACTTGTTATGAGAACCACTAATACCTTGTGGTGTTCCTAATAAGCCTAGAAGCCCAGGCACGTATGGGGTAGGACCTCCAATGGACCACCTATACAACAGTCAGCTCATTTTTGGGATCAATATTGAGACATTCCACCCACTTGGTACCATCACCGTCTATAAGCGCACCATAGATGGACAAAAAACCACCAAGATCCTTGCCCATGCCGAAGACTTTAAGTGTTATTATTATCAGCCCAAGAACGAAAAGTTCACGGTGACTGTATTCGTACCTTTGAGAGTGCTGTCGATGAACTGTTGGATTGTGGCAACACCGTTTGAAGGAAGATACCCGTGGTTGGCCATCGCATTGAGACCTGTTCAAAGATAATTAGCCACAACACTTTAGTTGAATACTTATCGACATACCAGGGCAAGGGCCACGTTGATCACCACCAGCAAGGTTTGGTGCCTTGAAGGCATATTTTCCCTGGTTTGAAACGTATTGGGCAGTGGGATCAAACCCTACGGCGCGGCCTTTGTTCTGATGCTTTCTCATAGCAGCCTCGAGACTCTCTTGGGTAGAAGCATCACGCTCTGCCTTGGCTGCATATTCAAAGGCTGCTGACGGGTACGCAACAACCTCTGAAATGCATAGCGCAAGTGCGCTCAGAATTGCTGTCGAGTACTTCATTTTGTTTTGTTCGCTGGAAGAAGGCCCTTTAAGAGAATTTCAAATTTCAAAGAGGGTAAAGGTGATCGAGGTGGTCAGAGCCTGAAAATCTGGGAAACATATCTCGATATATATTGGTTATAAGGCGGCTAAGGGCGTTTTCTCAACAACTCCGCTCTTTAGTTTCCTCTCTTTGTTTCCGCTCTTTAGTTATCACTATGACCCTGTTCGCTTTTGCAAAGCCAAAGTGTAGTAAACACACTGTCATCAAAGCCATGGTTATTGTAGAAGCCGAGAAATTTCATGCTTGACTTAACCACATTAGAAGGAGATCGACGTGTGGCTCAACGGAGGCTCTTTAATCCATTACTCCTAGCATGATCTGCACTTTTTAGACTAGTAGATCACAACGGGAGTCTTTCAGACCGAGTCCATATGACTGGTATTGTCGACCCGATACTGGGGTCTTCCTTGCCGACTTATTAAAGTTAGCAATCTGTGGGGTATAGCGTAGACCAGGAGAGCGGAAGTAGCTCCACGACAACCTCGGTTCAATCATTAAACCCCGCTTAGATGCGATTTGGAGTATGTGAGGTAGGATCACCACTTGAGGAAGATTCGTAGGTGGCTTGATTTAGGCACAGCAAAGTACCAAGTTTTCCGCTTTTGCCATGAACAGGGCTGGAGAAACCCCCATTTCTTCAATAAAAGCAATCTCGGCGCCACCACATATGCAATGTTCTCTTTGCATACGAGTCAAATGACAATGGCGGCGCAATTGACGAGGACATGTGCAAAGGATCTGGTGTGGATGATCACATTGAAGATTTTCCGAGAATCGATGGTGGCAAAACTGTTAGTCGCCTTTTTCAAAGCTGAGAGGTCCTCCGCGGCTCCCTTTCCAGAAATTTGTTCCTCCAATCCCAACCTGGTGCGTGACACCTTTGATCTCATTTTTGATTGATGTAAAAATGGTCAATAACAGGGTTTGCAAGTGCCAACCTATAAGGGAGTCTAGTAGTGTCACATGGATCTTATTCTTCAACGAGGAACTCGTCATCGAAACACCCCACGGCAAGCTCAATAGCCGTATGGACTTTCAGATCAGCCCTTCCCAAGGAATTATATGCCGTATAGTATACGTAGTCTTCAATAGCCACCCAATTCAGATGCTCATGGAAATCGTAAACGAGACTTCCACAATTCTTTCAACATTGGGTGTATCGACAGGTATGATGCTAGGCCAAGTCACGTACCCCACGTTTCCAATCATGGTCTAGCGAAAAGTAGATTCGGAAGCGGACTCCCCCGCAGAGACGGCAAGTTTGGCGTAATAGTTTAGATTCTCTTTTAGGTGCACTCCTATTTCTAATTGCTTGGAATAGCGGGGTCCACGGAATCCCCAGGAAATCGAGTTTGCGATGATCGAGAAAAGAAAACCATGACGCTGATCCCACCCTTGGTGTGGCATTGTTAACCTTAACCCTTCGACTATTGGCGAAAACTTCCTCACGGGGACTCATAATTGTCGAAGAAAAGGGGGTGCAACAGCCTTGAAAGTTTGAGTGGGGCACGGTTCGTCATGATAAGGTTGACTAAGGGGGGCCAATCACGGGAGCTAAAAGTAATTATATAGGGGATTTATGTGGTAAATTCCAAATACTCCCGAATTATTCTCAATACTTCCTCCATCCCCTAAGAATTTGCTTCGAGTCCCGGTTTTCCTCCAGGCATCTAGCTCTGCTGGCTAAGTCTCCAAGGCTCGCGCTCCAACATATCTCCAACTTCCTGCTCGAGAAGCTCACGATCCAGACATATGAAACCCCCACCCCACGCCCATGTCTTCATCAGTCACTGGACCTCGTTTGACAACGAATTTACCCTCCGCAGACTCCTTATGCCTTCAGAGGCAGGTTGAGAGTTGTGTAAAATGTTCCTGGCTCGATTTGACTAGCTCGGTAGGAATTCCTGCAAGTCGAGATTCCATATTATAATGTTTTCATGAATAAGGACCTCGCCGCCCATGGTTTCCAACCGTATAATAAGATTATAACGCTTATAACGCCTCGTTAAATGCGGAGTCTCTCGTCCTGCGATTACCGACGACCGAAGAGTCCAATGCTGTTACTTGCTTGCAGAAGCCTCCAAATTTATCGTTGTATTCCAGTCGCTGGCTTTGATGTCGGTGTAAACATTCTTTGAGTAGTTTTGGAAAAGGCACTTGTAGGGGGGAGTGGCTTTGTGGAGAGTAAGTCTACGAAACGAGAAGACCTCTTCTCCAGAGCTTGGGTTGGTTCGATGCTTGCAGTTCCAGCGTTGATGTGAGTAACTGCTCTGGGTAGCCAGACTGGCCAGACCTGAGCTGCTCGGGCGATTGATTGCTGGGAGGGAGACATAATGGGGGTTTTTTTGGCGGTGCAATTGCAGTAAGATGGGTGGTGCCAAGGATTTGTTTGAACATAAGCTGCAAGAAAGACAATGGAAAAAGAGAAATTGGGTTGAGCTAGGAGATATTTATAATACCGGGAGACAATAATGAAGTGATCTATATGAGTGAAAACCAATCATGCCTCACTCAGCCTTGCTGTTAGATGTAATGGCCAGATTCGAAACTGCGAAAAGTCAGGTCGTCCGATGATCAGGCCAAAATCAGCTGAGGCTTTTTCTCTGACATCCCGCGTTTGCTTGATCCACACATTCAAGTCCGTAGCAAAGAACGGGAACAGTTCTTGCCAATTGTTTGTTGTCAACACTAGTTGAGGAAATATTGGGTCTGCGTCTGCAATACTGCTAGTGAGCAAATCGGATTGACTTTAGCTACTGCAAGTCCCGCTATCCTGTCGACGAGGCTTCAGAACAGAAGTCTGAAACGAAACCCGTCCACCATTCGAGACAGTGTCTGACTGAAAAAGTGGTATCGATTTCATTGTTAGACAGAGGGGAATTCCACTCAGCCGTCAGACTAGACCCAAGCACTGAGAAAATCCATATTAAGCTCACGCAGCTCGCATATCACCGTGGAAATTCCAGTTAGGATGAGGTTCCGAAGGCTATTGCTTTGACTGCGCAAATCTCGCATCAACAATCCTCTCTACCATCTTCTGAAGTATTGCAGGTTCTCCATTACTGCCTGTGGAAAAATAGCCCTCAACGGCCTTCTCCACGTACTTCCCGATTTGGTCGACCTCAACATTGATCTCATCGCCTATAACCTTGCTTGACGTCACAACCTTCTCCTGTGTGTACGCTATCAGCATAACTTCCCACCATGCTTCCTCATCATTGACTTTCGTGACAGTCAAACTCGCGCCGTCGAGAGTGACATAACCCTTCTCCACCACATATCTCAAGATGCTCCTATCGCGAGGCTGAAACCTGAATGTTACGGCATTTCCGTCGGGTTCTTTCTTCAGGATTGTTGCAACAGTATCAACATGGCCTTGTACGAAATGTCCGCCCATCCGTGTGCTTGCTGAAACGGCTCGTTCGAGGTTGACATTGCTTTTCTCCTCAAGTGCACCAAGATTCGTCCTTCGCAAGGTTTCGGGCGCTACCCCTACTTTGAAAGTAGACTCATCGAATGCGGTGACGGTTAAGCAAGTTCCATTTATGCTGATGCTGTCGCCAAGATGACAATCAGTCAAAATCTCGGAGGCGTTGGAGATTGTTAGGGTCGTGCCGCCATCCTCTGACTCGGTATTTAATTCGGAGACAACTGGAGAGACGGTTAGTGGGTGTAGAATACTCGTGGACGTGTGGTACAACAAACCTCCTATGATCTCAACGATGCCTGTGAACATATTGGCACAAGAAGTTGACTGTTCAGAGTCCGAGATCGACCATCTCACCCCACCTTCTGTTATTGGCCGTTATTGGTTAAGGTTAGGTGGATCAAAGTTTATCCGCTCCTGTCTCGTGACCCTCGTCTCGTCGCATTTGTCTTCCCGAGCTCCACGGGCAACTTCATTCATCAACCACTTCACACAACCCCTCGAGGAAATAAAGGGTACAATCTCTTTAAATTTTGAAGTTCTCGAGGTAAAAGCCTTGTTGAATGGATCTATGGTGCTATTGCAGGCTCTCGTATGTCATGATATTCAGCCTCAACCGACTTAAGGAATATGGAAGATGTTCCTCCGAGACGGCAAATAGCCTCTGGCTTCTTGATAGACTTCGAAAATCGGTGGAGTAAGTGGATTGAACCCCTCTTGAACCCCTCATATTAAGAATATCATTGGACAATTGAAGTATCACAATTTCTTCTTCAGCATGTCTTTTCATAACTGCCACAGGGAAACTTTGTTCTCGGCTCTGCGGGTGAAGCTTGCCGTCGGTGCAAGCACATATGACTTCATTTAGAGAGATTTTCTACTAGGTAGGTGAGGAAGCTCTCGATATAGATATAAAATCCCTCGCACGAACTCCTTTCCATTAATTCTCAACTCTCTTTCTCCTGCAACCTTATGACAATAATTTGTTGAATCGTTGGGATGACATCTCTACTGTTTTTGCTGTCATTGGCAGTTTTCGGAGCACTTGTGCAAAGCTCTAGTGCACCAGGTTCTGAGGTCCAACCTTTGGCAGCTGCTATCAGCTCCATATTTCCGCCAGGCGCAACTCTAACACCTCAGATCATGGAAACATTCCTTGAGCCGAACAATGTTGTTCTCCGAAGGAACTCCTACGTCTACCGCGAAGGTACAACTCTAAAACTTCAGGGGCAACCTTGGACCGCAAGTGGTGCAAATGTGTACTGGCTTGGGCTCGACGAAAATGTTGTGCCCCCTGCCGGTTCGCCATACTATGCTCCCTTGCAAGCGAGCTACCCTACCCATGGCAGAATCACAGAGGCTATGGCGACGTTGGTCACCATGGGGGCACGAACTATTAGAAGTCAAACACTTGGGGTCAGCGTGGGCAATCCGTTGAGTTTGATGCCAAGTTTAGGTGTATACAACGAACAAGCCTTCGACTCAATGGACTGGGCCGTATTTCAAGCACGGCAACATGGCTTGAGAATCATTCCACCCTTGGTCGATGATTATGTATGCAAACTCCTCTGAACCTTTGGTAGCACTGTGTTCCGTTCAGGTCTCATGCTGACAATATTGTTCAAAGGACTATTACCATGGAGGAAAATTCACCTTCTTGAGATGGAGAGGGTATAACATCACAGGAAGTGACAGGCCATTGCCAGCAGATACGATGAAGTTTTATACCGATCCCACCATAGTGCAAGACTTCAAGTCATACATTGAACATTTGATGACACATCTCAACCCATACACAGGTTTAACATATGCAGAGGATCCAACGATTATTGCCTACGAAACAGGCAATGAGCTGAAAGGTATAACGTGGGGAGACCAAGATGTGCCAAATGAATGGACACGAGAGATCTGTCAATTGATCAAGAAGCTCGGTAAATACCATATTCTACAAAATCTCTTATTCTATTTTGAAAGTTTTTTTTTAATAAGGTGACGAACAGGACCCAAGAAATTGTGCGTAGATGGTACATACGGTATTAATAGCACTCACTTCGCAGTTTCCGAAGTGGATATATTCTCCAATCACTACTACCCACTTAACATCACACTCCTCAAGTCTGATATTGATTCGGTCGAAAAATCTGATAGGGTATATATTGCAGGAGAGCTTGGGTGGTCCGACACGCGAGGTGATTCCTTGGCCGGATTTCTGGATGTCATTCTGCAGAAGCAGAAAGTTGCAGCTGGGAGTATGTTCTGGAGCTTGTTTGGGAGGAACGTGCCTGATTGCTCAGTAAGTGTTGCGTTGTTGATTACTAGCTTAGTCGCACCCGTGAGATCAGTGGAACAACAGGGGACTGAAACTGATGGAACTGCAGAAATTCGTGGATCATTCGGATGGATTCACACTTCACTACAACAACCCAAACAATTCTGCTGCCACGGATGGCCTTATAAGCACTATCCGTCAACACTACTTTGCCATGCAAAACATCACGGTCGACTCTTATCTTCCCTCAGTACCTTGTCCACGAAACTATATACCTGGCTATGATGCGAGCTATTATTTATAATTCAAGGAAGAACTTAGGCCAAAATTCTGCGTACACCACTCCTCGATTCTCCTAGATATTATAAGTCAACCAAGTGGATTGTCCTTAAATGTCTCGGAGAATAAGCTCAAATCTCCTAGATAGGGTAGTAGAATGATTGATATTCTCTTATTCTAAATAATATATTAAAGAGTCGTTGGTCGAGTGCCCAGGTACAGTACATAAGCGCCACGCTCTTTCAAGCATCGAAGCCTTTCATTGAACAGGTGGGAGATACAGTAGTTAAGTGGCACGAATAGAATTCCATCGTATCTTTGACCGCAATCGTAAAAGCGAAGTCCTCCTGGACTTCAGGTGAATTAATGTCTCGGCCGATGTTTTTCTTCCGCAGCCCAAAGGTTTATATACACAAATGGGGATGTAACTCAGGGGTAGAGTGGGTGCTTTGCCTGTTTTAAACGCAACTACAAACTACATGTGCATGCTTGCAAATCCTTGGTTTAGATCACCAGCTTCACCATAAAGAAATTATTTTTCCCCATCTTTTTTAAAGGTTACAAGGCTCCTCGCACTCCTTTTGCTTCTATCACGCGAGCAAGTTGTTGTTGATCGGCGCTTACGGCGCTTAGCGAAAGCTACTTTCCGTCTGCAGCTGTTTGGTGGTTGCTCCTCGATTTCCATTAAAACACTTTTATGCAACGTCACTCGAAGATGATATTGAGACAAAGTCGCGTTTTGCTTCTAGGTCTGCTTTTATTATGCCTATCCACAGCTCGAGTGTCTGCCTCAACTGGTGACAAACTTCTAGAATTTCAAAATTGTGTCGAGGTAAAATGAATAGTCGCGTTTGGGAGATCTAGCTAACAGAGGTCAAGATATGTCGACAGGAGAACTGCCAAAATGGCAAATCCGCAACACCCATCCGTACGAACCCAACTCTTATATGGGGGCTATTCTAACGAAATCTAGCTCTTCTGCATAAGCTCCTGTTATGGGACTGTACCGCGGAATGCGACTACACCTGCCAGCACATTATAACCGATCGACGCGTCGCAGCCGGCGAGGACATTGTCCAATTCCATGGCAAATGGCCATTCTACCGCTTCCTGGGGATGCAAGAACCCTTCTCAGTCTTCTTCTCCCTGCTCAACTTCCTCGCGCACCAGAATGGTCTGTCGAAACTCACCGAGAATATTCCTGCAACGTACCCATTGCGCAAATACTACATCATGTTCTCATACTTCGGCATGGCAAGTTGGGTGTTTAGCATGATTTTCCATACTCGGGACTTTGCTGCTACGGAGCAGATGGACTATTTTGCTGCTGGTGCTAGCATTTTATATGGCTTCTACTACTCGCCGATTCGAATATTTAGAATGGATCATGGAGGAAAGAGGGCGAAATCGGTACTGCGAGCTTGGACTGGACTATGCATTGGCATGTACGCTGCGCATGTTACGTACCTGAAATGGTATGCATGGGACTACACGTATAATATGACAGCGAACGTCGTGATAGGCGTGTTGCAGAACTCGCTGTGGACGTGGTTCAGTATTCGGAACTATCTCAAGTCTGGTCGTCTCTGGACTACATGGCCAGGTTTGGTATTTGCATGGATCATGTTGGCGATGAGCTTTGAGTTGTTGGATTTCCCACCGTCGTGGGGTTGTCTTGATGCTCATAGTTTATGGCACCTGGGAACTGTAGGACCGACGATGATTTGGTATAAGTAAGTTCTTGCATTGCCCATTCTTGGACTTGCGCTGACAGTATATAGCTTCTTACTCAAGGATGCGCAAGATGATATGGCCGGAACAAGGCTAAAGGCTTAGGCCCTACAATGTATAGGGCGAAATACTGTAAATGTAAAATGAAGCGATAGCATTTAACCAATGGCGGACCATAAAATTATGCCCTCACCAGGTGATTAGTCCTGATCCTTCCGAAAGTCAGGTGATATGACCTCAATTTTACATTTATTTCGCCCTGTAGGTTGTAGATGTCTTTAGCAAAGCTAATTATTACCAAGGAATTAATTCGAGTGGGATACCCTACTGTTTAACTCAAGGCTTGAATCTCCAATTGTCTTTTTTGGTTGATGTATGAGCCATTTATCGAAGCTTTGAATTCTACACTATACATCACGAGACAAAAGGGCGATAGGATTGGCTACAAACCTCGGAATTTCCTCTCTCTTATACATTCCTTTCGATCATGCTACGGTGGTAATTATCACCTCTTCTGTCTCACTAAACATCGCTTTGTTGCATGTCGCTCTCGCGTGAACATACCAAATTGGGAAGACTAGGTGTGATTGGCCCCCTTTGTCTCACTATTCGCGGCATGATCAAGTCTCAGTCCTCGGAGCGGTATATGCTTTCTTCGTGTTTGCCGTGGACTTCAAGATAAGTGCTGTGCATTTCGTACACCATGAGCAATAAGTTTGCGTTAGAGATGGGCTAGTAAATTTCTTGTCCCACTTTCTCGCCAAGTTGCCTGCTGTAGCGAGAGCTGTTTAATCTATTGAGCACGGAAAAATGTGATTATTCAATGGTCCTATTCTTTTTTTTTTGGTTGAGAAATTGTAGACTCTCGAATGCAAATGCTAAAATTGGAGCCGTTCCGCACAACAAAGACTTCCTGCAGATCAGGTGGGAGAGAGCTAGCTAGTATGCTGTCAACTTCTGATGATCTTACATATTTGTACAAAGATAATAATGTACACGACCTTTCTACAACTGATCAAGTAGATCTCTGACAAATCCCTGCAAGTTCTCCACATGGACATCCTCTTTAATCTTCAGCCTTCGACATTGCACTTCGCACATCCTCTCCTCACCCCACCTCCTTCCCAACAGTACAATTACAGGATACCCGACAGTATCAGCATCCCTCATCTTCCAACCCATCCTTCGGTCCGCTCGGTCGTCTAGTACTACGTCAAGTGCAGGTGCGGATTCAGACGAGACAGAGAGTTTGTCATAAACACCGGCCATATGGTCTTGAGCATCTCCTACAGCAACAACTACCACTTCGTAGGGAGCCATGACACGAGGCCAATTGAGGCCTTTCTCATCAGCAAGAGTATCGACCACTGCTCCTATCATTCTTGAAACCCCAATTCCGTGACATCCCATTTGATATAAGGCATTCATCCGGTTTTCCGATACCGTATCTTGAATCTCAAAATCGGATCTATTTTCTTCTACGACCTTCGGATTAATTGCGAAGGATGCTTTCATTGGTTTGCTGTAGCGTGTGCCAAGGTGAAAAGTATGCCCAAGCTCGATAGCCTTCTGGACTTTCACAGTCCCAGTGTGACAGCGTGGGCAGGCATCACCGCTTCGAGTTCGTAGCAGGTTTAAAGGTTTCATTGAAGTGAGTTCATGCGAGATGATTTCTGGTAAGTCTCCCATCGAATCTCTGAGTCCTTTACTCTCCGTTATCCATTTCCCGTGGCGGGCCTCGATGTGACCTTTGGATTCCTCAGGAGCCGTTGAATCCAAGATATGAATTATTCGTGGTTTTCGCTTTCGAGGGCCTCTTTTCACCCTGTCAACCAGGTAGGCATGTTTAGTCGTGAAAAACTCCTCGGCATTCTCAACCGAAGAATCGAGATCAGGAAACACAGATTTTACCGCTCGGGCGTTGACCTCTCGCGCTTCCCCTTCGTGGCCTTCTTCGGTTGCGGTGCAGCCATACCAAACATTGACTAACGTCGACCGATCCTTAGATATACCCGACCAGCATTTCACAACGGTATTTCTTGCTCGCGCCTTTTGGTGTTCAGTTATTTGATCGATGTTTGCTGACTCCGCAATTGGATTCGTCGCTAATTCCTCATTTGATACATAGTCGCAGCTAGTACAACCGATGATGTGATCTTCACCCTTGGACGTCGGGAAATGGAATTCATGGCTCAAATTGCCACCCATGTCGCCGGAATCTGCCTCGGCTACCAAGTATGGCAGTTTGAGCTCGTCGAAAAGACGGGCATAGATTCTTCGGACTTCGTTGTACGTGGCAAGTGCCAAAGATGTGCTTTGATCAAAGGTATATAGATCTTTCATGATAAACTCGCGAGATCGTAGGAGACCATGTCTTGGTCTGAGTTCATCGCGATACTTGCGTGCTGATTTTGGTTTAGCACAAGGATCAGGAAAGTAGTGGAAGTGTACTTGCATATCTGATACAGGCGGATCGGCAAATGTTTGTATGAACCAGCCCCGCTGCTTGAGACAAGCGTAGTGATTTCTTCCTCGTGTGTGGGTGCAAGAAGATAATCATCCTGTTTCCGATCTTTGAAACGAAAAAGCTGTTAGTGTGTTAGTGACATGTGTTGTGACCGATATATGTTTGCTAGATGCCAACCTCGTCACCAATAGAATCAAGTCGTCCGCTCTCTTTCCACAAACTCGCTGATGATATCGAGGACAAATCAACCTTAGATGCACCTAAATATGTTAGATAGGTCATAATTCAAGAACTAAACATCGCACCAAGCTTAGACATGTATCTGTCTATGAGCGCCTCTAATTTGGCTTGAACTCTTCGACCAAGCGGTAGCATATGGTAGATCCCAGAATGAGCCTAGCGATGTACGGTCAACTTCGAACCGAATGTGAACGGAGTTCTACTGACTTGAGCAAGAAACCCGGCGGTAATAAGCCTGGAGTGAGAATCTGCTTTCGTGTTAGTGAATTGAGACGCCAGTGGCCTGGTCGGTACTTGCCATCCCCTTCTTTCAGTCCTCCGGCGCCATCGCGTACCCATATCTTCGACAGGCGGGCCCTATGGTCCTACCCAGCAACGTTAGTTTGAATCACGTGTCATCTCAAAATGTTGACTATAAATTTGTACGTACCGTTTCACGAAGATGGGAGTGAGAGGCTCGAGATTGGATCCATCGAAAAGGGAGGAAGCTTGATCTATTGTGAACGGAAAAACTTCTTGTACTGTATGTTCTCATATAGAGCTGGTGTTGGCAAGGGAAGGAGGTCGGAGGAGAGTATCGCATGTTGCTGTCTAGCACACGGAGGACGCAACCAATTTTAAAAGGGAGTCAGCGCAACAATACCATATCCGCTAGATATGATCTAAGTAGACCCAGTTTGTATCGAGACAGTCTGGTATAGATCAAGATGGAAGTTCTTCGCGAACCCTTGATGTTCGAGGGGGTAGATTTGTCTAAGCGAGCTGCCCTTAGCGCGCATTTTATCTTATCGCGTCCAAGAAAAAAAATCAAACTTCTGCTAGGTACTCGAGCTTCTAGTTTTCCAATTGCTAGAAATTATGGCTCGACGAAACAACAAAGCCGCGAAAGGCGCCCAGGCGGTGACGGGAGCAAATGGCGACGCACTCCCATCTTTCGATGAAAAGGCATTGTCAGCTCTGACATCCAGAATTGAACAAGGATTCGGGAAGGCCTCGCAGCAGAGTGAAAGCACCCCTCAATCGAGGCCGAAAAAAGGACAGGCAGAGAATGGATCTTCTGGATCTAAGTCGAAATCAGTAGTGCGATTACCTGAAGCCTCAAGAGGCACAAAACGAGACGCCCATGGCAACGCAAAGGCACAGGGCAAATCGAGATCGAAGAAAGCTACCGGCAATGCAGAGGGGAATGGCACAGTCGACCGAACGGCGTTATTAGAGGAGATTCTTGCTTTGGGTGGGACCAAGGAAGACTTGGATCTTGTCGCAGACGCTGTCTCTGACGAAGACGAGAATGTATCCACCAACGGCCCGGTGGACAAGTCATTACAGAAGGAGCTTGCGAAATTTGTGGCAGGACTTGGTATTGAAGGTCAAACAGCTGGACAAGACGCAGAATCAGAAGCAGAGGACGCATACATAGGTCGTGATGAATCCGAGGAAGATCAGGAATGGGAGGAAGCGTCAGATGCAGAGTTTGAGTCTGCAAAAATAGTCCCTGAAGCTGCACCTCCACCACCAAAAAAGGCTGCCAAATTATCGCTCGACGAGCTATCTGTCCATGACCCGAAACACTTGGTAAGTCCATGTGCCCATTGAGCGATTAGACTGACTGATTTCAGCTAGATTTTTGAAGCCCGACCCGACTGGCATGCTGCTTCGCTCCCTGGCCTTCCTTCAGAAAAGGTGCCCAACCCAGCGAAGTTTCAAGTTGTTATATCGAATCTGAAAGCCTATGCTTCTACTTTATTAGAGCAAGATAGTAGCCTCTACGCCTCGAAACATCTGTCCTCCTCTTCATCCCATCGATTTTTGTCACAAATTATGACTTCTGGTACACTGTCGGACAAGGTTTCTGCGTTAACGCTTGTTGTTCAAGAGTCACCAGTTCACACCACGAAGTCTTTTGAGAATCTATTAGTCTTAGCAAAGAAGAGAAGTCGTGCGCAAGCTGTAAGCGCCTTGGGAGCTTTGAAGGATTTGCTGGGCAATGGTGTCGTTCTACCTCCAGATCGACGGCTTAGATTATTCGACAATCAACCTGGGCTTCTTTCTACGCTGCATGAGGACACCCTTACTACTTGGGTGGTCGGACATCGATTGCCTGGTAACATCACCAAAGGTCATTTGATTTCTTGGGCGTACGAAGATTGGCTGAAAGAATCTTATTTTGACATGCTCAAAGTCCTCGAAGGCTGGTGTAACGATGAAGTCGTATATGCTCGGACCAGAGCAGTGAATTATGTCTACGAGTTGTTGAAAGAAAAGCCCGAGCAGGAAGCCAATCTTCTTCGATTACTGGTCAACAAGCTTGGAGACCCTGACAAGAAAATTGCTTCGCGGACATCATACCTTTTGCTTCAGTTGCAAACGTCACACCCCTTGATGAAACCTACAATCATTCGTTTCATCGAGACTGAACTTCTCCTAAAGCCTGGGCAAAGCTCGCATGCGAAGTATTATGCTATCAACACCTTAAACCAAACAATATTACGGGCGAATGAAGAAGAGGTTGCCAAAAAGCTGCTTGACATATACTTCGAACTATTTGTGTCTCTACTGAAAAAGAAAGAACCAAAACCCGAACCTACCGGACTTGTGACAAATCGGAAGGGTCAAATCCAGGGCGGTGGCGCACCAGCGGGAAAGAAAGGGAAGGAGAAAGCACAGAAGGAGGAAGACGCAAAGTTGGCTAGTCAAGAGACGACAGAAAAGATGATCTCAGCAGTTCTGAGTGGTGTCAACCGAGCTTTCCCTTTCTCGAAGGCTGATGACATTAGGTAGGCCTCGGTATATTACAATTATCTGGAGAACGAAGAGCTAACATGGAGCAGTCTCGAGAAACACATGGATACCCTTTTCAGAATCACGCATTCTTCAAATTTCAATACCAGCATCCAGGCGTTGATGCTGATAGAACAACTGGCAACGACCAAGCATCTGGCCGTGGAAAGATTTTACAAGACACTTTACGAATCTCTCCTTGATCCGCGACTTATTGCCTCCTCGAAACATGCTCTGTATCTGAATCTTCTGTTCAGAGCACTGAGAGCTGATCTCAATATCAAGCGTATAAAGGCTTTTGCGAAACGGCTTCTACAAATTGTTACCTTGCATCAGCCACCGTTCATTTGTGGTGTGATATACCTAATTAGAGAGCTAGAAATCACCTTCCCAGGTCTCAAAACCTTGTTAGTTGACCCCGAAATGGATGATGAAGACGAAGAGGAAGTCTTCTGGGATGTGCCAGAAGACGGAGGGGAAAATGTGGGCGATAAATCACAGAATCAGAAATTGAAACCGACGGAAAAATATGATGGCCGCAAACGTGACCCGGAACACAGCCATGCAGAGAAAAGTTGTCTTTGGGAAACGGTGAGCGAATTCATAGACATTGATCGCCCAATGCTAATAGCCGCAGATACCATTTCTCGTTCACTATCATCCTTCCGTCTCACTATTTGCGGCACGTCTTGTAGACAACGAAAAGATGCCCCCAAAGCCTGATCTTGCCTCCCATAACCTCTCCTCTTTCCTCGACCGTTTCGTTTACCGTAACGTGAAGTCTGCTTCTGCTGCTCCACGCGGAACCTCAATCATGCAACCTCTTTCTGGAAGCGACAGCAAGACCATCTTGTTGTCAAGTAAATCTAATCCAGCTTCGCAACAGCCAGTTAACACGGAAGCATTCTGGAGGAAGAAGGTAGAAGATGTTGCTGTTGATCAAGTCTTCTTCCACAAATACTTCGGCCAAATGGGTAAGACTAAGCAAACTTCGATCAAGAAGAAAACAGGGTCGAAACCAGCCGGAGAAGACGGAGAGGAAGATGACGGGGAGGATGAAATCTGGCAAGCTCTCATCGAATCCAGGCCAGAGTTGGAAGGAGACAGCGACGAGTCGGATATGGAAATGTTGGATCTGGATGATTCGGATCAAGAAGATGACTCTGATGTGGACATGGAATCTGATGATGGCATGGAGATCAACATGGAAGACGATGAATCTGAGATTGATGCTCCTGAAGCTGATGAGGAGGATGCGCTATCTGGCAGTGAAGTGCCAATACTTGACGATGGCGAGGATGAAGAAGCATTGTTTGCAAAGGAGCTTCAGACCGGGCAGTCTCCTGAAGAGGAGAAGGAAGGCAAGGAGACGAGCAGAAAACGAAAGCAGAGACTCAAGAAGTTACCTATGTTCGCATCTATGGAGGATTACGCGGGCATGCTGGACAACGATGAGGATGAGGATTTTTAGGTCAATGATGCCACTGGCCGCTCTATTAGAGGATCTTTCGACTCGATGGCACATTCATCATACTCAAGTTTTCACTCAGAGCAGGAGCAGTTGATACCAAACCAACTTAACACGTATCTTCAAACTGTTTCGTCGTCTCTTCCTGTACTGCCTCGAGCTTTTATATTCTGTGAGTAAACCTTTATTGAGAAGAATCAATGTCACGCTTAGTCAAGTAGTCGAAAACACAAGGGTTGAGCCCATTTTATTTGCTTGTCAAGATCAATGAAATTTTGTTCTCGTCAATGTAAATTGACCCGGCATCATTTCCCTAGGTTACCCATTGCATAGTCCTATTCGCCGAAACCCCAATTCCCTAATTGCAGAATTCCATCATACATGAACCCCTTCCATTAAACATCAAACCACTCCAACTTATCCCCCTCACCAAAAATCGCTCTAAAATCCTTATCTCCATCTGGCCTCTCCGTCTCCTCCATATGAATGCAATGCAACTTCGCACCCTCCGCCTCACCCGCAATAAAAGCCCGAAACATAAAGTAACAGCCCTCGCTATCTGGGAGCAGGACTTTGCCGAAGAGATGGACCCCGTAAGCGGAGGTTGCGACGCGGACTTCTTTGAGGTCGTCGGAGGAGAAGTTGGTCAGTTGCTCGTTGGGGAGGTCAGCGGTGGCTTGGAAGTATTGCATTTCGTGTTTGTTGGTTTCGTGGCGGAGGTGTTGCAGTTCGCGCTTGAGATGGGGGAGAAGACTGGTGAATGCTTCTATTGATTCTGTTCTGACAGAGTGTTAGAAGGGGTTCTTTTTGGTTGTGATTCTTGCAACAGTACTTGGGAGCATGGGCAGGTCCCATTTCGACAGTCTCGGCGGTGGCCATGATGTTGGGTAGTATGAAGTTCGGTTGTTGTGAAGTGGTAGGTCAGTGTAGAAGTTGCGATTCAAATGGAGGACGCTTTAATTCAATAGTAGAGTAGAGTAGAGTAGAGTTGAGCTGAGCTGTTATTCACCCAACTGACACAGGCAACGCCAGCCTTATATATTGGGAAGAGCGGGGATCATAGCAAGACAAGGCATGCATGATGTTGAGGGACATTGCCGTCAATGCACACTCGAACAGCTCTCGATTGGACAAGTTACTCTTCAATGTCGACCACTGCTTCATGCGAAGCCAATCAAAAAGAACTCCCATACTCATTGGCCCACAAAATCAGTACATTCGCTTAAGAGCGGTACAGTAACACACGAGGCATTCTGTACTCCATACAAACGGCTAGAACGAAACAGAGGTGGTGTGATATTTTTATGATGGCTTTTGGTAATATATAGGTAACGCGTAATGACTGCCACTTCAGAGAGAAGAGACACCCAACCCAGTATGGAGACACAACCAGCTGAAAACAAAGTCGAGACAAACACAGATTCCACCCTTTCTAGCCCAACGGTAACCCCTGAAGTACAGTATGCAGGGATCTAAAGATGACGTCGGACTCAACTTCAGGATGAGGAAAGCTTGCGACCACAACTTGAACGTAAAGGCAGCAGAAAGGTTGAAGAAGAATGGGAGACTGATAGAATTCCGATAAGTGTTCTTCTAGAAAGTGTTCGACTCACTATTTAAGCTTCGCACCTAGGGGGATACAGGTATGCAGTATGCCACGTGATCCGAAAACAGGGGTCTGATTTCAATGCCTCCCACTCCGTTGGCCGAGGCAATTCAGACAAACAATCCCGAAGTTCGACAGTGCGACCCACCACTCGCTGCCGCAAGCGCGGTGTCAATGTCCCATAAGTGCCATCAAAGATAAACTCAATACACCATGTCATTGGCGGGGCGACTCATGACACGGCAAGTGGCGGCCGGCCTCTTCTGCCCAAGTAAAAGATTGTTGCCGTCGGTCTCGGGGAAAACAACGATTCAACAGAAATTTGCCCGTCTCCCTAGAACTTTTACAACCACTGCACAACTATTTTCTACTCAAGGCTAGTATATGCGCTTTGGTATATGATTATTCACGCTGATTTGGATTTCTATAGCAAATCTGCCTCCACCGAAGTCTCTTCTCAGTCGAACTCTAGGATTCTTCTCGATCGCCATATTATTTACCTCAATAGGCGTCTACATGGGGGTTCCCTCAGCAGAAGTCGTCAATGGCCTCCTACACCATCCGACAGACCAGGAGACGCTCACCATGTACGTCCCGGACGACGAAACCGAGCGCAAGATCAACGACTTCATAAGAGACCACCCAGTATCCGTCGATTTGCGAAGCAGACCAGAGTTCTCCGAATCAAGACCGCATATGAAGGTTCCGGCCTTCTTCAAACCCCACAATCTCACTGCCGGGACTCTGATGGGACCTGGGAAAGTTGCAGTCCCACCGTTCGCTTGGACTGAGAAGGGGGGAAAGAGTTTTGTTGCGATTTCTTACTTAGGCGGGGATCTGTGTGGACATCCCGGCATAATACACGGTGGCATGCTGGCAACGATGTTGGATGAAGGGTTGGCAAGATGCTGCTTTCCAGCTCTACCAAATAAGATTGGTGTGACTGCCAATCTCAACATCAACTACCGTGCGCCTGCACCAGCTGGTGTGTTTGTCGTCTTGAGAGCGAAGACCACGAAGGCTGAGGGAAGGAAAGCCTGGGTTGAGGGACACATAGAAACCCTAGTAGGAGAAGGAGAGAAGCCTGTGATATTGGCAGAAGCGACTGCACTCTTCATTGAGCCAAAGCATGCAGCTGTAAGTCCCCCTGCTAAACGCTTGAATGCGCAAGGATTGACGAAAATCAACAGAAAATGGCAAGAGTATATCCCGTTTCATCAGACGAGGCCTAGACAAAAGGATCCAAGGAGGAGACAGATATGGAAACAGCAGCTTAATGGAAGGGCTATTCCCAGCGGTCTCATACAAAGTGTGAAAGAACTATCTTGAATGGGAAAGCCTATAGGAGTTCGAAAACAGTCCAGCATTCTCAATTTCTCGGAGTCCATAGAAAGTCGGCAAGTAATTAGTAAGGGCGGAGCTGAAAAAGGGCCTAGATTTTGTATATCAAACCATAGATTTCAAATGCTTGTGCCTCGTTGCACCTGCTGAATCCCAGTCCCGCCTTCTATTTCTAGAAGGTCTGTAGTACCACTAGCCTCCCCATAACTTCTGACATACGTATGGAGCTCCGACCCTCGATTCGGTACTTGGATTCACAGGGAGGATCTATAAATTGGATCACCCTCACCAGGTTTCTCCCATTGCTCCCTCCATTCAACTTCTTTTTCGTGCTCTAACAAACGGTAACTGCAGGGCTTATCAACACGTGATACGTCCCCGATACCAAGATCCTTGCACGAGCGCCTCGGAATTACGCAAGAGCCCCTGTCGAAATTTTGTCTCCAGCGCCCATTCGGAGTGGAATCTCAACTTAAGAACTGGCAGGTCTTGCATTTCTCGATCTTCGTTTTCACCAATTCAGCTACCTCTTCGCCCCCCCTTCTTCGATATCACTCTCCGAGAAGATCCAACCACCAATCGCAATGGCAACGTAAGTCCCAGGGCCCCGAGGGAAGAGGCAGGACCCCGCCAACCCCGCCAAATATGAGCCCCCTCCCTCCCTCTCATAGCTTGATACATAGGTGCTGACATGTGTGGCGGGTAGCAACATCACCTGGCACGAAGGTCTCTCGCGCTCCGAGCGGAACGGTCTGCGTAAACAGAAGGGCTTCACGCTCTGGTTCACCGGCCTCTCCGCCTCGGGGAAATCCACCATCGCCACGGCGCTCGAGCAACACCTCTTGCACCTTGGTCTCGCATCCTACCGATTGGATGGCGACAATGTGCGATTCGGCCTGAACAAAGATCTGGGGTTTGGTGAGAAGGATAGAAATGAGAACATCCGAAGAATCGGGGAGGTGAGCACCCCCCTCTGCGAGAAGCAGATGAGAAGGGAAGGCTAACGAGAAGAAGGTTGCAAAACTATTCGCAGACTCATCCACCATTGCCTTGACTTCCTTCATCTCACCCTACATTGCCGATCGAAAGATTGCCCGCGACCTCCATGCTTCAGACAAGGGTGATGCGCTACCGTTCATTGAGGTGTTCGTCGACATCCCAGTTGAGGTCGCTGAAGCTAGAGATCCCAAGGGTCTGTACAAGAAAGCACGCGCTGGCGAGATCCCAAACTTCACCGGTATCAGTGCGCCATATGAGGCTCCTGTTGAACCAGAGATTCACGTCAGAAACGATCAGGTGACAGTTGAGGAGGCGGTTGCGCAGATCATGGAGTACTTGTACGCGAAGGATTTGATCGTCAAGCCTGCGGCATAGAGCGGAATTGAGTCGCGCGGGAAACGGGAAGTGCTTGAATAGATAGAGGTGAAATACGGTGAAATAAATGGCGTTTGATTTTGCACTTCCTTCTGGTGTCTGTGAACGAGTAAGATTGATATCGTGGTGAGGGTTGTCTCATACAGAACTATCTTGCTTCATTAGCCCATTGCGCCCACTGAGGATTTACTCCCACCCCATGCGATCTATAAAACCTCAAACTCATAATAGACGTATGCGGTATACTCGCTGCCTTCTCCGCCATGGTTTCCAACGCCTGCTGCTGCCATCTCCGATGACAATGCGGAATCGTCTTTCGTCACTCTACCCTTGTTGTCTCGCCCAAATGCGTTGCCTCCCAAGTATGAGTATGTCGAATCAAGGTTCGCTTTAGCCTTCTTGGCCAACTTGGGGCTCGACTATCGATGGTTAGTAGATGCCCCTGCTTGTGAAGACGACACGTACCTTGACCATACCACAAACAAAGTTCAATGGCAATCCATAACGTAGCACAGTCTCAACAAATACCCGCAATGTCAAGACATGAATCCATATCATAACAGCTTCGCTCCATCCAGTTCTCGATAATCTCAGAGCTTCGCCCCATATTTTCCTCTCATCCCGAGCGACTCTCTCAACCTCTTTCCTCTCCTCCTCCTTTCCGCCTTCGACATACTTGAAGTCTCTAGGCGTCCATTTCATTTCTCTGCATTTGTGTTGGAACTCTGCACTGTGCTTCTTGAAAGTTGTGACCGCATATAATGTGAATTCGTCGTCGTGTGCCACCTCGATGCCAGAACGTGGAACGACCATTGGCGATAATGTTTCGTAGCTTCTCAGAAACTCTTTCTTGTAGTTGGACGGCACGACGACTAGGTGGGTTTCCAGATATTCAGAATCTTGGATCAGTAATTTGGGATCGACGACCGGAGTAAGAGACTTGGTGGAAAGGTTTCCCCTAAGGAGCCTATCAGAAGCGGTTCTCTAGAAACTTGGGTAATACGAACGTCTGCCTTCGTTCCAGTGTTGTGAGATTCGTCTTGACTCCATTGTATTGGGTGACTTTGGACTTCACATCATTGTCAATGCTTACAAGCTCCTACGAACTATTAGACCAATTCAAATACTTCTCAATATCCACAGACCTTCTGCAGGGAATCGATAAGCTCTGAGAGGGGTTTATCAGCGCGATACTTCACCTTGTTCCAGGCGAAAGTTTGAAGGTATTGGTCGGCAGGCTCTATGGAAAGCATTAGTCTTCTAGCCTAGCAAAACATGCTTGAAGAAATACCTACTGTCATTTACAGTCTTCTGCTGGGATATCTTCGCCTCGTCTCCCTCTAGTAGACTACGTAGAGAGTCTCCAACCTTGGCCACTACACCCTGGCAAGCACTTTCTAGCTTTGCAAGATCGTCTGCTTGCTGAACCAAAGCATCTAGAGTTCCAATCTTGAATTCGGGTATCTTGAAAGGTGCCACCGATCCATTGTTCGTGGTTATGGTTGAGCGCAATGCCGTGAGAGCTTCCTCTTTATCGTTCGTAGGAGAGATGGAGGAGGGTAAGGAAACCAGCATATATTTCGTAGGGTCCGACATGGTTGATGCTGGAGCTGGGATCTGCCTTAGATTGTGCGAGGAATTGGCCTACAGCACCGAAGCTGGCAGCTGTAATTGTATAATTGCTTTTCCTGTAAGGCGGGCGAGGAAGATGGGTGGAGCTCATGCTTGGAGCTCTCGTACTCGTACTCGAGTTACCGATAAAGAAAGTGCACGTGACAAACAGCATGACTAAGGTTAATCGACAGCTTCTGTTGGCTTGACTTCACTTCAACTTTAAAATGCCTTTGCTAGAGGGTATCACACAATTAACGCGCCTTTCTGGGAAGAAAGCCCTCTTACCCGAAATACGATGTATCGCTTTATCTACTGAGGTCATTATGGCTCTTCAAGAGGGTGGAGTTGCCCAGTTCTTTGCAAGTGATGTAATCAAAAGCCGAGCCTCTCCTAGGCTGAAAGTCTATAAGTCATGGTGGAAGGAAACAACGAATGATAGCTTACCATATTAGCATGAACTCAGGTCATGGATGTTGAGCTGATGATATCTTATAAAACATGAGTGTCCTAACTTTCTTATGTTTACTCAACGCCAAGCACTCGCCTTTGCTCTCCTATATTGAGTCCCTATTAGAAGCGAGAGAATAGTATCCAAGTGGTGCATATGTATGCTGGTCTGCAACTTCATACTCGGAGCACAGAGAAGCTGCTGACTGAAGCGTCGATTGTATTTTATAAAAGCCACTCGCTCCAGACTGCAAGGAAAACTGTCTCAAAAGTGACTGCTGCCCTAGTTCACTTTTGTTTTAAGAACTATGTCACATCCCTTTATACTGTTTATGATATTTATTACCAATACCCAGCTGTGAATCAGAATGGGCTGTCTTGTTTTTGGAATGCCTGTTTCGTGGTTACTTTTGTTGAGCATTATCCATCTTCAAGAGACAACCAATGCCAAAATCAACTTTCATGCTGTTCTCCATGAATAGCAATAACTGCTGTGAATTAGAGCTGCTCTGATTGGTGAGGCTGTTCCACCGCTGGCGTGAATGGCGGACCTTTACTTGTCCACTAGCGGACTAGAATTCGATCTGTCTACTTAGGGTCCTGAATCATTTTTTTCAACTTCCACTTCCTCTCCCTCATCGTCCTCCCAGAAACTCATCACGAGCTTCTAGAAACAGGAATCATTTCTCTGCAAGCTCTCTGCTTATCACATTGCATCCTCTATGCTCACAATATCAAACACGCATCTCCAATCGCACGAACTCAATATTTCTCATTCATCTATCAACATGGATCGAATCCCCGGAAGTTCATGTCTGACGCGTCGAAAGAGATCCAGCAAGAGAACTACTTCTCGATCGCGGTCATTCATGCAATGTTTCTCCTTCACAATCTCAAAGAATACATTGAACAAGCTTGTTGCACTCTGTGCGGGAAAACAAGCGAGCAACATGTTTGAGCGAAATCGTCTGCTGAAATACTTCAGAACTCTCCCAGACATTACAGAAGCGAGCTGTTCCAAATGCTACAACGATCAAGTATGGGCAAACACGATCGGTGGTAGCGACACTGGTGTGAGGAGAGAGCGACCCAGCCTTATCACTCCATGGAAGGACCCAAATGCAGGTGTCATTTACCGTTATCGCAACACACCTCCATCTTGCAAAGCAACTCTGGCGAGAGATTCTCTTACATTCGTTTGTGCTCACAAATTGAAGTCACCAAGCAATTCCTCTGGCACCGGCGTCGACAATCATTCATCCTCAGCCGGCCCCATCGAAGGCAATGCTGCCAATCCAGTGGCACCCAGCTCACAATCATCACAACCACCAGTGGCTTCCAAGCGACCAGTCAAACTCAAGCCGTGTCTGAAGTCCCCCTTGACTGCCGATGAACGTCGTTTCGGTAGGACTTCTAGCCCAAAGAAAGTCAACAACGTCGGTTTCACCAAATCTTGCTTTGGCAATGAATCTAGAACTAGCAATGGGCGACCAGTCCTTCGTACCAACTCAGAGCTGGGCATCGCCTCTCCACCTAAGCCTTTTCCTTGCAGACTTCAGAGAATGCGATTCGACCCAAGAACCTCCGAGCCAGAGATCAAGCCCCCTGACCCAACCCAACAACCACCAGCACGTCTTCCACCCCCATTCAAGACGGCTCCTGGTTCAGTCGAGCCATACAAGATCTACCCTCAGTACTGCCAGATTTGGGATCCTTCGCTTTATATTGTCAAGTCGATAGAGCCATCTGACCCTACCCTTCAATGGCTGCGCGAGAATGGTTTATCCTGTCAGGCGACACTCCGTCCAAACACCATGAGCCTCGTTAAGAATTCCGAAGATGATACAAGCATAAGGAATATGCAGGCATTCGTTGATCGAAACAACGGCAGCAAGGTCAATCAAGCTGCGGTTGAAGAGACGCTGGTAGCTCTTAGATCATTGAAACAACCCCAGATGAAGCGTTGATCACTCCCTCCTTGATTTCCTTACCTATACTGATAAATTTCAGTTGTTATCCCCAGCCGAAATGGACGTCCAACCATCATCAAAAGATCTATTCAATCAAAACCCTCCATGACCAGTAAGTGAACTTCACATCTCTTCGTCGTTTACCTCGAATAGATACTAAATACTAATATTATCTCTCTTAAGCATCCAGACGTCAATCCCAAATGGCCAAGGATGCAAACGCCGCATACGAGCGCTCTCAAGCTAAGAAGGGCAAGAATGTCGCACCCCTCATGGAACGTGGTAACACAAAGCGCCGTAGCACAGCCGTGCCAGTGAAGCTTACAAGAGACGAGATCTCCAGACAATCAGCCGGTGCTCGCGGGATTGACGGTCTTGCGGTTCTCCCTGATAAGAAGGTCGGAAAGACATCGCCTCTCAAACAAGTCGTCACTGCCAATAATGGTGTTCTTGAGGGCCAGGACATTCGTGCTGCAGCAAAAGACGAGAATAAGAGGGCTCCTGGGGGAGAGTCGATTTCACTTATTACGAGACGGCTTAATGAGGAGAAGGCGCAGACTACTAAGTTCTCGGGTTCTACCAAGGCTGCTTCGGGAAGACAAGAACAGTCTGATGGTGACTCTTCTACTTTGGTTGAACATCCACTTCCTGCAGTGGAGACTGGACCGAAGATCACCGTTGCTGGTACATCAAAGTGTGAGTCCCCTGAAGTGCCAGTAGCAGTAGGTAAGACGAGACCTCCAAGGCTGTTAGAGGAACACTGTGGAACGTCCGAGCTCTTTGATGCCATCTTGAATGAAGGTGAGGAAGCCCAGCACGCTTGGAAGTAGCTGCTATCTTTTCGTCCATGTACTGTCCCTGCACACTTTAGCCTCGCAATGTCGATTTATGCTAACCTCTTGCACCACAGAAGCTGAAGCAAGCGATGTCGAAAGCGAGAAGAGCGATATTTCCTGGAATCCAGCTTGGCTCATTGAGGAGGACCGAGACGATCCGGAACCGCAAGGCTGCTAAGAAGCACATGAGCACACCAGACCACACCAAATGGCTGGCATATTTTCCCATCCATTTTATGCGAGCATCTCAAGCCTACCATCTCACGAATTTGTACGAGTACATATTTCATAGTCACCACACTGTAGGACGGCGTTGCTTCTGGAATTTCACCTGGATTTCTTTTCCCCTTGGCACGCCAACGCACATTTCACGACTTATGCCACGCCAACATATTTCCGAGTCTGTACAACTAAATCTCCCTCTCCTAACACTCACCAGTACGGCGTTTGCGTTTCGCTTCACCTGTATTTCTTTTCTAGGGCATCCTACCCACCGCGCATGCTTCCAGTGGGCACAGCAGATCGGTTTTTAGGATCACTTATAATGTTTAATAGATGTTTTTAGGCATCGGATTAGGGAACCATGCGTTCTCATCCCTCATGTCGATGGAGAGGCTTGGGATATGTTTTTCGAGGGACACATGGGCCTTTGAAGATGGGTGGGTGGACTGCCTTGGTTGAAGGGGGCATACACCCTCTTCTCGATGGATGATAAGCCACAGTAACAAAGCCCTGCTATATGTAGTCGTGTCCTTTTGAGATGAGTGATATGTCCCGCCAACTTTCTGCGTTGGTTTTTTGAGCCGTACATTGAAGCCATGTTGTAGAGAACGGGTAAGGGCTGTTGCCGCCTGGTTTTTTATAGTGACGAAGTGTAGTTAGGGAGGTAGTTAATTGATATAGTACTTGCATGGTTTTTTCTGAGTTTATAACTTAGAAATGTAGAGGTCGGGATGGTAAGTGGTGGTGATGCTAAGTTGATTAGTTAGGTAGGTTGTGGGTAGACATTGTTGGGTGGTTATCCCGATGTCCTTTTCGAAACCCTCCCCGCCAGGTAAAAACAGCCCCGAAGTGAAGAGTTCCGTCTTATTTCCTGTTGAATTCTAACCCCTCTAGACAAGGTGGTGGTGATTCTTGCAGTGAATCCACCGACATCATGTTCAGCCTCGTCATGCTCATAGTCCCATGGAATGTCGATGGTCCATCCAATAGACGAGAATCCAGGGAAATGCATATCACAGAGCAATACAGTGGTCCGGTAAAAGCTGGGGCAAGGGAAAAATTTTCGTCTATCATTCTCCAAGTATGTACTCGTAAGGATTTACAATAAGCAGCAACTAATGCCCCTAGCCCAGACGCCTCCATGGGCTCTATCATGCATAATGGAGTGTGGTTCATCCCAAAAATTGTCTGTAATAAAACTTCTGTATGGCAGCAGAAAAAGAAACCCTCCCAAAACATGATCGATGCATAAGCTCGAACTATAGTGACCCTGAAGGCCATTCCTGGCTCAAGCAAGATCCCCCCGAACGCCGTCGAATGCTGTAACAAGACTAAACAGTCCTTGCATTGAGTAGTGCCTAGAAAAGGCCACTTTAGAAAACCTTACCCCGGACGGAACTCCAACGCTATGGTGGAGGAAGAGAGGTGGCACTTTGGCGATGCCATAAAATGGAGAGGTATAGGACCATGAACACAAGTAGTCAATCGATGAGATTCCCCATTCCCGTAGGTAATTTACCCTTGGGTGAAATTGTATCTCTGTGATTATAAGATGCAATCTCAACTACAGGTGTGTGGGGAGACATTATCGGCATATCAGCATTGGTGCGCGAATCGTAAGGTGAAATTGGCCGCATCGGTCCACTAGGTGCCGCCGCTGGCTTGGAGGATTGGACATCTGTCAGGGGTGGTTGTGGCTTTTGTGTCGCAACTTTCGTCTTCGTCATTGCGAAGGCATTCGTGATGGGGTTCTTAGGCTTCGAATTAGGTAGCGGTGTCCTGCCATCTTTTGGTTGCGTTTTCCTTCCTGGCTTCTGTTTTGGCTTGCCAGACTTTGTGACACCAGCATACTTAGGCAATGGGGCGATTTGCGTCTGCTTCAACTTTACCATGTTGGTGAGAGGGGTGGGACTCAAAGGTCGAGGACTATCAATTGGAGTCATGATGCCCTGGACAATATCCACAGCAGGTTTTGACTCTACAACCACACCGACAAGATTTTTGGGAGCCGTCTCTCCCGCGACCACGCGATACTCTCCACAGTCCTTGTCATCCCATTGAGGAAGACCAACATGTCGAGCAATGTCATCGCACTCGGCTTGTACCACCATATCCCAACAATCCTTGAGATCTGGGCCCACGGGAGGTTGATCGAGATTGACCCATGCAGTGAATCCTCCCCGGCGATCCCTAGTAACAGCACATAATTCCTTCGCCAACCGACGGATTCCGGGCACCTTCAGACTCGTTCCAACAACTATCACAGCATCAGGTCTGTTTTTAATGTCGGCTAGGTTGACAGCTCCAATAGCAAGCGCATCAGGGTTGTCTTCGTTGTACAGTACCATCCTTGGTCGTAGGCATCCGATGCCGTGGCTTCTCATACCGCTGAGATGTCTAAGTCCATCCCGCTCTTCACATTCCATACAACTTGGTGTTATAGGGCCGTCAAATAGGGATCCATCGAAATCGTACAGTTGCCCACATTTATTACACTCCATCTTTTGGAGACCTCCGTGTACTTGTACCGTCTTCGGCCATGGTCCTTTCCGATTCAAGGGTACCGTCGTCTCCAGAGGTTTTAAACCAATTTCGATGCCATCTACATTTTGAGAATACAAACGCATTAAACGTCCTTCTTCCGCAAGTGTGGCGAGCATATGGTGAAACGGAGTCGGCACCGCTTTTTTGGTAAGTTCGGACATCTCCCGGACCATAGCGTGAAAAGAGGCAGTAGAGTCATTATTTCTGTACACATCGGCATCGAACAATTGCTTTCCAGATGCCTTTAGTTTATGATCATTCTTCAAAGTCGAAAAGAGGCCAGTTGAGGAGCGGAAGTCTGGGACTAGAAGTTTAAAATGTCAGCCAACTAATCATCTTGGAAATGGGGCCAAAAACATACTGCCAGCAGAGACTGAGATTCCAGCACCAGCAATAACCACAATCTTGCGCTTCGACCGTAAGACTTCCGTGAGCTTTCGGAGTTTCGTCTCCTCCGTTTTATGAAACGCATCGTCGGAGCTCTCGTTTAGTGCGCGTATATTGAGGTATTCGGTCGTCAATTCCTTTGGCGTCGCGACCTTCCGCCGTTTCTCAGGGGGGTCTTCACGACTTGGCGCGCCTTCCGCCAGACGCTTCTGAGAGCCATTTTCCGATTCATGACTTGAGGGGGGAGAGGGATAATTGGTTGAGGGCGTTGGCGATCTTGACGCGACACTTGAAAGGGGTGAAGAGGATAGAGAAGAGAGGGGAGAAGAGCCGACCGACATGGCGTCGACCGCGTTCACGCTCATCTTGGGAGTGCACAAGACAGGGAGGAGGTTGGATTGTGACAGGTTTGAGTCTGAGTCCTAAAGTATGACTCGCGACGCCCAAGGTATTGCGGTTGTTGTGGTCGAGGGAACCTGGGGGTCGTGTTGTGTTGTTGGCGTTGATGAGGAGTTCACGACGAGAGACGGCCCTGGAAGCGGGCCTAGGACGCAGCCGGCGGCCCAGAATTAAGCGGACACAGAACTACGAAGAGTGCGATGTGTTCTCCCCCTCGGTAAAGTACGCCATAGGGGGAGCAAACGTGCTTCGTAAACATTCACAAAAGAAAGTAGCGAATTATAAATATGTTTAGTTCACCTGTCGAAATCTCATGTCGTCGATTAATCGGTTATTCATAGTTCCCAAAAAGTTGTTCCCGGAGAAATTATTGCCTTACAAAGCATCTATGACATACAGTAGATAAACTCAAAATGTAGCGCAACATACGGAGGGCGTGACTAGCGCGATGGGGGGCGCCAGTAATGGTATTAACGAGTAATATAACAAATAAGCGAGGTAAATACGTTCTACGACTTATGGAGAACCGGCTGTTTAGATGAGGGAGGCCCGGAGCGGAGAGGGACAACGAGCTAGAGCGAATTAGGCCTAGACTTCCCGAGAATCCTTGCTAGCTATTCCGATAATTGCGCTTTCTGAGTGGCCAGAGCTGACCTCGCTCAAGAGCCAGCGGATCCGCCATGTCTCTTCATTCCACCTAGCCTCTAGCCTTCTTCTTACTTTCTATCTTCAGCCCTCAACTTCAACCCTCATCATTTGGTCTCGTCCCACAGTAGATATCTTTGCGGTGACAACGAATGGAGACTCGCCTTTGTCCTAAGCTATGCCACTTATGATGGACGAGGAAATGATGGATGATTTGTTCGGGGACGGAGGTGAGCTCTCTATCCCCCCTCGACCTCCCTCGAAAGAGCTTTATGAGAGGCTTGATGATTTGAGACGAGCTGGATGCTGCCAGTGAGTCTCCATTCGTATTCGTTGGGTGCATTACTAACTCTATCTATAGAGGAGTTGCTTGGTCGAATTGGGGTTGCATTGCATCTATTGCCTCGAGCGGTGCCATCCTAGAATTGAGGAATCTTCGATGCCATCCAGAAACCGGCGAATGGGGCCTCAGCGATGCCTCCCTGACCGCACCACTAACCCAGAACTCGGATGGGGGCCCTTTAAAACATATTTGCTGGAGCTCTAGCGGCTCAGAGCTTGCGGTTATTGATACTGCTGGCCGAGTCAATATTTTGTCTTTGTTTGCTTCATTGAACAAACCTACTCTACATCGACATTGTCAAATAGACCCCATTGATGAGTTGTGTGGTGTGGTCGGATGCTACTGGCTTACCCCCGCCCCGTATCAGCCGAATCGTACTGTAAGTCTCGAATGACATGCCTATTCTATGGACGGCGATTGACTGTATTAGGCATTGTTGAGCGGGCCTGCCGTCAAGGAGGGCGCCAATTATAAATATGAGACGGCTACAGCCCAAGTTCAGGGACCGTTTCATCCCACCATAGGCAAATCCGCGCTTATATGTGTGACAACCAATGGGGTCCTGCGACTTATATTCCCACAAGTCAATGGAAAGTATGCTGAAGCCCACCAAGAGTTAGAGAGTGTTCTGTCTTCGGATGATCTGATAACGCATGCTGCCATATGTCCAGATAAGAGTGAATCCTCCGGCCTCAAATAATGGACTGGACACCAGCTAAATCTACTACAGATGGCACTCTTTTGATTGCATTTGCTACAACCTCGAAGCAGTTGCGAGTTGTGCGAGCACTAATTGACTGGGGTCAGCAAAAGCCGGCAGAAAGAGGGCCACCAATAATGCAGCAACCACTAAACCCGACTATCAAGACTCGGCATGCTGCAGCAACAAGCTGGCTTCATGATGCTCCAGCGGAAGGCGTGAGTGCGTTAAGCATGGAAGCATCCATGACCCAACTATCACATCTTGAAATTCTTCCATCATGTGCAGATTCTACGGGGAAGATGACAACAGCAACAATAGTTGCCGTTCGTTCGCAGCTACCACCTTCAATGTCACATTATAATCAAGAGGTCCACACGGTCGTGGATAGATGGGAGGTCCGCGATAAGATGCAACCTGTGCATCCAGCTTTCGAGCAATTGAGTTCACGAAGAAATAGTGTTGGTCAGCCGCCTGGAGTAAGTTTGAATCCCATTTGATTGCGAAGTTCCATGCTCACATTTCCTGCTAGTCAATTGTATTCTTGAAGAAGCTTGAAGGCTTTGGCATGAATAAGATACTCCTGACTGTGCAACCAATGAACCTTGGAAAGGTTTTGTTCTTCGCATACAGTGATGGGTCTATCGAGTACCGGGACCGGATTACCATGGCTGAGACATTCACTGATCACGACCTTGATCGAGTGTGGCATCTTTCTCAGATTGGGTTCTCGTACTCAGAAGATGAACCATGTGAGACCCCTTCGTCGATCGGTTCGGGGGCCTAGGTTAACAGAAACAGGTCTCCAAGTAGCTTTGTCACCCAGCTACTGCTCGCTAGTGCACATAGTAAATGATGGAAAGGTCAAGTGGAAGCAGTTGGAATACACCTTAGGTGATATCGGAACTAGCAAGAGCGATCGTATGTCATCATTCCTGATACTCAACATCAAACTAATTATCCCTAGCTCAATATTCTGCAGTAGTGGCGGCTTTGGCTCTATCATGTTCTACGGCTGTTAGAAGAAGTGTGGCCTACGATGACCTACTACCTGTTGCCCACAGATACTCTAAAACGAGTAAGTCCTTTCAATTGTTCCTCTAAGTTTTATTGCATGCTTACTTATTAGATTTGACCTTCGACTGGCTGGTGGAGCTGTCACTCATTCTCAATGCCACTCTCGACTACTCTGAAGAGCAGCATTACGATGTATTGATTCGGAACACGGCTCTTCAATTATGTCTCAGCATCCAGAATTCTCTTGGTTTCCGCGGAGAATTCAAGTCACGTTCCTTTCCAGGCAAGTTGTCATGGCTTGTCCTCCAGCTTCGGAACATAGTCGTTCTAGTAACAATGGCTGCAAATTTAAATGTAAGAGGAGGGCCAAATCCGAACGACAAAACGTCACCACTCGATGATGCAGGTCAGCAGCCGTTATCCACCATTACTTTGCAGGTACTAACGGGGTTGTTTCAGAGGTCATCGATGCTCTCGCAGGCTCCGTGAAGTGGATATTTGAACTCATGGCGTGGCTGATAGACACTCTCCTAACATTATCTACCTCTCTCCCTTCGAACATTGACTTGACGAGCAGTGATGGGTTCTCGATCACTGAGCTACACGGTCATCTCACATCAACCAATACAGTATCTCTGCACCTTCTACTTTCCTCTTCAACACGTGGTTTCCTTACGGCGATCTGCCGCCGACTAACTCATCTCGACTACATCGCCCATCGAGCCATCATGCAAAACAGCACTAGTTCGGGCACCTCGGCACCAAACGCGCAAAACAATAGCAACCATTCTCATATCACTCCACAACTCCGCAATGCCTACCTCCACATCGCCACCCTCACAACCGGCACCGTCGTCCGTATCAAAACCATCGAAACCCTCCTCGCCAACCTCACTACCTCCATCAAAGAAGTCTACCGTAACAATCCCCTAACTAGCCAGCCATCTGACAAATCCCGCAACGCCTTCGAAACCAAAATGCTCTTCGGCGGCCAATTCCCCGAAGTCTTTAAACCTGTGATCGTCGAACTCTTCAAAAATGAAGGTCTCCTAGACGTCGTCCGCAAGGATATCGAGCCTGCGAAACTCTTCTTTGCGGATTTCAGCATCCTCGAAGTCGATGAGGATAAAAATAGCATTGCAAAACGGAAGGCGGCGGGGAGGACTATGGATAGTTTTCGGAAGAGCTGGTTGAAGAATCCGGTGAGGAAGATAGGGGTGGAAAATGGGGAGGAGACAAATGGGACTAGAAGTGGGACTGGGAAGCAGGATTCGAGATGGAGACGCTGCGCGAGGTGCGCTGCTGTGATGGAGGATGTTTTGACGGAGAGGAGGGCGTTGCAGTGGTTGATTATGCAGCAGCGGAGGTGTTTTTGTAGTGGGTATTGGGATACGCTTATGAGTGGGACTACTGTTGCTTGAAGGTTGGATATGGATGAGGATCTGCTTCTTTATTTATCTCCCATGCTCGAGAAACTACTCATTATACTCTTTGCCATGTCTAAACATACTTATCGAGCTTACGCTCCAACCAAGATGATCTCTATCTCACTACCCACGCAATCAAATGATTCGATAGAAGACAGGATAAGATACCCCAGCTCGTTGAATAGACAATCTGGCCATTTGACGGAACATAAGGCAAATAGTATGATCTTCAGTTACTCACCTAGATCTATTTCATATTGAGCCTTCTCGAGGTCTACATACCTCCTCTTCTCCGACCCACCCATACATCTCCTCGGATCTCCTAACCACGCTAGCCACCCTACTTGATTTGGCCCCTCTCCCATCTCATCCGCCTATCAATCATACCCCTTACCAAAAATTTCTAGTCGAACCTTCCTTTGCCGTCGACCACCCACTCCTCTCACCTTCCCGGCCATCCACGAGGTTGCTCGACTTCAACGTCCTGCGCCGCAATCGACACTCCAGCGCCCTCGCCGAACCGACGATTCCTTCTCTTCCCACCCAACCCCAGGAGCTACGGAACAAGAGCCCCATCCCCCCCCCGGATCACGGTTCGTAGTTTCTACGCTTTCTACGTGGTATCCGTCGGTGTTTGCGCCATCAAAAGAGCCCAATTTCGGTAGAAGAGCAACGCTCGGCCTCTCATAATATCCGCGTTAAATATGTATTCTGGCCGTAAACCACCTATCTTGATATTATCCCAGAGCGTAGCGAACTCAGGCCTCCACGGCAGTGGCCCCCCGGGAGGGGTTTTCGATAGCCTACTACGCTTGACCTATCCATCCGGAACGGGACGGGGCACACTTTTTAGCATTGTGGATGGCACAAATCTACCTACGTACGGAGTACAAATCCCCTCCTCCAGAATCGCGATGTGAGCGAGTGTCTGCCCACCCAGGCAACCTTATTACAGGGGAGAAGCCAACATCCGCTCTCTTTGAGGCTCCCAAGGGCTGGCATCCTAGAATGGCATCCTAGAATGGCATCCTAGAATGGCAATTGAGACGTGAGCTTTGGCATTTCGGCATAGCAAGATGCGAATACGTGCCCCTATCTCGAGTTCCAAGGATCGGCATATGAGTCTTCCGCTGGACGACAGCTACGCAAAGCAGAGGATAACTCGGTCCTTGGAAGGGGGGTATGGCACGTGATCTATGCTAGTCCCAAATCGGGCTCGCCTATCTTTGACCATCATTGAGACGCGATCCAAGAGAAGTCTGGCTATCCTGCGAGTTACTCCAGCGTGTGCATATAGTAGGTTTTGTATACGAACTTCATCGAACCAGCGCACTTTCCGGATGCCTCGCTGTCCCGCATGTTTTGACCAGAAGCCTAGCATCTTCGTCCGTCTACGACGCCCAAAGTATGTGGTCCATCGGAGGGGGCCTGCTTTTGTGTTTCCCTGAACACCACAGTGTAGCCTCAACTTTTCATCAAACGCTTACCCCACAACATCAAAGACATCCCCACACACCGACTCCAGCACTCGAGGCGACCTGCCGCCAAATAACCACCACGCACGCCCTCCGCACATGTACGAAGCAAGCACGCGAAGCCACGCATCGACTCGACGACCACGTAGCGAGTTCCAGATACACGGACCGAATACCTCTGATAAACATGGAGAGCATGTATTTCAAGCCGGTAGCCTTGTGGAACCGAGGACAGCAAAATGCTTGGCTGTGAAGGATGGCCAGGCGCGTTGCGTAGTACAAAGTTTTACGTTGTTCATGCGGGCCGTTGTAGATGTTACTATAGGAGACCGGTGACTCGAGATTTCGAGCGGTGGTGAAATAAATCAAGAAAGGACTTTTCTCGAAGTTGCCCCTTCCTCGTCGACGCCGTTGCCGTTGCTGATGAGGGAAGAAACGTACCAGGTAGCCGGATTGGTCGCCCCCCAATTCGCTTGCGACGTGCTTGATTCTGGCTCTCATAGACGCTCTTCCCTTGGGTGTGATATGACTCACGAGCGGATGTGGTATTGAGCGAGGGCACGTTCAACGATGATATCAAGGGGCCAAAATCCTGGGAGCAGAAGTATGGACAGGAATGAGCAGAAACATGGAAAACAGTAGGATTCGTACAATACAATAATCGCGTAATAAGGGACGGAGGAAATGAGTGTGAGAATTTCCCCAGCCATGAAAGCAAGGAGCATTCGCACATTGTCGTAGTACTTCCTATCTGATTTCTCTGTCCTCCCTCGACTTCATCCCAAAACTTCTTGAGACAGTCTTCCTCTGCTGCCGCTTCCACTGGGAAGTGTCATCAAGCTCAGCAGTCATACGCTCAACTCATCACCCTGGCGGACCAGCACTGCCTCCAAACAAAACCTCATCTGCCAGCACCGACTCAGCTTTATCTTTGCCCAAAGCAGAAGGTGGTCAGGAGGTCCAAACATTGACTTCTTCTTTGCCGCTTCTAGAAGCCCAGAGGGGTGGATGAGGCTTGCATGAAGTGGGTTCGTGGTCTTATGCTGGAGGAGATATTGATGGCTGGAGACATGGTGGATGTTGGGTAGAGGACAGTGGAGATTGAAGTTCGAGGGACTGTTTGTTGAAGGCAGATCTTCCTGTAGGGGCGGGGAGGCGGGGACCGATGATTGGATATTCGGCGCGAGGGAAGATCGAACTTGATAGGGAGTATTGGATGTGTAGAGATCACTCTCCTAGCAATATTTGCTCGCCGTCCCATCAAGGCAATAATTCGTGCTCACCTCCAGCACGAGGTGACGTGGTGGGGGTTTCGACCACCCAAGTTACCCAAGCCCATGGTATGAAAAGGACAATGCGACACAAGTTCCCATTTCAGGGAGCACAGACAACCAAGAGCCTCTCCGCGACTAGTGGTACAGTCCGTATACAACGTAGTTGGACGTTGTCTGGTTGCATCCACCTCTCATTGCCACATCCAGCCAGCGTGGGGTATACAACAAACACGGCTCGCACTCGACAGCACCTACAACAACAACACGCAACACCACTCCGTACATACGTCGTAATGGTGGCCACTGGCTTGCATGAAAGAGACAATAGTACAACGTCGGAAAGGGTAGGGGATCATGCATCCAACGTATTTCTGGGCCAAGGCTTGAACACCCACGGCTCGATGTCTCAGCCTCGCAGAAGTCATTTTGATTCGGGGGTGGGGACCGTGGGGTAAAGCCAATCCCGACGTCGACGACACTGTTCGTACAGTCTATTGATAACTTTCAGGATGTGGCGAAAGGTCATCTGAAGTCGAGGGTCGGGTAGAGAGATTGAACCGCGTCGATGATACGAAGCGGAGGAAAAGGGGGGCTTGGCCTGCCTCTGGAGTCGTACACAGGAATCCTCTCCGAAAGCGTGATCCGGGATCACATGTCTTGGTCACTTTGGCTGATTTGTCGGAGGACGGAGGGACAGCTGTGAGCCACACCACGCTTCGTTTGTGCCAACTCTGTGGTCCACCGGCATTTCGAGTCCAGAGGAGTGTATCTAGCAACATGTAGCCATCCCGGACTCGCAGCAAGTCGTGAGGAGGCCATGCGGATTTACAACGTACGTACAGTACGTCGGCGTGAGGGCGGAAGGCGGAAGCAGGCGCGCCAGTCTGGACGGCTTGTCAAAGAGTCGTTCCTCGATTCGTGGGGATGGTCGATATGGGGTTTGGATGCGGTGGAGGATGGGATTGAGATGGTCACGTCTGCCTCCGTCCCCGTCCTCTGAGTCGTCGACGGCATGGAGCGGAACTCGAAGAGGTTCTTATCTCTGCGGAATTCTCGTGGCTTCAGCCATGTCCCTGCTTCGATGTTCACAGTGGCTCCTTGCCAGAACGCCACGAACGCCTCCCTCGCCTGGGGGCATTGGGGCAGGGAGGGGTGATGGTGTTTGCTTTTTCAATGTTTCGAATCGTTTGAGGGGGGCGTGGGTGGTTTCTTGAATGGCTTGGGATGGAAGTTGGGAGAGCTGGAAGAGCTGAAAGAAATGTGATGGCAAAGGCACGGACGCTCGCTTCTGGCGTGAGAACGTATAGTGTCGTCTGTACCTACGTACGGACGAGTCGATGCTACGAAGTCAGGGAACGAGTTCGTATCTCTGGAGGTGATCTTCGGGCGTGAAATGCCCCATCGAACCTCCTCGCCGTGGGTTCGCGCTACGAGTTGGCCAGTCCGTGTGCTCATGTTCTTGGGATCTTGGGACCTTCTCGTGGGATCGCGGGGGTGGAGGAGTGAACGGTGGTGCTGTGAATCTCAACGAAGGGTTGAAACTTGAAAGTCCCGTGTGTGAATACCACGATGCCGCACGGGGGATCGACTAGGCAGGTCTCCCACCGCGCCATGCGGGCTCGGATTCGTTGTCGGTCCCTTGGTCGGATGTATCATGCACTCCGTACTCCAGGCCGTACCTCTGTACCAATGTACCAACGTTGGTCGCTTCCAAAAATCATCAGGTGATCGTGCCACGGCTGACGGAGGGCTCCGAAAAGGGGCGACGAAACAGTCAAGGCTCAGGGCCCAAGGCTCAAGGCTCAAGGCTCAGCTCAAGCAGATTCTGAAATGAACTCCCCCTACTCTAGAGCGACTGACTGGTGGACCAACGCAAGTGATTGAAGATCTTCCAGGCTTCGAAACCGTCTCCAACGCGCCCCATCCCATCGGGCGTGATTCACGGAGATCCATCGGTCGGTCTGGAGGATGGAGAGAGCCAGCAAATCTCCTGGCCAATGTTGGTGACATGCGTGGTCTCCGTCCGAATCGTGCGGTTCCGGAAAGCCCACCGGACTTGATTCGTCCGTAGCCGAGGACTTGCGCAGGGAGAAAGGAGAAGCACGCAACAAGTTATCCGGACACGTGACACGCCCTGCGATTGTAGTAGTATTGCTACAGGTATTGCTACAGGTCCCTTTCCTGGGTTCCGCTCCCTCGCCTATTGCTACAGAGGCACTCCGTATTGCCACCCCATTGGGCCCATTGAACATTCCCTGGCTTGAGATGAGGGAACGCGGCTTGCTCGGGAGCTGGCGCTTGCGGCATGGGGCAACGCGACGGAGGGGCGTTCACGCCGGAGTGTGGGTTGGTGGCATGATGCTGAACAAGAGCGCCTGAGCATTCCTAACCCGTTGCCTCGCGACGTGGGCAGGAATCCCGGGGTCTCGTTCTGCTTGTTCCGCTGAGCATGCGTCGTTGGTACGTACGGTCCGGAGGTACGTCGTAGGAGTCGACCGAGCGACCCGACTTCGATATATATATCCACACCTCCAGCCAATGTCGGCTTGGAAGGAATTAAGCGGCATCAGCTCATTTCACGTGCAGAGTCGGCGTGCAGAGTCGGCGACCACAAGGCTGTGACGGTGACTCGGTGCGCCTCTGAGTCGGTGGCCTCCATGACAAGTGTGACTTGCCTCGTTGGCGGCAACACCTTCTGCCCCGAGGTGACGCCCCTTTCATCTGAGCCAATCTTATGCTTGGCAGGGTGCGCCGCTTCGCAGACGGCCTGCGTGCCTCAGGCTGCGTGACAGCCTGCCGCTCTGGGCAGGGCTCCGAGACTCGAGAGATAGCCAGAGGGAGACGCACGCGAATGAAAATGGTAAGAGGCAGGCGTGGGAGGGAAGCCGGCCAATCACGGCGAGGACAAGGTGCTTATCAGTGTGGCGCCAGCAGCCGCACATGGTCGCCGGCCACCCTTGCTTATCCGTCCGGTCTGAGGCTCGTCGGGCGAATCAAAGATCGGGCCCGCATTTCATCCAAGCTTCGGTGGCTGCTCCCCTGCCGTTGACTGTACGGATACCTCCGTCGCGACTGGCGACGGCTCCTAGCTCGCTGAGTGGAGAGTAGGGAGAGCTTGTTGGCCGCGCCACGGGAGATCGGTGTGGAGGTTGTTCACGTGAGCCACGCCGTCGGCAACTCGGCACATGAGAGCACGACTGTACGATGTACTTGCGTCCCGACGTCCTGTGTTGCACGTACTCCTTCGTACCGTATGTCTTTCACAATGTCAAACTAGAGTCAAGCTCAACAGGGGCTCTAAGATAGCACCTTGATCCGCGTAATCGCGATGGCAGTCTTGTCCTCCGCACTCGAGGAAGTGGGTGCAAGTGCCAACTGCTCCTCACGAATCATCCCCCGTCCCAGTCCACACGACACTGTACTGTGCGGTACAGGACTCGTCCAAGACCTCCCAAGCACCCGGGTCTTCATCTTTCTAAAATAGGCACATCAGGCGCGTCCGCGCAGTATCGCACTATCCGGTACGGAGTACGTAGGGCTTCTAGTGTACCGAGTAGAAGGCTGGAAATCCTTCGCCGACATGTCTCGATCGGGACGTGAGGTTACTTCGATCCGCCCTATGGGAGAAGTATTGGGTCCATTTGGGTGAGTTCCAAATGCTCTTGGCTCTCCTCGACGTCGACTCGAGTCTCGGGAGTCCGGAGAGGAGTCACTCGACAGAGTCGACACGGTTGGCCTCCCCTATGGCCCATGGGCCGCCGATGGTTGGGCGCGATCTCGTGAACGGGGAAGGGCGCTCAGGATAAGACGAGGCGGCTCCTATGGAGGAGGAGGGAACAGGCGCTGCTCAAGTGACAAAGGGCGGGAGAGTGCCTCTTACAACTGTATTCACAACATCGTCAAGAAGATAAGGGCCTCCCATGATCAACGGCTGCGTGCCGTGCGGGACGGGCGTCTTTGTCGCAATTTCTCAAACTTTGATTCCCCCTTCGCCAATTCGCAATGCAATGTGCATACCTCGAAGGCGAGTCCGTACCTCACTCCAGTATAAGCCATGGGGCCACCTTCAGCTCGTCGGGGCAACGTCCGGGAACAGATCCCTTTCCCCTTGACGCTTGCATTCGACTTTTGCTTCTCCCTACGTAGGCACCGTGCTTCTGAAGTCAGTATCAAGACCGAAGAACCAACTTGATCATACTCCCACGACTCCAAGTGCTCCATCCCACGACCTCGTACTCCGTACAACCACCCACCGCTGTCAAGTGTTGTTGGACTGGAGTCTGGTTGACCGTGAACAGTCAACAACCCCCCTCACGCCGAGTCAACGCTCGTTCGGAACTTCTGATACTCCCACCCCTGCAATCGCTCCAGCCGCCCGCCCCACCCACCCCTTGCATCCCTGTCTCCCAGCCTAACCATTTGCAGACCCCTGCCAGGACCCGCAGACGGCTGCAGCTCATCTTTGCTCTACTCCGTAAGTCAGTACAGTACTGTACAGCACTTGCATGCTCTGTCGCCCGAAACGAACGTCGATACGACTTGCCAAGGCTAGTCCACGTCTCCACCCAATCCACCCCATCCACTCAAAATTCCCCTTCTAATACTCCAAGCTCCCCCTCCACTCGCTGGTCAAGTCTCTCTTGCCAAGAGTCATTCTTCAACCTCGAAGTAATAGGTCTCCTCACCTTCACCTTCTTTCACTCCTTTCGCACAATTGCAGTTCTTAGGTGTATTGGGGAAAAAAATCACCTTCGCACCAGACTCATCTACCTCGACTCCCTTCATCTCGACAAGCAACCTCCGTTAAGACAGCCCGCTCGCAACGATCATCGAATCCGCCAACATGAGTTCCATCGACCCCGATCATCTCAACTACGTGCCTCTGGTGGTCGAGTATAATGGTACCAACGCCGCAGGAGGAGATTCCCTGACGGAGGATCTCAACATCTTCTACAATGTAAGTTTCGCGCCCTCTTCCGCCAGCACGCAAAGTCTGACCAGTTCCATCGTAGGCCGGTGATATCGCATGGATGATCACGGCCACGGCGCTTGTGTTGCTCATGATTCCAGGTGTCGGGTAAGCGCTTCCTAATCAACGTGTTCTGTGCGACGGAAGCTGAGCTGTGCTGTGCTGTCTAGTTTCTTCTACTCCGGTCTTGCTCGCCGAAAGTCCGCCCTGTCCCTCATCTGGCTCTCGATCATGGCAACAGCTGTGGTATCATTCCAATGGTTCTTCTGGGGTTACTCTCTCGCCTTCTCGCACACCGCTGGGAAGTATATTGGCGATCTGGAAAACATTGGTTTCCGAAATGTTTTGGGCGCTCCATCTGTTGGATCCTCCAAAATCCCCGATCTCATGTTCGCCATCTACCAGGGCATGTTCGCCGCCATCACGGTCGCACTCGCCGTCGGAGCCGTCGCGGAACGTGGTCGCATGCTCCCATCCATCGTCTTCATGTTCGTCTGGTCAACCATCATCTACGATCCGATCGCGTGCTGGACCTGGAACTCGTCAGGATGGGTCGCCCAGATGGGTGGACTTGATTTCGCCGGAGGAACTCCTGTGCATATTTCTTCAGGGTGCGCCGCCCTTGCGTACTCCATCATGTTGGGCAAGCGTCGTGGACACGGAACTCATGAGTACGTCTCCCACATTTCTTCATCCTCCATCACAAGTGCGGCCTCGCGCCTGGTGTGCGCCGAAGTTGTGTATCTACCTGTATAAGGAAATTTCCTGACCTCATTCTTAGGTTGAACTACCGCCCGCACAACGTGACCCACATTGTCATTGGTACCGTTTTCCTCTGGGTTGGATGGTTCGGTTTCAACGCCGGTTCTGCAATGGCAGCCAACCTACGCGCTGTCATGGCCGCTGTTGTCACCAACTTGGCAGCCTGTGTGGGAGGTATCACATGGTGTGTCCTCGATTATCGTCTTGAGAGAAAGTGGTCGACCGTCGGCTTCTGCTCCGGTGTCATTGCTGGTCTAGTCGCCATCACTCCCGGGTCTGGTTTCGTCCCCGCCTGGGCCTCTATCATTTATGGAGTTGTCGGCGCCGCCGGTGCTAACTACGCTACCAAGCTCAAGTTCCTCATTGGTGTTGACGACGCACTCGATATCTTCGCGGAACATGCCGTCGGCGGTTTCATCGGTAACATCCTCACAGCCTTCTTCGCTGCTGACTACGTCGCTCATCTCGATGGTTTCACCGAGATCGATGGTGGATGGCTCAACAAGCACTGGGTTCAACTCGGCTACCAACTCGCTGATTCCGTCTCGGGTGGTGCCTACTCTTTCTTCGGAACCTGCATCATCCTCTTCATCATGAACCTCATCCCTGGTCTCTCCCTTCGTGCCACCGAGGAAGCCGAGATCTTGGGTATTGATGATGCCGAGATCGGTGAGTTCGCCTACGACTACGTTGAGCTGACTCGCGAGGTTCTGAACGACGTCTCCGACGGCGACAGCAAATACTCGCACGGCCACCCCCACGAGAAGGCTCACTCCGAGTCTCCACTCGGCCCCGAGCTTCACGGATAAGCGCAATATGATCTCTGCGGGTGTTTGGCATAGCGAGCGCATTTGGATTTGACTGAAAAAAGTGAGCGGTCATAGCTGTGTGGATATATCCTTGGCGCCTCCTTTCACAACCTTTGCATTACGATCTCGGCTCGGGGTTGGGCTTCAAACACAAATGTAATATATGGGCGGTGTCGGTATTGCCCATTCAAAGCTCATCGAAGATTTTCATTTTCATTTCTCCGCGTCTAACAAGAATTGAAATCAGCTTTTACACTAGGCTCAGATCCTCTTGCGGCTCTTATTCAGGTCTCCTCCGGGCGTGCTACTTTTTCCTTGCGTGGTAATACTTCGTATGATTTTTTGCAGTAGGGTGGATGGGATGGCTGCTTGGACCTTTAATAGGTTGAGATACCCCTTTGATGCGTGCTATGCGATGAGGGATGCGGCTTTTGTACGTATGCATGTAGATAGTAATGGATGACTTGGTCACATGGCGTTTCTGATGCCCTGTGGTGATTCTCCAGATGGGTTTCCCGTGACCCTTCTCAACGCAGCCGTCTTGAGCTCGGTCAGCAGTCAATGCCAGGGCGGGAATCAGGATTCCTCACCGTCTTCCTCCACCCCTTCCGTCTCAGCATCAGGTTATCACACATGGGCACGACGGGCTCATGGTGGAGGGTGGACCGCTCTATAAGTCTCGTGGTGTTCGTGGAAGGGGAGAACTATGTGGTTACTGTACGACGCATAACCACGTGTAAAACGCCGCACGTACACGTAGAGGGAAGACATCTACATAGCGTAGCAGGGCCTCCGCTGTTTAGGTATATTAGCGGATGAGATTTCCACTCCATGTCGGTCGAAGGTCCGAAGGTTAGTTATCACCGAGGGGGGCCTTCCTAGTTGGTTCTGTAGGCGGTCGTTCACCGCCGTAGGCATATGCCATGGATTCTTAATGCTTCGCTTTACATACTACGATAGTGATATCGTAGTAGGGTGTTGAACGTATGAACACACAGTATAGAGCTCTCATGAACGCACCCTGGGGGGACAACTCCGCCGTCTTCGGGCCTGACGGTCGCCAATTGTCCAAGGCTATTCCAGAGCATGAGGAGGGAAGAAGATATGCCGATATCGATATCCATATCAACGACATTCACGTGGAAGGCTTTCCGGGGCATGGCAGTCGGCCGGATCTTCTCTGGTTAGGGGTTGGCAAACGAGAGAAGAGGCCTTGAGAGCCGAAGCGTGAGGAAGTCGCTTCCTAGCGTAAATGCTGAGCTACCATTGAGAGTTGCCTTGTAAAAATAGTCCGAGGTGTAATTAGCAGTGTCCTCCTATCCCTTGGAATGAAAGGGGAGTATAACCGAATAAGTCCACAGATTGATAAAATAGTTCGAGGTGAAATTGGCAGTATCCTCCTATCTCTTGGGATGGAAGGAGAGCATAACCAAATAAGTCCACAGATTGATAAAATAGTTCGAGGTGAAACTGGCAGTGTCCTCTTATCTCTTGGAATGAAAGGGGAGCATAACCAAATAAGTCCACAGATTAATAGATATGAGGACACTCCTTGTGTGTGAAAACGGTCAATACAGCCATGGACTTCAAGTATCGGTAACAAGGCGGACGTTATTGTCCAACCCGGGAAACAACGTCTGCGAAGCTTGAAGACATATGGAGGTATAATGGCAAAGACTGTTCGGCCGCCACAGCTACAAGTAGCATGGAACTTTCGAGTCGCAGTGAACTTCGGGCATTTGCTCAAGTGCCCACAAGCGAGCAGAGGACTAGTTGTGCTTGAGTTTTTTCGTATGGGTCAAAGGGAACATCCAGACCTGACGATTGCGTCACAGATTCCAATCCAGCCTGGATGTAGCTGAACCCATCGAAAGCCTACTAGTCCAAGCCACCAAGCCTACCTACCGTAAGCATTGCCGCCCAGCGACTTCGCAACCGTAGGCATCGGACCAGCAGATCAAGCCAACGGTTCTCGCGTCTCGGAGCATCCTGAGCCGTGCCTTCTCCTGTTGACATGGCGCCGACATGGGAGCGCTGCGATGCACAGGGACGGCAGACCACCGGCGCGCGAATTCTTCGAGCAACTTGAGTGACTGCCAGGGGCGCAAATTCCGCCGAGGTGGTCTCCTCCCATGCGCCTACAGTACACCGGCGGATTCTTTTAGGGACAGGCTGCGAGACAGGCCGGCGACGTAGACGTGGTGGCATTGGGGAGGAAATGTAGAGTCTGATAGAGTGCATGGCTTATTGTTCGCTTTCGCTCGGCGGACTCGATGGGCAAGGTGACGATTGAACGCAAACTAAGTCCTCTCGAGCGTCATCTGGCAACTTGTTGCGGCTTGCCTGGTCGAGGTCGCGAAATCCAAAAGAATATCTGTTCGTGTCAAGGATCAGTCCCTGGGCAATGATTTCGCAGGTGGTTCTTACATTTGATCTATGAATTGGTCGTGCAAGAAACACGGCTTATCATTACATTGGAGGCCAAAGACGATTTGGCCAAGCGTCGAAATGTCCGGAAGTGTTGGTTCCTAACGAGTAAGTAAGGACACTTCACTCGTCTGCATGGAATGGCACATTGCCTGCCCAACGTGGTAGCTGCCACTGTTTGATATTGCCACGATTGCAATGATGCCTAAGAGCATGTGGAATTCTTCGTAGCCTGGCCTAGAAAGAGGGAGGGCTAGAAGGCACTGATTCTAACAAAGTGGGCTTGTGGTTGAAGCATCTGTGGCTCAGGGACGATTTCGTGTGCAGTGACATGTAAACCCAAGTGAACCACCAGACTTGCAGCCATGCCTATAGTATAATTAGTTTTATTTGCCTAGACACGTGGGTTCTCACAACTTACCATTGTACATGCAAGCTATATTCTCATGATCTTAGTATAACCCTAGTACAAACTGCCAAAGCCTGGACTACCCTCAAGGACGGAAATCGTCTGGCGTAAGCTAAGGCACATGCTTCCTCGAACAATCCAAATAGCTCTCCTATACGCCATGCACCGCTTCGTGGAGAGAAACAATCCCCTGCTGCCAAGATTGCGTTGATGAGTAGGGCACCCGCGGGATCATCCGCGTAGGAATATCCTTGACCAAGAGAGAATGGCGAGTCGACGAGCCGAGGAAACGAATTGACATTGTCGAATTGCTGTAGGAGATACCAAGGAGGCCTTCAGAATTTCTCAAGGAGCGGCTTGTTTATCTTGAGATTCGCGTACGAAGCAATAGCGTTCTGAGAACAGAAACCTCTTCCAGTGCAGCAACAGACCCCGAGCTACCTCTCGATCCGCAATAGAATTAATTAGCTGCATGGCATCCATCCAAAGTGGCTTGTAGGAGCACGAGTGATGGAGACCGCGTCGGCAGCCAAATCCAGTGGAGGAGGCTACTTGCTTTTTAGGAGCGTGAACATATTCGCAGGCCTGGCCATGCTAGCGCCGCTCGTCTGGCTTCAGCATGCATGATCCCCTTCCACCCCCCCTACGAGGCACATCGGATTCAATGGAGATTCGACTATTGATGCCTGTGAGATGATCCACGGTTGATTTGTGATGGTCAAGAGGCTGTGGCACGACCTGCCCCTACGCAGTATTTCCGAGCCACCCCCTAAACACCTTTTTATTCTCCGGATCGTTTTCCACCATGATCCAAAAAGTCGTCCTTGATGTTTTACGCAGAAACTATCAAGATACACGGAGTACCCCGGCCCCTTACAGTAGCATCAAGTGTTGAGAGGAGTTTTGAGGAAGTAGAAAATTAAAGCCGGCGAACCGACTTTTGGGCCCCTGAAAATCTCCACTTTTTAAGCGTTGCTATTTCTCTTTTTTTAACACGTGACCACTACACCCTGGCCGGGGTTTTTTTGGGGGCGGAATAGCATTCCAAAATACTTGTCTTCCGATTAGTTTTGTTGTGTGGATCAATGTCTAGCGTTTTCCACGCGTCTCATTGGTCAGTTTTGGTTTCTGCGCTTCCTATTGGTTACACTCAATAGGCTGTAACTATAAAGGACAGTAGTTAATACTCGGATCGCCTCGTGATATAAGCTATATCATATATACTAGAATAGGGGTACAACGTAACCCGAAATATATATTCTAGCCGTAAACTACCTATTTCAATAGCATTTTAGAGCGTAGCGAACAAAGGCCGTCACGGTAGTGCCCCCCCGGGAGGGGATTTCGATATCCGCGTTTAATATGTATTCTAGCTATAAACTACCTATTTTGATATCATTTTAGTTTTCCTTTGTCTACCCGGGGATCGACCCCTACAAAAATACTATAACACACGCCGAGGATTGATGGATAATGGCTTAAAATAGGCTACAAGCCTATTAATATTGGCTAGTAAAGTCCTTAATAGGAGACTTATCCCCCGGCTAGGAAAATCTTTCCGGAGTGGGGAAAAAACATCTTGATCTGTAGCTAGTCTACTATTCGACTTCCAGACCTGAGGCTCTGGCGTCCTACTATAGTCTTTGACTTACACAGGATGTTAAAAGGATAAAACAAATAAACAAACGATATCATTTTAGAGCGTAGCGAACAAAGGCCTCCATGGTAGTGGCCCCCCGGGAGGGGCTTTCGATAGCCGGCTACGCTTAACCTATCCATCCGTCCTGAAAGGGACGGAGTACATTTTCTCATGTCTATCCGAGAGAAACGATCTCGGTTGGAGCGGTTCTCAAGACAACTTTTCAAGCTCTGCTAAAATTTCTGTCACACTGCGAAACAGAGAACATTACGGATATGTATTGAACAATCAATCCACATATTACGAACTACTGGGATACAATGGGCTTTACGAGCCTGCGGCTGGCTTAGAAAAAGAAAATAAGTTCCAGACCATAAGCAAGTTGATTCCTCGAGATCAGCGCATCCGCTCGCCTCTACAGACATGAAGAACGGTTGATGGATTGCAGTTATGCTCAAGATTCAGCCTGGCTGGATATTAGCGAGAAAGGAGGTCAAGATAATGCGAGGGTTAGTCGAATCGTCGGCACAAAAAGCTGGTAAGAGTGTTTTAAAACATCTGACGAATAGCGTCATTTCACTGATCTCTTCAATCTTGGGTGCGTAATTTGTTGTCTTGAATAGGATTTAAGGGGTCGTTACACCCAACTCCTGACTCCTGAGTTTCACCCCTGTCAACAATCTAACGATAAGCAATTTACTCGGTATCACGCTAAGCTGGACGAATGCATCGCTGTGCCGCTTTGCCAAGCTGGGTGAGATTTATTCGCATTCTTTCCAACAATTTACCCCTTGATCCTTTTCCTGATCGTCGCGGTTGTCTTTTCTTTCATTTGTTACATTTTTACCAATATGGCTTCACTTTATCGACGAGTAGCGCTTGTTTTTGTCCCTTTCCTCCTGGGATGGGTGGTTTATCTGACATTCTGGGATACCACTATCTACAAATATGACCACAAGGCCATCATCAGTCATTTTGGCTCGACATCGAATTCGAGCTCACAGCTGGTGCCCACTACACCATTTCCAACGCCTTCGATATCTGGCGACGATGAGGAATATGTCGCGATCTGTTTCACCGCCAAAAACGAGTCTCTGAATCTGCCAGAACTGTTCACTCACTACTACTACCATGTTGGAATCCGGCGCTTTTACATCATGGATGATGGCAGCGATCCTCCTCTATCCTCCTATTCCTACCCCATCCCCAAGAAACATATCACGTTCACCTACTACACCAAGGCCCAACACCACGATGTCAACAACCAACTCTTCCTGAACGATGAATGTCAACGTCTTTACGGCAAGAAGCACACCTGGATGGCGCATTTCGACTGTGACGAGTACCTTGAAGTTGTGCGGCGCAACGAAACATTCGTTTCCTTCCTAAAAGACCTGGCGCTAAATGAACGGGTCGGCTCGCTAGGCATCAATTGGCAGATTCATAATTCCAACGATAGGGAAGTCCGGCAGTCGTCTATCCGCAAGGGCTACACATCGTGTATCGCGGACGATACTCCGTCGGCTGGCAGATACGCAGGCAATTCGCATGTCAAATCCGTTGTACGGACTGATCGATTCCTTGATTCTAGCCATGGCCCAGGCCACCCGCATACCTTCCACATGATTGAAGGTAGCATCGCCGTTGGAGAGGATGGGAGAGAATGGACGTCTGCAGTCGCGGAAGTGGGCTACCCTTCACCATGGCGATGGCCGATAACACGAAATCGACTCACTCTACATCACTATAATATCAAGAGTCGCGCCGAGTATGAGGAGAAGATGTTGCGAAGTCAGCATATTGAGGGAGGGAAGACAACGTGGGAATTTTTTGATAAGGAGAATGCGATGCCTCGTTGGGAGTGCAAAGAGATGGCGGCCTATGATCCCTGATTAGATGGTGATGTTGTGCTGATACCATGGTTCAGTACAGAGCGTATGTACATATAATTTAAGGTGCGTACTCTGTCATCCAAGCGTGCCTTCAGAATGTTGTAGTAACATAGAATACATATAGAGATCTCGAATGAGTACTATGCAGACACCCTGAAATGCCAGATCTAGTCTTACTTGGGGGTTAGGGGGTGAAGCTCTTGAAGTGGCTGGTTTCAGTCAGGTTGCGGAGGATAGAAGGTTCAGGGAGCGCCCTAGATAGATGGTACCCAGAAGGTGGCATGCCATTTTGTGCACTTCTATACGAACCGACCTACTTTGTATAATAAGTTCGATGTACCCACGATACTCTTGCGAGCGAGTATCACGTTGAAGAGCATAATTTTTGGGGCGATTAATAGTCGAGAAGAAATGCAGAGCCCTGACAATGAGGAGCTCCAAATGCGTTAATATTGCTTTGCCCATCTCACCAAATCAAGCGCCGATGAGGGACGCCGCGTACAAGTATCTTAGACAGCCTGTCGCTTCCCGGATAGAATTCATTCGTGGAACTATTCTTGCTAGATTCAAGCATAGTCAAGAGTGAGGAGCAAGGGCTGCATGACTGGATGTTGGAAGTCTTCGCGGAAAGGAGCGAAAATGCTGGCATCCGAGAAGTCGGCGAGATACAATGCAGAGGGCCGTCTAATTACATTCTTCAATGTTCCCCAGACTAGTGCGCGACCTTTTGAGCTTGTGGACGGCATACAACATTGGGAGTGCATATACAGACATCCAAGCTCCTTTTCGTGGATTCTGGCCCGTCTTGTGTGGTATGCACATCGAGAGGCGGCGTGAAATTTTTTCCTTCGAAGATCGAGCTTCTTTATAGTTTTTACGCGGTAGATATCGAGTTTGCGACATTCGTTACAGATTATTAATTTAGCTACTATAAAACCGAGCTCTTAAGACACCCTAAGCTAAGATATCTCGCGATAATGTCGATCTTAAGTGATTAATACGTCTAATCGATTAACGTCTAATTAGGAAAGTACTATACGTCTCCAAGTTTTTGGTTATATAATCGTTTGTTTATATAAAGATAGTAGAGGTAAGTGGCGTTAATCGTCATAGATAACTATATTATCGGCGCGTCTCTTAATATCGCGAGTAGTTCTAATATTAAATTTTAGCTTTCTTTGCGGCTGGTGTAATGTTTACGCTGTCGTCTAAAGCTTAAAGGAATACTCCTTTCTCTACTTCGTACGTATATGGGTGTTTTAGAGCCATTTTGAGGTTGTAGTGATAATGTTCGCGATAATTAGAGTATCACGTGACCATTTGCACGGACCAGTGTGATTACTTATAACCTTCCCTTCGCAGCTCCCCACATAAAGTAAAAAAGCGCTCGCTTAATTTGGTAACCCACAGAACCTTGAGGCTGCCATCTCAAGACCTCACCGCGATCGAAGATCCAGGATACCGCAAACCACCCCGTACGTCCTCCTACTTCATTTTGAAGCCCAGATCTTGTTGTTGCTTCTGGATGGAATTCGCCGCCTGCTAACACCGCCCCATTAGCATCACTTCGATCTATCCGCCCGGCAGGCTACCCATTCGCCTTTCTCCCAAGACAACATCCAAACAACCGCAACCATGGATATGGAAAAGTTGAAGAGAATGCAGGCGTCGGCGCGTGTTGGTGAGTTAACATTTGTCTTGCTGTTTAGTGTTGATATTGCCTTGCTCATGCGAAGCTCATGGAGCTACATGGAGCCGATTTAGGACTGCTCCAGCTAACACATCTTTTAGGGTATGTCATCTATTTTTGTATCCGCGAACTCCCATACAGACCTCTGTCCAAATATGAAAACACTACGCGAAGATTGATCTAGGGGTTTACATGCTGACGAAATGGATACAGCGGCAAGGGCACACCAAGAAGAAAGGTCAAAAAGGTCCACAAGACTGCTGGTGTGGATGACAAGAAGTTGCAGACATCTCTGAAGAAGCTCAATGTCCAACCTATCCAAGCAATTGAAGAGGTGAACATGTTCAAGCAAGATGGAAATGTCATACACTTCGCTGCTCCTAAAGGTATGGCCCCTGTCTAGGTCTCCGGTTACACGATAGAAAACGACACGCCAGCCCTCATTCTTGGGTGAGCAATTTGGGGCTAATTATATATTATAGTTCACGCCGCTGTCCCATCGAACACTTTTGCCATCTACGGTCAAGGTGAAGATAAGGAGCTTACCGAGCTCGTCCCTGGCATCCTTAACCAGCTCGGCCCTGATTCGCTTGCCTCCCTACGAAAGCTTGCCGAGAGCTACCAATCTATGCAGAAGGCCGAGGGCGAGAAGAAGGACGGTGAAGAAGATGATGATGACATTCCAGATTTGGTTGCAGGCTCGAGCTTCGAGGACAAGGTTGAATAAAAAGTTTTGTCATGGCATGGATGATCTTTGAGCGACTTGCAGGATCGATGTGTCTCGATTTTAGGGCTTATACTACGACTGCCAGGCCCGGCTGTAAGCATGGAACATATGGCGAACATCGGGGTGGTCAATGGTTGCTTGCTTGTACAATAAAATCATGCTGCCCCTGAAGGTCTTCCACGACGTGGCCCACAAACATGATGGGATATACGTGAAAATACCGAAAGGTGGGTGGAGGATCAGGCCGCCTTGTGAAAGGACTTTGTTGAAGTACCAGCTGCGGGAGGAGCTGCATTCCTGCTTTACTGGGAGGGTTTCTGCTGGACTAATATGTCTTACCTACGCGCCTTTCACCATGTCCGATAAAGCACATAAGCAGATTTACGAGAGAGTCCAATCACCTCCGAAAGCTTCCTTACAAAAAATACTGAGCCTATAATTACCTCCTCATGTAGTGTAAGTCGTTCGAGTGGGGAGATCTAAGAGACCAGAACCAGAGGAAAGTCCCACTCATCTTTTCTTGTCTTATCTGTTCTAGCACTCTATGCTAAAGGCAGACTGCATGAGCTATCTCTTCATTTTGCCCCACTCGTATTGTTAGCCTAAAACAGAATGGCTTGTTAAAACTCGACTTCTCGTTTAACAAGTATCAAGAGATGAATGCCTACGCAATGTGTAGTGTGCCATTTTCCAATGTTTCAATGTGTCCCAACACCGTCCTACATACCCCATGAGTCTTGGGATTCAGACAGTAATCCTTTTTGCTATGGCTGAAGATATGAGTTTCTCGCACTATGAGAGTCATGGAGACCATGAACCCCCCCCCTCTGGTTTGGATAGGCGAGGGGAGGTCGTAGTTAAGTTTAGAGATGTGACGGCCTAATAGTGCTAGTTGACAGCGCCGATGCATGAATGTTTTTGTAAGGATGTCACGACTTTGATGAGACATGAGTACCTTGGAACAATTGTTGTTTCTATTCGGGAGGTCTTGCCAAAACGTTGCCGGATATAAGGAAAACTTTTACTTCTCAACTTGTACTTTTATGGAGCTCAGACTTATTGAGAAGTGGCTATCTACGGCTCAAGCTACTGATTGGACTAGCAAACAATTGGAGGTCATGTTAAAGAGGTTTTAATGACCTCTTGTAGACCCCTTAAGAAGTTTTAGCGAGTTCTCTTCCCAACCAGTGCCTCCCCCGAATGATGTGACTAAGTCTTTGACGTCGACATCCTCATAAGGTACAACTCTTGTTCTACCAATCACTGCTGCGTTTCTCGTACTTGGTATTCTCAGCATCTCTTTCTCCACATGCCAGCCACAACTTCTAGCAATTTCTGAGACCCATGTTACGAGTGAAGCAAACTGGGACACAGTTGCTCCTGCGCCTTTTGGAGCAGGTGCACGAAATTTAGCACCACTGAGTGCGTGACTGCAACATGGAATCATGATAAATGGCGACTTGGAGATATTTGCAAGTATTGGTGTCCATGGCGTTAACTCATCTGCATGATTAGAAATAATAAAGGTTCCAGGTGGAAATACACCATCATGTATTTCTGGTTTGTTCGTTGGTCCACCATCAGCATTGGCATTGATCTCACTTGCCGTTGTATGATTAGTCTGTAGGACGGATGGAATTAGAACCATCTCCTTCAGATTGTCTTGTGATTTCTGGCTCCAGATTGTCCATGACTTTCGCCTCCGCGCATCGAATCCCCATCCCTCATAGCCTTCTTCGACAAGAATATGAACAAGCAATCCATTGCCACAACCAATATCTACAAAGCCAGAGAAGATTTGATTCTCATAGACGTCTGCCCAGAGCTCGATCAAAAACGCAGCAATTGCAAGATCCTCGAACACATGCTTTGTCGGATCAGTAGTCTCGACCCATGTTTGGCATAAGACTCGTGCATATTTGGCCTTCAATCTTGCATATGTGTTCTGCGTTCGAGCCTGTGGTATAATGACATCATGCAGGACTCGTTTGGTATAGCCAGCTGCGTTTGCCTTTCCATGCTTATGGAGCACAGCCAAGAGGCGTTCTGCAGTTCTTTCAAGCTTGGGAGAGCGCGGCTCAGATTCGAAGAACGAGAAGTGTATTGAGATCGTACCTTGTTGTGTTTTGGGATCGTACCTCTGCATGAAGCCTACTCCTCGGACTGGCGGATGGTAGTGTGGACATTCTTCTGCTGAGGATATATGTGACAGATACACAACAAGCGAGGATATTTCATTACATTCTAACTTGCTTTCGTAGAGCAGGCATGTTTGATCTAGTGGCTTGTCGAGAAGAGGGTTTCGAGGTATCATAGTTCGAACCATGACTGTTTGCAACTGAAAGTCTTTGACATGTGCAATGCGCGGAGGGATTTCTGTTTCATATTCAGAACTTTCGTATTGGAAAGGAACATCGAGCGATATATCTGCCCTGAAGAGATGATTTGTGTTGAAATTTGGATTGTGGATGAAGTTTAGCATAACGCTTCGGAAGATCTCAGATGGAAATGAGCAGTCCTGCTTGAGGAGTGGTACCCAGGAGAAGTCTGAGGATGATTCCTCGATGATGCTGAAGTCTTCAGGAGTTTCTTCTGCAGAGATGGGCGTCATCTTTGAGGAAGACATGCCGAAAAGCCTTTTAGTTATCCACGATTTCGATACCAGTCGCTGTAGTGTCTTCATATTCTGAGGCGAAAAAAGAAACCTGAATAGCTCATTGCATCACGTGATATTCATGGCGATGAAGGAATTTGAAATTTAGAGGGTCCAATCGCGCTAACAACGATAGGTTAGATAAGCGAGTCTTAGCATCCGCACAACTTGGGAAATTCGCGGTTTCTTGATGGCGGCGAGAATCAACGACAACCACTTCAACTAACCACACAGTCGCCGGATACCACCAAAATGCGTACCTACGACGATACCTTCTCCGGAGAGAAGATCTACCCTGGAAAGGTACGAAAGCATCATTCACCCCGTCCTACGATTATTCTCGAATATTTTGTGGCGAGGGTAGCAAATATCGCGAGACGGAGGACAATTTTGGGAATCACGGAAGATACTGGAGAAATTGGGAAGATGAGATGCTGACGGATTTTACTATAGGGCAAGCTCTACGTTCGTGGTGATAGCAAGATCTTCCGCTTCCAAAATGGAAAGACCGAATCCCTCTTCCTCCAACGCAAGAACCCCCGCCGTATCGCATGGACTGTCCTTTTCCGAAGACAACACAAGAAGGGCATCTCTGAGGTATGCGAATTCACTATTTGTTGCTAAGTGGTATCTAGTTGGGGGAGTCCCAGAGCTAGACGCGGGCCGGACAGGATATACAACATTGGTAGATTACTGACAAAGTTTTGTTCCCCTCAATAGGAAGTAGCCAAGAAGCGATCCCGTCGAACCGTCAAGGCTCAGAGAGCCATTGTCGGTGCCTCCCTCGATGTCATCAAAGAGCGCCGAACAATGCGACCAGAGGCACGATCCGCTGCACGCGCCGAGGCAATCAAGGCAGGAAAGGAGAAGCGAGCAGCTGCACAGAGCGCGAAGAAGGCCGAGAAGGCAAAGACTGCTGCGACACAAGCAAAGGGAAATGCCGGAAGAATTTCAAGCAAGCAGGGTGCGAAGGGTGCTCAGATGAAGGTCCAGAAGGCTACCAAGTGAGCGGTTTTTGTCATGCGGTTGTAGGAATCTACTTGCTCTATGGCTTTCATCACAGGATGGATTGGCGCATGGTATAAGCATATGGGCTTTTTGCGGCACCCTGAACGATAGATGATGAATGGAAAGCGGTACAAACACAATGGAAGGATGGGTGTGCTTGTAATTGTGATTACGCCCGAGTTTTCAACTACGAAACCCTGCGGCAGACGATGCTGATCAACGGACAATGGTTGAAAATCACATGAGTTAGAACCCATGCGCCACGTCTGTTTCAGTGACGTTTTCAAGCTGCCGGGTGACTATTCTAGCTGAGATTTGGCATGATATTTCACACACTCAAAGAGCCCTAGTATGTTATGCATACTACTGGAACGCAAATACAACTCATAGAGATCCTTGTGAAGAAGCAACACCGTAAAGGAAAGATTTTATATTCGTACTATGATGATGGCCCCAACTGATGAAGCTTGTATCTGTATCGGTTCTTATGAGTCTTCTGCCGCCTTTGGCTCCGCGAGGCTACCAAATTGCACCTTTTCCCAAAACGCCAACCGATGAGAACCAGGACTATGCCCAGTACAAAAAATAGGATCCTGGGATCATAACCCCTTGACTTCTCGGATAGTCATAGTGACTGCTTGTCTCCAACAGCCGGGATTCTTGCATTCAAGTACTTTTCAACATCATCAATCTCATCTGGATCAGCTGAATGTTGGAGGCCCTTGTAGAACTTCAAGTCCACATTCCATCCCTCTCCCTTCAGAACTTCAGCAGTCTTTCGGCCCCATTCTGGAAGAACAAGAGGATCTCTATCACCATGGCCCATGAAAATAGGAGTTTCCTTGTTTGGGTTCTCTGCTGGGAGGTGGTCCTTGATCTTGTTGTGAAGAAGGAGGTAGCAACTTAGTCCGAAGATTCCTCCAAGCTTTGTTGGAGCCGTGATACCGGAAAAGATGGACATGGCACCACCTTGACTGAAACCTCCAAGGACAATTCGCTCAGAGGGAATGCCAGCATCGATCTCGGTTTTGATGAGGCCGTGGAAGTATTGATTTGATCGAAGAATACCCACTTCATCTTGGCCACCCGAGAGATCTTGAAATTGAGTCTATTGGAAAGGCAGTCAGCTTTCATCCAGTCAGTTAAGACTTTGAGACATTTTTCGGCGTAGACCACCCCTAAATCAAGTAACCGTTCTTGAAAGTCGAGGAGAAGGACGTCGGGACTCTGATATGGAATTGAGGTTAGAGGGAAGAGGTGCTTGCGAGAAGCAACGCACGAAACGCACGGCATTGCGGTCTCTTACAATATCATACCATCCTGGCATCTCCATTCCAAAGTTGACTGTGATTGGAATATTTGGGGCATTCGGAAAAATGAATTTGACTTCGCTGAACTTCTCGCGGCGTCTCCAATTCTCTGCTAAGGATACCCAGCCTAGAGAGATTGACGTTAGCATCTACCACTGATAGTTCTCGAATAGTTCATGGGTCCAAAGCAAGATTCCATAGTTGAGCCTCGCGTATAATTGATAATCTCGCAAAATCAAGTCCATTCTTTCGTTGAAGCGAAGATGTTTGTGATGGATCTGTTGCAAAAATAAAAGGCTCGACTCTCTCTACCAAAAAGATGAATCTAATAGATTCTTTATGAAGTTTTCGGAAGACTAAAGAGTGATTTTGACAGAGAGGGTATTTGTATGTGTAGCTCTCTAACAAGTTGGGGCCTCTGTCACTACCTCTATTGGAGTAAAAGAATGGATTCTTACCTGCTCCACTGTCACCTAGGCCATGAGCCATAATGACAGTTGCTGTATGCTTTGCTACAGCCGGGATAATGAGAGTCGAGGGAGGAGGCATTGTAATCAAAATCAGAAGCGTGATATTGTTGAGAGAGGCAAACGTTCGTTGCTGGAGGGGTTTCGACTTAATTTCTCAATGGGAATATCTGCAGGGCGTACGAGCCCTTGAGTAGTTTCAGGGGTTTGTCGGGAGCGAGAAATTTCTTATCTTAGCCTTGTTGACTCCGATAAGGGTTGTCAGAAGAGGATCTCCAACCGAGTTAAAACGAGACACTTTTCCTTATTCACGCAAAAGGCTCCAATATCTATGAATATACATACGAAAATTCTTGATTGAGGAATAGCACACAATCTGACTTGCAACTACAATGTCCGCAGCGCACGTAGCAGCTGCAGTATTTAAGGCTTCAAACCACACCACTATGCCAACTATCTCCGAGCCGCAACCACCTTCACCAGGCGCATTACCTCCGATTCCAAGCTCACCGACATACTCATATGCATCGACTGCTCTTCCTTTACCATCGGCGTTTAGCTTGCCTCTGCCACCTCCACCGCAGTCCCCACACTCGATTCTCACAAAGAGCGACCTCGAAGCTTCCCAGACTGCTTACATGGACCTATTATCCTCGGCCAAAGCCTACCGTCTGGCTCTAGCAGAGCTCTCCTCTTCTGCTTCCACATTTGGATCAGCCTTGGAAGCATGTGCTCGACTAAAGGAAGCACGATCGCCCTCGATCCAGACATCTGAGAGCATGTCAAACAGTTTTACAATACACGGGAGCACTGGAGGTGGATCGAGTTGTACAGCGGACAGCCTTCTTGCTGCGAGTGGTGTACACCAACTTATAGCGAATCACCAGCAGATCTTAAGCGAGACGGTATATCGAAGTCTGGAAGTGCCGCTCTTGAGCGAGCTAGATCAGTGGCGGAGGAGGTTGGAAGAAGAGGAGGAGCGGTACCAAAAAGAAGCAAAGGCGATGAGTAAGGACATCCGGAAAATGGAGAAAGAGGGCCAGAGATTACATGGGAAGAGAAAACGTGATGTTGGGGCTTTTCGGGATCATCTTGTAAGACTTACTGGAAGACTGGATGGACTCACATCACTGCATGGAGGACACGCGCGAGGTCTGTTGCAGGAAGGGCAGGAGATGAGCGTGTCAATTGTAGAGTGTACGGCTGGACTGGTACGAGCTGAAGTCGACATTTTCGAAGCATTGGCCCGGAAAGGATGGACTGGAGGAGGTCTAGACGAACTACTTGAACGTGGACGTGATCTTTTCGCGAATGAAACAGATGGAAATGATGCTCATGCCAAGATATTCAGTATACTCTCGAACAAGAGTATACTCGCAGATTCTAGCCATGAACATACTTCACGCCCTCGGCCTGCGATGCATGATCACGCAAGAACAGATAGTCTGCTTGTAGAGGGGCATACATATCAGAGCCTAACAGGCGCAGTGACTGCCGACATGGACGGCAAAGATGCAGATATAGGGAGCATATTCTCAGAGACCGGCACCACGGGAATATTGAATAGATCAAGGGGTGTGAGGCCATTTAGTCCTCCACCTCGGGAAAGAGTCCCAGACCGAGATGATCCTCTAGACCTACCAAAGCCTTCGGATGTAGAAGTGCCAGGGAATGACGAAGTTGAATGTGAAGGCTATGAGGAAGAAAGCAAGAAGAAAGGCCGTGCAAAGTCTGCTCCCAATGAGGATTCTGGATATGAAAGGGGAGCCGAGAGAAGAGTCGTGAGTGATAACACAGCTGAAAGAGCCATTAAGGATCTGGATCGACGCTGGAGCGAAACGGATAACGGAGGTGTGACGGAATAGTGTATATGGAGGGTTGGCGTTCTGATTGTATACCCCATAAGGTTGATTCGCGATTAATATACCTTTGTGATGTCCATACATATTATGCATGCCTTCACAAGATCCCTGATCCCTCTTGCCACTTGATGTCTAAATCCACGTCTCAATTGCTACTTAGTCAAAATCTCAAAGTAGCCTATGAAGGAAGAGAAACTTTCATTTATTCCGCTCTCTAAATAAACCCCCGTGCGCAACCATGCATTTTGTCACACCTCTTACAGGCATTGCAAAACTAGGAATAGGAAGCTTGAAGATTACTGGCTGTGGATCTGGAACTCTTACTGTCCGCTATCGACGAAGAAGTGGATGCCTATGCACCAAATGCTCCCTAAGTTCCATGAAGCTTTCCAACTTTTGCAAGAAGCGACATGGAAACAACATTTGTTCGTGCATTTGTCGCATAGGTAACATTCGTAAGTTCCGTCTCAAAAGCATCCCCGTCTTCACCGACAAGCGTAAGAATTCCAGATCCAGACAGTCAAAAGTCCCGCCAATGCAACGCCAGGTTATAACAACAAGATTTCTTCGGGTATTATCACCATAATTTTCGCGTCCGACTCCCCTCTCCCAAACAATCCGCAAATCCAATAATTATTTTGGTCTAATATGCGGTTCATTCTCCCTTGTCCGATGTGCAAACTTCGAAGATACCACCCAGTAATCTGTCGAGCCAATACATGAACACCCAGTACAGACTAGCTTTCGCATAGTCAAACTCGCCGTTGTCTAACCGTGGCACGGAAGAACCAATCAAGTCCCCTGTGAACCAACTAAGAAAAGGTATCTGAGCCATAACCCTTTTGCTGTATGATTGTTGAGGAAGTAAAGCTTGCTCGGCGGGCAGAAGTTGTACTCGTTTCGCGGTCGGGATGATGCGACAATAGACCAGCGAGCTCTCATCGCGTGGGGGGTCGCTCGTAAGTATAGGCTGGCCAACAACGGTCCCTGAGGACATCGTTGCGGTAGAAAGAGTGCCGGTATCGTGTGTTTGCGCTGAGGAATGCGAGCTAGCTGGGGATATATCGATCGGTCCTCGCCCTATTTGTGACATTGCTGGGGTGGTGAAAGATCTGGGTAAGGTAGATGTATGCCGCGCCGATGTAAATACTCCTTCTTTGCCAGCTGCAGCTCCCAATGTCTGAGAGCGCATCCCGACAGTGGGAATAGGTTCATCGGCAGAAGGTGGAACACCACGGTAAAGTTCTGCGTAAACTAAATGTCCCTGAATGGTTTGCGGTGAGGCAGCGACTGCAGCATCCGCTCCATCGGCCGAATCAAATGTTATCTTAATCCAATGTTCTCCGCCTGCAAATTTCAATGCCTTAACTTTCTCTTCCGCCGTGAGCGTGTGTTGTCTTAATGTCGCCGGATCTCTCAGATCCGACTTGTAACGTCTCTGGTCAGCGGGCGGATCCCGTGGGTAGTCTTCGCATATTCTTCCTCCAATGCGCTCAAATTCGCGAATGGCGGCATATTGATGGCTGGATGGAAAGCCTCGTAGTATAACCTCGGTGGGTTCTTTATGGACGTAGCGCGAAGGGATCGTCGAATTGCCATCGACTGGGGCGAGAGGCCCAGATACTAGCAAATTAGACTGGGAGCTGGATGTCTGTAGGGTGTTGGTGCGCTGAGATTCAGGTGCTGCTGATGCTCGAGTAGATATAAAGCTAGAGAATATGGAGTTGGCTGCTTCGAGGGTTGGGTCTTCTTTTCGCGCTGGAGTGCCTGTTCTCGATCGCGACCGTCTCGTTGACTTTCCAAATGAACCCGTTTCTGGAATCGTCCTCCGCGCTCTCGATATTGATGGCGAGTTCTCGTTGCTATCTGGGTCAGGAAAAATGTTCATTTTGGCGCATGAAGGATGAGTGTGGAGCATACCCAGGAAACAACATGGCATACGGCCTTTGTATGCCGTCTTCCCCAACGTAGAGTTCCTCATCTGGAACATTGTGCAGAATCAAGGGTGGCATTGTGGCGTTTTTTTGTTGATGCACTGATTGTCAAGCAAGGGATGAGTCCTTTGCTCGCCGTTGACAACAAATTTACCTCAGGACGCGATCACCTTCATTTTAAAAACGGGGCACATTCGAGCTTGTCAGGTGACTCTGATTAAAAAGCTCGTACGGAGGCTCCGTATGGGTCCGATGGGACGCCGTACCAACCTGCCTACGTACGCCCAGCAACAATAGATGGCCAAAGTGACAGGGGTACAGCTTTTCCGAGAATCGACCAACGTCGAACAGCTCGACAGCATCAACACATTCATCAATTGAGCTCTCTATTCAAGATGTTCCGCTTTGTACGCCCCCTTTCTGTATTCCTATCCATCAGTAACGACAAATGGCTAATTTTCATCTTCCTGCAGCATAAAACACTCGATGTGATCACCCTCTTCCACAAGGCAAGCTTGCCAGCTTCGTCAAGAGTGCATACGATCCTCAAGACAGCGTCTGCAACTGCCTCGGAGACTGCCACTGAGGACCAAGCTAGCGACCACTCAGAGCAAAGCAATCCAAAGAGAAAGGAGTTCCAGCTTGATGTAACAGAAGAACCACCGACCGAAGATCAGCTTAAGAGTATATTGGAGTATGTTGGAGCTGCTAAGATATCCTCCATTGTCAAGGGCGCAAAGACGGAGGCAGATGCCATGAAGAAGCTTAAAGACAGCGGAGACAACTTCCAACGGCCTGTTGTACGTTGAATTCATGGCCCTTCTTCGTTAGATGTAGCTGACCTAGAATAGACCGTGGACTGGGAGAATGGACGAGCAGTTGCAGGCGATACCGAGTCAGAGATTCTGAAGTTGGTGCAAGCCCTCCCAAAGAATTAGGTAGCCTTCCCAAAAGTCACAGCAAGTGAAGTGGCATTCGTTGTACGATAAAGTTTGGAGATGATCCTTTTGAGGTATGCATACATTGTGCCATAAATACTCTACGCCTCTATCAGATATCGAATGCAAAGCCCCAAGGATCTCTTTCATGCAGCACTTTGATTGCAAATGTAATGGTTACATCAGGATCAGCTCAACCATAGTTCGCTGATGCTGTCCAGCAACTTGATGTTGCACCTCATCAGTGGCCTCCATGTCAGTGTAAAGGGGGTTGACTTTTCAAGTCTGCATTCTGTAAGACCTATCGTACATATCTAAGCAATTAAACTGCAAGTTGTTGAGAGCAACGGCAAGTGAAGGCCATCCTTCGAAGACGCCGACACAATTGCCTCTGATCCTCAGAATGACGAGAGAACGTAGCCGATTTCTTGATTCTCCTTTCCAAATTGTCTTCAATCTCTACACTGTTGAGATGGACGATCAGGCCCATTTCCACAAGATATGAGTAATTATCACTTGATATCTTGATTATAAGCTCTCGGTGTCCTGCACGTTTCGAAGCTTTGTGGCCTTTGCTGCATGAATATCTGCGTCTGCCGTTCATCATTTTCCAACACTCTAGAAGTTGGTCTGGGATGCAACATTCCTAGGCAAGTTCTAGATATGGGTCTGGACATCTCATTAGTCCATTTTATGAAAGAGCTATTTTTGACTTGAAGATTATAGCCCACGTTAATTCAGGTAGGTTTACCAATGAATGATGTGACTTTGTGCTAGATATATGATGGTCCGTGTTCTAGATCTCCAATTAGAAGATCAGAATAAACACCGCGTGCTACTTGCTTGCCCTACGGCTATCATTGGGCTGACGATAGACATAAAGCAAAAATAATTTAGCGTGAAAGCCAATGACTCTCAAGGTGAAGTGGAAGGTGAGTTTCACTATTCTCGGTTGATAGCTATCGCCTTCCTTCGCGACTTCCCTCGCAACATCAAACGACAAACAACAATACCTTCTCTGGCGCGCCCTGGAGTCCTGTTTCTTATCCGCATCCTCTGCTTGTCACTACAACTGATCGCAACATGGCTCCGCCGCATGTCGCCGCGATGGCTCAAGTATCTGCAATTCCACTTGTTCGTCAACAAAAAACACCCGCCTCAGTCACAATACCTTATCTAAAGATGCCGATGAGCTTCTTTGATATTCCAGACTCTGCTCCGGCTCACTTCTCCACCCACAGAGGTCAACTCGAGAAGCGCGTCCTCCCGCTACCACTTCCTGTATCGTTGGTCCGATCGAACATCCTCCACGATGTTAAGTGGAAGGTCCAACACATTCGCGACGAGTATCCAACTATCGCCTCTTCGATCACCGAGCCTGCCAAATGGGAGGATTTGTACCAATATTTCGATGGATTCGACCTATACGTCCAAGGCGCGTCCTTCTGCTATTATGTCGTCCAGACACTAGGCCAACAAAACCGATGCAACAAGGCGATTATTGCCAGAGAAATCGATTTATGGGCTGCAGAATGGATCAATTTTCACAGCGAACAAGTGTTGAACGGCCCACCCAACGCCGATCTCATAGAAATGTTCACTATGGATGAACATGCAGGCTTAGAAACCATGACTCTCGAGGAAATCAAGCTCATGTTTGTTGGACTGGAGAAACACCGCGACATATTCCTGTCATCGATACGCCCTCGTGTCCAGCCTCTCTACCCGGTCCAAGAACGCTTCTATACACCGGCACTTACAGGCCCCTTCGCATCTCAGATACCTAACATTAACTCCCCGCAAAGAATCTGCCCAAACCATATCATTGCTCGTAAGTCTCTTCCCAAGATCCGCTTTCTGGGTTCTAATCCTTGCTTCAGTCCAGCCCGTCTCGCTTCATCAGCCACCGATCCATCCAAACAATAACACAATTGTGCACGATCAGAACCAACGACAAACAGCGGATAGTGTGCATTCTGTTCCAACCCCTCGGAATGATGGACGGAACATGCGAGCTACAGATCGGCGCCGTATGTCCAATGAATCATCTCGCACTAGTCTTCATCAGAAAAAGAACCAGGCTCGATTCAACAATCAGGAAGGTAGACACACTGTCTCAAATACACCACATCAAAGTCCGCGAAGTCGCCAGGCCTCCGACGAGCCAGTTTATATCAATACTAGTCAGCCTCCAGCATCGCCAAGATCAAAACCTTTTGCAAATCGATTCAGCCATGAAACAGGTCCTTCCCGATTCTCCAATGACGCAAGAGTTGGTGCCACCCCTTTTAGTCCTCATCATGGACATCGCGGGTCTCATCTTACAAATTTCCAAAATGACAGCCAAATTCTCCAAGGCGATGTTAACGCGACGCAAATTGACACGCACCCTCGTCACCGTGGCTCACAGCACATGGAAATCAAAGACGTCAAAGACCTATTCGAAGGTGACCCAAAAGCTTATGTTCATAATTCGAGCCAACCGACTTGCACATACTTTTACATCGGTGAAGCTAGACTTCTCAATCGGAATGAGATCCACGGAGAAAGACGGCTTCGAACGGCGTGGGTCGGCAACGTTCCCAGAAGCTACTTCACATGCCACAAGTTGAAAGATTTGATGTCTGCGTGCGGTGAAGTTGAATCCATTCACTACCTTTTCGGGTCTGCAGTGGCCTTTGTGACGTAAGGGTTTCCTCCTACTCATTATGTGTGATCATTACTGATTTGCCCTCCTAGCTTCACTAGCGAAGAGTCTCTTCCAGCAGCTATCAAGAAGTTTACGCGCTACAAATTGAAGTGCGGCACTATTATCTCCATCAACGAGTCTCTTGGGAATCAAATTGTGACGAGAAATCGTTCTAATAGTCAAATGAGCCAGAAGAGCTATGGCTATGGGCGCTCCAGTAACTTTCCATGCCAAGATTTATATCAGTACCCACGACGCCGCTATTCCAACAACCGTCACGGATCAGGATCGGCGAATGGATCTTTCAGCCAGTACAACCAGTTTGGTCGCCCAATTCAACCACAAGATGGCAGCATGTCTTTTCCAAACATGCAGAATGGGTTCGAATCTCAGTTGATGTCGACTGTATCCGAGATGAACCAACATAAATATGCTCTAGATCGTTTACCAATGCGACCTGCACTCGATCAAATCGAGAATCCGCCCTACTCTGCAAGAAAAGCCATCAATGGGGATTCTGAATTCGGCCAAGGTAGCGCATTGTCCGATCAGAGTAATGAAAACTCAACCATCAAGAACCAGTGAAGATTCCTAGTCTTTCTTCTCGAGATTTGTTTATACTGATATAGACTTAGGCATGCCAACCAATCAACCAGAAAACCCTTCGAAAACAATACTTCGATTCCAGGCAAGTCAAGGAACAACAAGAGGGCCTCTCGGTCAAACACGTAAGAAATCCAACGTCCTTCAACCACTTCACTACTAAATCGTGGCCCTCAGATCTACAATACCTACCCCTGCCGCAAGTCCTGTCAAGTCACGGTCCATGGCCAATCTTTGCAGCATGTTGCACCAATCAAAATCCCATGAACCTTTGAAAGAGAAGTTCCCGACACCTATCGATATTAAGCTTTCCGACAGCCTGAGTTCCGAGCAGTCGCAAACATCGATACGAGACAAGCCCAATGGAAAGGTCGGACCTATTGTGAAAAACAAAAAGACTTCAAAGCATATACACAAGGGTGAGGGCACATCAGGGTCCAAGGAATCGGGGGAGCTGTCGCTCCTAACAAGTAAACCAACTGCCGGCTTAGCGGAATCCAATTCATTTTTAAACCGTACCGAGACGCAAGCCTCTTTGGCAGAGTCATCTCCTTGTCGAAGTAAGACCTCGACTAAGTCGGAAGTGTCATTGCCACAAGAAGGCGCAATGTCCACCCCTGCGGCTGCTCTCTCTCTGGAGGAAAGAGATACTATAGGAAAGGATACCCCTAAGTATCAAAGCGCAGCCAAGAAGGGTCAATCTTCAGGTCCAAAAGCTCGTAAGAACGAGCATTCAAAATCTATGTCAAATGGTGTTCATGGCACGGACAACCAAGTGATCATAAACTTGGAATACAAAAAGTCTACCATTGCTGCGAATAACGACCCCCCAGGTATATCGGCGAACATTGGGAATCAGTTTGACTCTGCGAGTGACGACTCAGTCAATCGAGGTCATTCCAAAACTCAAGGCAGAAATGAGGCACGGCGGAACAAAGCGCAGCCTTCCAAGTCACACCGCTCTATGCAGTCAAACGCTTCTACTAAGTCACACGAGACGATAAAGAGCGACAATGAAGATCCCTCAAATGCCAAATGGGACGAGCGAAGCAAGAGCTCTCCAGCCAAGAATTGCAAGAATTCGGCTAGTACGAACCTTGCAAACCGCAACGAGGGAGAAAGACCACAAAAGGGCCATACTAAGAAGGGCAATAGTTTCTCATCAGCTGGTAGTTCTGTTCGAAAAGCAGATTTGAAGGCTCTAGCAACGTCTGGAGGCGTACTTATCTATTCTCTGACGTCTAGTGTGGCTACACCAGCGGAGAAAAAGCCAAAGAATCTTATAGAAGATCCAAAACAATGGCCTGCCCTTGGTCCGTCCTACTCCCCGTTAAGTTTAATTGCAGATGGGAAGCGTCCCGCGGCCATCCCTGAATCAACATTCCGACCTGTGGTGCCTCGAAAAATCACTCCTGGAGGAATCGTACCTGCGGTACCAATCATCAAAAGACCACGCCCACAGTTGTAAGTCGTAAGTCCAATATAAAGCCAATTTCCATACGAATAATTGTCATGCTAATGGATTGCAGAGAGGACCCCCTGGGGGGACCTGACTGGCCTTTCGTGAGGAGTTGTAGGCCTATTCGAGACAACTCTGAAGATGTGGAGGAGAGGGAAGAAACATGACTAGGGTAATTTTCACATGATTTTCTGCCTGGGTATCTCTGAATGGTAGCAATTAAGGAGTGACTACATAGGAATATTCGTTTCAAATATCATAGTCTGCCTGTTAGATCGAGCTTGTGAATTTGTGACTTGACGTACAGGTAATTATGGTCCTCTCGAGTTATAGTCAAAGGAGAGTTCGATGCTCGTTTCGCAAGCTTCGAAGTGTAGCTCACTTGATCTTATCGCCAGCTACTAAATGACTCATGCTGTACACCCTATAAACTTAGTCAACACTTCTGCTGTAACGACGCAAGCCTTCCGAATACCCTATAGTTTATACAGCAAGTGCGTCAATTCATTTTAGGGAATCAGAGCTACAGCTTCGTTAGTAATGATGCAGGAAATGACCAACTCCCTCTAACCGGGAGATTTCGATCCACTCAGATCACAACTAAGTAATGCTCGGGATAAGCAAAACGGTTTCCCAAGCAAAATGGCTTTTTCGGCGATAGCTTCGGACATAATTTTGTACTATGACCACCATAATAAAATCATGCCCATTTCTACATTTTAACTCCATTTTTAACTATTACACGTTGTGATCCAGCCCATATTCACCATCATAGATTCCGATATTGTATTGACACTAAATGAGTAATTATCGAATAAGGAGCGTATCGCCGCCGCCACACAATAGTTTTTAGAGGACGATAATCGCGAAGAGAAGCTATCTACTACCGCCCGGATATTTAAGTTACATACTAATACTATTCGTAAGTACATGAAGAGAGCAAATTGGAAGCAGTGGCATGGCGTAGAGGGGAGTGGAAGTGGAGGCTGTAATCATAATATGGATTTTATGTAGGAAAATGCGATGGAGGACTACTGTCACGATTAGTGGGAGTTTGGAATGGGAATAACTTTCTCACAGGTATTCGCCTATATCTACTACCTTCGTAAGAGATAAGGAAAGGAGGTCCTAAGCCTGAAATGGTTCTATCGATAGGTTACTGATAACCCCCGCCCTCATACAAGTAGTACGAAACCGATCTCTACTCATCGAGTCGATACTCACAAATAGGAGGATATCGAGAAGCGGTTCGATAAAAACGAGGGCACTCTTACCAAATACAAGATTACACGAGCGTCAAAGGCGAATTCCAAGAAGAGGCTTATCCGTAGGAGGTCTATTAAATGTTAGAGATACTAGGAGGAGAATAAAGGTAAAGGGACAAGTCGGATCGAGAGAAGGCTATTAAGTAAGCTACTAATCGGATTAAGAGGGTGTTAGCCACTATAACGTAATAGTGGTTATATGAGTCACTTATTTCCTTAGTAATTATTACAAATTATCGGTAAGGTGGCAAAGAAGATTCTGGAGGATATTAAAATCTGATTAATCAGGCAGTCACTCTCTATATAAAGACTCGCTTGTTCCTGTATTATAGAGGGCAGTCCCTATTAAATGTTTCCTGAGAAATACTCTCTTTACCCTACCCCAGAAACCAAATTCTGACTCCTGCGTAAGGCTCTCAGAGGGCTATTAGCAAGGCGAAAAAGACCCTATATATAGTAGGAGTCGCCGCTCGAAAGGAAGGAGAAAGAAAGAGGATAGTAGTAGTAGGGTCCGAGATTATAGGTGACTTTAATCCTACTCTTTATTTAACTTCTATCCGAGATCCTAAAAAGGACATAAACGATAGGGAGCTTAATACTTTACAGCCTAACCCCGCTTTAGTTTAGGGCCTACTAGAGCTACTTTCAAGTGTAGAAGCCCTCTTTCCTATAAAATACGCAGCTAAGCTAGGGATCGAGGTAGAGGAAGAGCCTAGCGATAGGGTAGGAGATAGTAGTTTAGTTAATTTTTAGTTTAGAGTTTAGGAGGACATCGACGCTCTTTCCGAGAATAGCGAGGATAATATCGGTACACTTACAGATTATAGTAATAATCTAGATATCATAGAACAGTCAAACTTTATAGGATTCAATTAAATGTAACCATTCTTAGTCAAAATGCAGAAATGGGCATGATTTTGTTATGGTGGCTGTAGTACGAAATTATGTCCGAAGCTATCGCGCTATTTTGCTTGGGAAGCCGTTTTACTTATCCCGAGTATTAGGTGCAGAGGAGTTGTATAGGAATGTGATCTTTCCGTCTTTTTTTAACAAGGTAAGTCTTGTTGGAAATTCACTGGAAGAGTTTCAGATATTTCTGCGCGCCTGAAGGCAAGTTACCCACCAGCCAGCGTCGCTCAGTGTAGAAATAAATCGGCGACGGGTGATGAGTTCCTTGCTTAACCTTACCGAGTCGATTTCAGTTGTAAGGACCTCCTCGGAGGGTGGAGATAAGCGCTTCTAACATAGCCGTTTACCGAGGACTCGATCCACTCCGATATAAAAGACGGATTGAGTCGTTATTATAGAGGTCGTGGTATCGATGCTAGGAACGGTGCTGGCGTGCTTTGTCATTGCGCTGGATGGGGAGGAGAGGGGGGGGGGTAAAGACCCGAGGTGGTCCCTAGCCTTAGTTCACCTTTGAGTTTTTGAAACGCGGTGCCGACCTCTGTGAACTATGCTACGTATTTTAATTATCAGATCTCTTGCCGCCGATCTATCATAGTGCTTGTGGTTCTTCTACTTAATTAAAATTCTTCAAAGCTCTTTTAATCGTCTCGTTCGTCTCCTGAAATCCCTTTCTTTCTCTCCTTTGTTTCCCTTGAAGCTTTTAGACTTAGGACTGAGTTTTTTTTGGTTTCCTCTATCTATCCATCGAGTATTTAAATCTAAGTAACTATGAGAGCTGCCGTGGATCTGTTAAATTGTTTATAGTTGGCATAATTAATTACTTTTTAAACGATTTTCTAGTACTTACATTTCTCGTCTTCAATTATCTTTAAAGGTTTTAGATACTAAGCCGATGCGATATGGATTCTCCCTTTACTTTTAAGTGTTTAAATACTAAGCAGTTATTATAAGTGTCGCTGATCTATGCCATTGTACTTAGCTAGTGTACTAAAGTCCTCTTTTTAAGCGACCTTCTAACGATTACCTTTCTAGCTTTCATTTATCTTTAAGCTGTCAAATTTCGAGCCACACTACCCTGTTCGCCTTTAAGCGTTCCAATACTAAGTAATTTTTATACGTGTTACTGATCTATAATATTATATCTAGCTAATATACTTAACTACCCTTTTTAAATAATGTTCTAACAATTACATTCCTAGCCTTTGCCTTTAAGTTTTCAGATACCCAGCCGTACGATACTCCGTATCATGGTAATCTTTGCGTAGCTACGGAAGATGCATATTCTCGTCTGCGTGAGCTGCTCGGCATCTCGTGTGCCGTCATACGGTCGAATTTGCAAATATTCTCCGTTCACATTTAAGCTTTTAGACTCCGAGCCGAATTTTCAATTACTCTCCGTTCACCTTTAAGCTTTCAGACGCCGAGCCGAATTTTCAATTACTCTCCGTTCACCTTTAGGCTTTCAGACACCGAGCTGAATTTTCAAATATTCTCCGTTCACTTTTAAGCTTTCAGACGCCAATTACAAGTTCGTCTTGCAGGTGTCGCCGATCGTTGCTATTGTGTGTAGCCGGTGCACTCATTATCACTGTTTCAAAGGATCTTCTCACGCTTCTCCTCTCTTTCTTAAAAACAACATCACATCCTCACAACCTCACAAACTCACAAACTCACAGCCTCACAACACCACAACAGCATTTCCAGTTGCTTTCCACTCTTCATTCTATCTTACTTCCCTAGCAAACACCCCGAAATCCAGATAAGATCTCGGATCTCCCAGCCTCAAAATGCGCCTCCGATCCTCCACCAAAGCCAAAACGACCCCCTCCAAACCCCGCCCTCTCAATCCGTCAAAGATGAAAGCCAACCACGACCCCTTCGCCGCCTCGGGCCTCCCCGCCGAGATCCTCACCCTCCCCTGTCGCGCACACCGGGCGGAGAAGATCTTCGTCGTCCTCTCCCTCTACAAAATCCAGTTCCCTCGCTACGCCAGCAAAGTCGAGCACGTCAAGGCCCTCTTCCGCCTCTCGGCGGCCATCTCCGAAGGTGAGCAGGTGGCGCTGGGGTCCTGGCTCAGCGGACGCTCCGGTGGCACCACCGCCGACCTGGCACGCGCCATCGCCGAGGCGCGGGCGAGGGACTTGAAGCTGAGAAGTAGGGAGCGTGTCGCTGAAAGTGAGGAGGGCTCCGTTGAGGAGGAGAGCGTCGTCACCTGTGCGTTCTGTAAGGTTGCCTTGCCTGTGGCGAGGTTTCCTGGCGAGGGCATCCATGAGGGATGCGAGGAGGGGAATGAGGTGTGTTTACGGTGTCTGGAGAAGGCGATCGATGCCCAGATTGTGAAGAAGCCTTGGGAGCTGGTTATGTGTGTCAAGTGCACGGGCACTTTGGAGGAGGATGATCTGAAGGCTTTTGCGGGGTTGGAGGCTTTTGAACTGTGAGTACATGCTATTTTTCTTGATTTGGTTTGCAATTTCGCTGTTGTTACGTATAAATTGTTGGCATTTGAGATGATTGCTATCTGTGGCTAAGCTGAGTCAGCATGTGCTGCTCTGCAGTGGCATCTGGAAATGCCAATATTTGGCTATGCCATTGCGCAGAAATGCCTGTTAGCATTCTAGTGATTGCTTGAGAATGGAGACTATTTGTATCTGAATGCTGGGCATTTACTGGTTTGTTTTTCAAACCTTCCAGATACTCTTTCATAAAGCATATCACAGGATTCAGATAAGCCAGACCTCCAATTTCTGAACCCTTTGTGCTGTTTTCGTATTTCTATTTGATTTTGTCATTGTTCGTGCATTCTAAGCATGTCATACCAAGTGGCTATCAAATGAGAAAATAAATATCAATTAATCTGAAGCAAACAAGTATCTCCTCTCATCTCTCAACCCTCGTCCGTCTTACCATCCATCCAAGTTCTTCTTCTTCCCTTCTACGAATATTCTACAGCATTCAAGGTGATCAGAACCGCATGCCTCCCCAGTTTTCAACTCTCGTCCGTCTTACTATCGAGCCAAGTTCTTCTTTCTTCCTACGAACATTCTACAGCATTTAAGGTGATCACGACTGCATACCCCCCCTAGTTTTCAACTCTCGTCCGTCTTACCTTCGAGCCAAGTTCTTCTTCTTTCTTTCTGCGAACATTTAAAAGCATTCAAGGTGATCACAACCGTATACCCCCCTAGCTTTCAACTCTCGTCCGTCTTACCATTGAACCAAATTCTTCTTCTTTCTTTCTACGAACATTTGACAGCATTCAAGATGATCACGACCGCATACCCCCCCTAGTTTTCAACTCTCGTCCATCTTACTATCGAACTAAGTTCTTCTCCTTCTTTTCTAAGTACATTCTATGGTTTTCAAGGTAAAGCTAAACGAATGTCTCCAACCCCTTCTAAGTTCTCGTCCGGTTAGTTCTTCAATCTGGTTGTTATTCAATCCTTCCAAGAACATTCTAAAAGGGACCTTTACCTTGGGTGAAGCTGCGTGAAGGATCTTCCATGTCTAAAAACTGTTTCGGTATTCATTCGAATGAGTTAACTTATTATTCTGCCTTTCCTGGTACATTTTTCATTTTAACCAATGCACCCTAAAGACATTTAAAATGCTTTCCTAAATTTTCCCGCGGATTTAAAAGTTGTCTGAATGCCCCTTAAGTTCACTAAGATTGTTTCAACTCTATAGTATCTTCTCTAGGCTTCTATTCTTTTCAAACCATCCCTTAGCCCTCCCTAAATTCCCTCCTTTGGAAACCCAGCTAATATACTTCTCTCTAGTTACAAAATCCACCACCACCCCACCCACACCTCAACCCACCCTTCCCTAACCTTCTGCGCCTCCCCCTCCTGCATCTCCTCCCAACTACACTTCCCCTCCACCAACCCCTCTGGCCCTCTGATGTCCTGCCACGCCTGTGGTTTCCACACTTGCTCCCACCACCAACGCCCATACCACCACGGTCTCAGCTGCGAGGAATACGATGCCCTGCCGGATGTTAGGATGGCGGAGAAGATCAGTTTGCTAGATGCGGAGTACTTGGAGAGAGTGGCAAGGGAGTGCGGCTGTGGGGTTTGGCTGATGAAGGATGAGGATGAGGATGGGGGAGGGTGTGACGTTTTGACGTGTTCGTATCCTTTCCCCTCCCATTTCCCCAACCAAAAGACCAAAGAGATTTGGAGGCTAATATAAGCATAACCAGGTCCACGCTGCACTACCTCCCTCTGCTGGCTCTGCGCCGCTTCGTCGAAAACCTACCACAGCCAAGCTGGTCTCCCACACCTCGGCAATTGCTCGCACTACGTCGCTCCGGAGCCGCCGAAGAAGGTGGTCAAGCTGCGATTGACCTCGAAGAATATAGGTGGTGGGAAGAGAGGTTCCGGTCGGGCGTCTGGGATTGGAAAGGGTGGTTCTGGACGTGTTGGTGGTGTTGGGAAGACGAAGTCGAAGGGAAGAGAGATGTGCGAAAAACGAATGGGCATGGATAGGGGATGCAAGATGAAGTATGAAATGGGCGAGAATGGCAAGGGAAAATGGGGTACGAAGCGGAAGGCTCTACTGCATTCAGAATGATTCGATAGGAAAGAAAACAGCGTGTTTCTTCTCGTAGCGAGGATTTAGAGTCTGTAGCTAAGGTTTTTCTTCGCGGGACCAAAGTTTGTCTTGTGGATGGAGGCGTGAGCGTTTTAGTTTCCCCTGTCTTCTCTCCGACATGCGCCCGGATGGACTAACATGACTAGGTCATGGAAAGTTCCCGCCGCTCGCTGGCTCGTTGTAACTCCACGGCTCCATTCCCCCCTCCCCTTAGCTGGGATAACATAACATTGTGTATCACCATTGCTATAGATAGGATGTTAAAGATCACGTCAACGCCGTAAACTTCCCTTAGGGTATGGGGACGTGCTAAGTAAAGGAATTATATACAAGGTCCATGTCTACTAGAAAAGTAAAAGCCACAAGGGGAGAAAAGCCCTCCTAAAAGATAGTACCGGGTCTCTGATCCTACGGTATCTCAGCTCTCTTACACTACCCTTAAAAGTATTTCTAAGGAAAGAGTATCGGCTTTAATTAAGTACGTTACTATATAACTAAACCTAAATACTATTTTCCTCTCTATACTAGACTTTACTTTTAATTCGTAAAAAGACTCACGCTACTATATAGTAAGGTAATAGATTCTTTCTATAGATAGTCGTAAAGATAAATTTAGGAGATCCTAGTATAGAAGAAAGCTCTAGTTCTAATATAATAAAAGCTATAGTAGTTATACTAAAAGAGATAGATACTAACGTGGTTATACTTAAGACCCTAGAGGGTATAAAACTACTAGGAATTCATACTATAGTATAATACGTGTTAGTCTACGAGAAAAAGAAAGTTTAAGGTACTAAAATACTTTAATAACTAGATTAAGTAAATAGACGTACGAGAATTAATATTCATAAAGTAATATATAGTCGTATAATAAAATTCTACTCTTATTAGTCTAACTAAGGGTAATGTTTAGATATAAATCTATATATTATATAAACCTTAGGATAGTATATATAGGATGTAGGGCCTAGTTTATTAGGTAAGCCCCTTTATTATAAGAGGCTATAACGGCCCGTATAATCGAGACTTATATAGAATACAAGAAGGTATACGGCCCGTATATTTAGAACAATTAGAGCAATCTGTGAGAGGCCAGACCTCGAATAACTCAAAAGGAATGGTTTCTGAAATTCAATTAAGAAGTGCGTAGAGAGCTCGTAAAAGCGCAGCTCCTACGGGGTCTTATATACATAAGAAGAGGTAACTAGAACCTTCTAGAAGTAATAGGATAGAGTGGCGTCGAACTAAATCGAATTCCACTCGTGGCCAGTGCTTAGCGAGAGTCAGTGCTTAGCGAGAGCTTTTAGCCCGAGCACACCCTAGGGTCCTAACCCTTACACAATCTATATAGAAGTATAGAAGTAACAGGGAAGCTCTTTGTGACTTATAGTTAAGTAAGTAGTAGTAACCCCCTAAGTACTTAACTAGATTATAGTAATGTACCTATAAGTAGTAGGCCTTCTACTATCTAGACTTAGAAGAATTAAGAACAAGCTTAACTAAATACTATGTGTTACTGTTAGTAACCTCAGTTACTGAGATGAGGTGAAGTTAGCCCGGGATACCGATCACCCGTTTACTACTTGGTAGTCACAGGTAACCTTGGTATTCGTTGGGCTTGTTCTTCGTCTTTGATTCTTCTGGACTGGATGGCAGAAGGCCTACTACTTATAGGTACATTACTGTACTCTAGCCTAGTACTCAGGGTCGCTACTGCTTGCTCAGATATGAGTCATAAAGAGCTTCCTTATTGCTTCCATGCTTTCCATACAGATTGCCTTGATTGTCCCAAACATACGGGACGTGCACCTTCCCGTATGCTATGCAAGTCCCGATTGTACGGGCCATTGTGGCCTCCCGTGACAAAGGGGCTTGCCTGACAAACCAGGCCCCTCATCCTGCATGCGCCATCCTGAGGTTTGTACAATGCATGGAATTACATCCAAACAGTTACCTATAACTACTATTATAGTAAACGGGTGATCGGTATTCGAATTCCTGATCTGGATGTGTGAGAGCCTCGCTAAGCTTCTTCTAAGCGAGGTGGAGCCGAGTGGTACTTGGCGTTCATCGTAAGCGAGAACTTCGATCGAGCCATTGAATAGCCCAAAAATTTATAGCAACGCCTCTATTCAATTGAAATGTCGTAGTAGAGCAAACCCCGCGCGTCAGTCACCCTTGGTGCATATCGCGATCCCTCCACAACCTCGCATTCAAATTTCCAACGCAGCCTTTCTCGTGGCAAAAATAACCATGCATGCTCTCCATTCTCGCCGTGTCTAAAACGAAGCACTTACAAACCTCGGACATATATTTGTCATCGCCCTTCGGGGATAAGCCTTCTCGTTTCTCCTAACCCCACAAACGGCTACTATATATATTTGTCACCCCACTCCTCCCTCCGCTTGTTTTCTTCACGGATTATATTCACAACTCTGCCATCATGTCCTCCAACCAGGCACTGATGCCACTGGTGCTCCACGCCCACGTCGGCGGTCCCAACCCGTTCAAAATCGCCATCGCGCTCGAGGCCCTCTCCGTCCCCTACACGGTCAAGGTGTGGGAATTCGGCGACGCGCCAAACGGCGTCAAGGGCGAGAAATTCCTCGAGATCAACGAGAATGGCCGTGTCCCCGCCCTCGAAGACCCAAACACCAACACGGTGTCCTGGGAGAGCGCCGCCATCATGACGCATGTCCTCCACACCTACGACCGCGAGCACGCCTACCACCCCTCGCACCATCCTTCCGAGGACGTGCCGGGTGTGGCCGTAACCGCAAATCCACAAGGCCTGATTGATTTCGATAAGTGGATCGCATTCCTCATCTCCACCCTCGGGCCTATGATGGGACAGGCGAACTGGTTTCGACACTACAACGCCATCAAAAACGACGATGCCCTCGAGAGATATACGGCACAGTCCTACCGCTGCTTCGACGTGCTGGAAGGCCAGCTCGCGAAGAGTGGTGGGGAGAGCGTGCTGGCGACTGGGTATAGTGCGGTGGATTGGCATTTTTATCCGTGGGTCGCCGGGTATGGGTTTACGGGGCTGAACCTGGATAAGCATCCTATGATCAAGACGTGGTTGGAGGTTATCAAAGGGAAGGGGGAGGTTGGTAGAGCGTATGAGAAGATTGGGAAGGGGGAGAAGGTGTAGATTGTAAAGGGCTCGCTTAAATAAGGGGTTGCAGGGATGGGGTCTTGGCACTTGAAATCGTGATTAATATTTATCGTGGTCATAGTTGACAGTAGGAGTTTGTGTTGTGAAAGAACGCCTTTGCGAGCATCATTTCTCATCTCTCCATCCCCGCATCCGTGAAGCAAACTCCCAGAGTCCATCCTTAAGAGATAAATCATCATCATCACCCTCCAAAGCCGCAACAACAAACAACATACAGCACGGACATGCACCCACCCTATGGCAGGTCCATCATATTAAATTAATACGCTTAGCCAATTCATTTAATTACTCCTGTTAGCTGACGTATTAAATTAATTTGCAGCCAAGTATTAAATTAACACTCTAATTTATAAGAATTTGAAATTTTACTCGAATGCGAACAATTGTCAAAAATAGGTAATAAATTAATACTCTGTTTTACGATTTTCACTAGAATACGAAGATTTATTAAAAATAGGCAATTAAAATAATACTTCAATTTATGATTTTTACTAGAATACGAAGATTCAATAAATATAGGTAATGAAATTAATACTCTAATTCACGATTTTCACTAGAATGCGATATTAGGATTACTTAAATAAGAAGGTTATATGTATTAGTTAAGTATTCTCGATAGTCGTCGTTCTTATTTTAACTTTTTTGTTCTTCAGTTGTTCATAGTTTAAGGCCACCTTATAGTAGTATAAATAGCCTTTAGCCGTATAACCAAGGCCTTATAAATCTAAGTCCTAACAACGAAGATTTAGTTGATAGGCACGTGACCTTAGTACGTGACTAAGTAAGGGTTATTTCTATTCTCTTTTCGACTCTACTTTCGGCTCTCCTTTTAACTCTCCTTTTTACTCGATGTTATAATTCTCCTTTTAACTCCCCTTTTAACTCGATGTCGCGACTCTTCTCTCGACTCTACTTTCGACTCTTCTTTTAACTCTCCTTTTAACTCGATGTCACGACTCTTCTCTCGACTCTACTTTCGACTCTTCTTTTAATTCTCCTTTTAACTCTCCTTTTAACTCTCCTTTTAACTTTCCTTTTAACTTAATATCGCGACTCTCCGTTCGACTCTCTCTTTAACGTCATGTCTCGACTCTCCTTTCGACTCCTTTTAACTCTCCCTTTAACTCAATGTCGTCCCTTTGACTCGATATCGGGCTTCGTCTTTCGACGTGTTTTTACGGCCCCGATATAATATAGATTTTCAAGTGATTAATTTAATTCTCTCAGGTAATTAAATCAAGGAGTCCTTCTGCGTACATTCTTTCGGATAGATTTAATCCGCCCAGGTATTTAAATCAACATTTGACGAGCGTCTTATTTAACTCCCCACTTTAATTCGCCAAATCTATTTAATGAATTCCCCAAATCCGCCGTAGGGATGCCGGCCAACACTAGGTCAAAACCCCGCTCCTGCGACTCCGTCGCGGCCGTGGGAAAGCCCTCCCGACTCCATACTTCGTACACTTCGTACACTTCGTAAACGTCGTAGAGCTCTGTATTAATCCGATTTGATTTCTCGTGTTGATTGTGCTGAGTCTATAGGACTAGATGACACATATGGCAACTCCTTGCCCCTAGCCATATAGCGACGCCCTCTTCCTCAGGCGGAGGCGTCCCCTGCCATAGAATAGACCACCCCCTCAACGTTATAGAGCCTAACCGACACTTATTTAAGCTAGTACTAAAGGGGGAGATTTCCGCCTTTTTCTACATACTAGCACAACTATGACTGTGACGAAGTCATGTAGCGCCGCCCCCTGCCATAGAATAGACCACCCCTCAACGACATAGAGCCTAAGCGACACTTATTTGAGCTAGTACTAAAGGTGGAGATTTTCGTCTTTTTCTACACGCTAGCACAACTATGACTGTGAGGAAGTGCTTTCGCCCTAGTCATGTAGCGCCGCCCTCTTCCTCAGGCGGAGGCGCCCCCTGCCATAGAGCAGACCACCCCCTCAACGGAATGGAGACATTCATGTGAGCTAGTCCTTCAGGGAGAGATTCCCGCCTTTTTCTCCACGCGAGCACAGCTATGACGGTGACGACTTGCTTTCGAACCTCCGCGACTACGTGGCCAGTGGGGCCAGGCGAGGGGAAGCAAGTGATGAGTCTGAGATTCTCGTGTCCAAGGCGCCTTGGGGCTACACCACCCCCTCCCTCTCTCCCATGGCTCCATACGTGAGCAAGTCGTCACCGTGGCCCGGCAAGAACATGTGCGGTTCTGTAGGAAAATATGTGAACCCCCCTCCTACGTCGCGGACGCGACCTCAGAGGAAAAGGCAGCGCGATCCCTCCGTCGTCCCTTCCCCCGTCTATCCGACTCGGCCTGGTGTCCGTTTCTCCTCCTCGGGTGGCCTCGGGCGCTTGAGTCCGTCGGGGCATGGGCCGATGCTGGAGTGGCCGTGGAAAGGAAGGGGCAAGGCCACGATGTTCGAGCCTGAGCCGACCCTTGTCAGTGCATGTCACCACTAGCTCCCCCGACGTGCGGGCTGAGATCTCTCGCGGATTTCCAGGCTCAGCCCTGCCTGACGGGACTACGTTAGAGCCCCCAGAGCCAACCCCACAGATGATGGGTGCATGAAGGCGTCATGAGTCATTTATTCCTGCACCGGCAGGACGAGGAGTGCCCCCGGGGGAGAATCTAAACCATCACGCAAAACTAGTACGAAAGCGGAGAGTAATAGTACGAGGACCCATTTTGAGTCAAATCCAGCCGAAGGCCTGTTCGTCCTACTATAGTCGTTGACTTACAAAGGACGTTAAAAGGAATAAACAAACAACCCTTATTTTAGCGTGACTGCCACCATCGCTAACGCCAGCCACATCTAGAAAGTTAAGCGAGAACGCTAAGATGTTAGATGATTAAGGAGATGCTTCATAAGAAATCAACCATATCAAAGAATTATCTTTTATTAAACAAGCCAAGGTACCTTAAGATACCCATTCGAGAAAATACAACAACGTACAGTCCCATAACCATTGCAACTTTGTATACCTCCGTACAGTGACCAAAAATAGAGTCAAGCCACCCCAGGTACTATCCACATTTCATATACACTGCAGTGCAAAAAAGGGGGTCCCTCCAAACCATAGTGAAGCCAGTGTCCAACCACAAAAGCCAATGATTAAATCCAAAAAAAGAAAGGCAATGCCAAGGAAAAGCCGCCAAAAAGAAAGTGTGGACAGAAAACTCCACCAAAACACCACTTTGTTTGTGCCGTGAGGCGATGACCAATCTAATGTCTTTGACTCCTTTGCCATGGTTCCCCCCTGCCACCGTTTTTCGCCTGTTTGTTCCCATGACCAACCGAGATCAAGGAGAAGGCTCAAACATGGCGAGACGCAACAACATGAACGTTAAGAGAGGCGCAGCCGGCTAAACCTCTTCGAGAAGCAAGCGACAAGAAGAGATATCCTCCATGTATGTACAGCCAATCCCCAGAGAAACCCCAGATCCATTACCAACGCGACTCGCAAGAAATCCCCAAATTTAGATGGACCCAGGAGGGCCCCGCCACAAGTTTACCATCAAGACATACGCACAGGCCAAGTATTCGACGAGTCGACCATCAGCTTGCTGGGCTGCGGGATCGAAGGTTGTGCTTACTTTCGTCCCAGGCGGCCGAGCATGCTCCTATCAATCTCGGATTCGGGCGCACGGCGTTCCATGATGTTTCCCAAGCTCATAGGATCCGAGCGGCCCTCACCGGAACTGTTACGAGGCGGTGGGGTAAGAGACATTGATGGCAGGCCCCCTGGGGCATACAAATTTGATTGCGACTCGCCCGAAGAGTCAGGCGAGTTCGTGTATGCCCCGGTTGGGGTTACTGGTGGAAGGCGGAGCTCGTCCTCTGTGGCCTGACGCCTGCCCATGACGTCGGTCCTTGCATATGGCGAATGGGTTGGCATTGGCGGTGGAAGGATGGCCGTGTGAGGCTCCTCCCGTGGACGCTTGCGAGAAGAATTGGAGCTGGAAGGAGAGACTCGATCACGGGGGCTGTATGACAGCTCGTAACCATTGGAAGGTTGACCACGCTCGTGAGAGACATACGTCATGTCGCGAGACGGTGCGGCACGCTCGTGTGGGCCATATGGTACGTCGCGGGAAGGCTGACCTTGGTCATACGAGCCATAGGCTGTTTCTTGGGGTCGTGGAGGTGGTGGCCCACGATTGTGCGATCCATAAGGGGAGTCTTGCAGGCGATGGGCTGGTCCAGGACCCCCCCCGTTGCTGTAAGACACGGAGGGAGACTGGACAGGATACTCGTATTGGACGGTAGGAGGCACCTGAGCCAGTGTGGTCCGAACCGATCCGAGGGGTTGTCCATGGGCGCCATAGATTTGTGTTTCCGGAGGGTAGACGGCACGTCCATTAGGTCCAAGGACCACGTTGCGCATCCCTGGGAAGACAGTATGGGCGGGAACAAACGCTTGCGCTTGGGAGGAGACTGGGGTAAAGATACACTCCTGTTGGAATCGGACACAATTTGTGCATCTTCCCTCAGGACTGTGTTCAAAGCCAGAGCAGCGGATCTAGCCAGAAGTTAGCATTCATGTGCCCGAGTCTCCGCAAGGCGCAACTTGAGTCATGTCGGGGCCTCCAGGGCTCCAGTGAGTGCGATTTGGATAGGGGGAATCGAGACAACCAACCTTTCGTCTGCGGCAATACCTGCATGCGATGGCAGTCCGTTGCCGAGGGGCGGATTGACTGAACGCCATGTGCGGTGGTCCTCCTCGACCATAATCCTGCGGTGGCTGATGCTGCTGGTAGCCTCGGACATCTCTGCAACCTAATAATATGTCTCCTGTAGTCGAAGGGACGTGGGCTGCCTGCGGTTGGTGGTGCTGCGTTGGCAGCGGGCCGTAGCCAGTCGGTTGTGGCTGACCATACTGGTTGTCGTACGGGGAGATGGGTGGTAAGTTGACGTTGTTGCCATTAGAGGAGGCGAGGTGGTGATAATCGTAGTAATCTCTGGGGCGGTCGTCTTCTTCGCCAGGAGGAGGGGGGTATTGTGATTCTGGTGGGGGGGGATCCCTCGGGTCTTGAGGGTGTGGAGGGCCTCGTGGATGGGGGGGATCCCTCGGGTCTTGAGGCTGTGGAGGGCCTCGTGGATCATGAGGGTGTTGAGGGCCTCGGGGATCATGAAGGTGTTGTGGGCCTCCTGGATCAAGAGGGTGTTGTGGGCCTCTTGGATCATGAGGGTCTTGAGGATATGCAGCGTCGCGTGAAGGGGGATAGCCAACACGGCCACTTGGATCTTGATACGTCATGTCTGAGTGGCAGAGATCGAGGGTGAAGAATCAAGGGGATCGAAGTGAGATCCTCGCCTTCGGAGGTCTGCCCTGAGGTTGGGGATTGTGTAAGAGAGAGAAGAGGGCGGCAGCAGTATTGAAAGTGATGGCTGGAGGGTGAGGGTGAGGGTGAGGGTGGGCGTACGAACAGTGCGTTGGTGCGGATGTCGGCAAGGCAAGGTTCGCCGAGTGTGTCGCTCGAGGCCAGCGCTTGGGCTGTAGTGAGGAAATCCAACGGTCCGGTGGTGGCAAGCAGAATAGGAGGCGGATCTCGCCAGGTGCCGGCAGACAGGGAACGAGGAGGCTCGAAGGAAGCAGGACCCACGTCGAAGGACGAATCCAAGCGAGAGAAGGAGGAGACGGAGGCAGAGAAGGAGGGAGAGAAAGAGAGGAGGGAGAGGGTGTATATAATGAGAGGAGGAGAGGAGGAGAGGAGGGGAGAGGAGGGGAAGGAGGGGAAGAAGGAGGGGGAGAAGAAAAGAACTCTGCGGGGGGAGGATGTGCCTGTATGCGTGTGTGTGTATGCGTGTGTGTGTATGTGTGTGTGTGTATGTGTGTGTGTGTATGTGAGGAAGACCTTCTATGAACTCTCGAGACAAAAAGGCAAAAACCGGCACTGGTGCTGGGCCTGCTCTGCTGATTGGACCGCAGGGCGTTCGGACGTCTGTGGAGTTCACCTCGAGTGGCTTTGGTTCTATGGACTCTCGAGGCAAGAAGGCAGAAACCGGGACGAGCAAAATCGTTCGCTGAATCGTTCGCTGGCCTTGTCCGCGCTTGATCCTTGCTGGGCCGTCCTAGTTGATGTCTCCACCGAGAAATGGGTTATGGCCGAGGGAAGCTTGTCTTCGACTCTTCACGCTCTGACGGCGAGCGACGTTTCTGGGCTCACAATCGGATCCCTCCTGGCCTGCGCCGGGCACCTTCCTTGCCCCTGAATTTTGCGGATTCGCTTCTTCTCACCAAGGGCCGAATCGTGCCTCCTCCCGTCGCCGCACTCAATCGGGACACCTCCTCGAGGCGACAGCCCCTTCTCACCAGAATCGACTCTGACGCCGCACGGAGGAAGGAAGTCCACCGCAGCCGTCGATGGGTGGGAGGCCTGGATGGGGTGACACCAAACGACCAAGCCCAAACGTGGATCGTCGTTTGCGAGAGAAATGAGCATGTGACTTGCGAACGAGGGCCAGGTCAGTAGAAGGACAAGGACGATCCCTGAGTATAGAGGATGATGACAATTCTGCAGGAAATGTCCTGTGATTGGTGCACAATTCGAGCAGATTTCCACGCCCAATGTTGGAGACCGGAACAGGCAGAGAGCGGACCCTGACAAGACGGGTAATCCGCAAGATTCGTCGACGTCTGAAAGCTGCTCGGGGGACGGGCCTCCTGACTCGTGTTGAAAGTCGTCTGTCTTGGACTCTTCGTGGGAATAGGGCGCTTTTCACTGGCCCAAATCAGAGGCCGACAGCAAACCCCCGCTCCAAGACCAGTTCCCAATCCTCCACAGAATGGATTCACGGAGGGTGGAGGGGGCTCTGGCGGAGTTGAGAGTCGTGACGACCGACACCGAGATCAGACGTGTTCGCGCGATGATCAAGGTTGGGACGGATGACTCGACGGTCTCTTCCCCTGCGGCCTTTTGGGCGAGCTGCGGGTGATTACCCTGTGTGATGGATATGAGAACGAATCAGGGGGAACGACCAAGTGCGCGCAAAGGGAGTATTGCGTGACGCAGACGCGCAGGATCCGAGGGGGGAGAAAGTCCCAAGGGAGAGAGAGAGTTTAGAAGGGTGATGAGGGTTGAAGGATGGACGATGAACGATGATTGTTCGGGACGGAGAGAGTTGTGACGGTATCCACGAACGTGGGAGACGGGTCGGTCAAGGAGTGAGTGCCGGGTGTAGAAAGCAGAGATGGAGACTCGAAGAGGTCCTTGCGAAGGGTGCGATTCGGAGACGCTGAGAGCTCAAGTGTAGATGGGATGGAGGATGAGGATGGCGATGGGGATGAGGATGAGGTCTCTTCGCAACGGCGCAGGCCTGGTAACGTCCGAGTCGCGTAGCAGGGGTATGGATCTGGGTGATATAGACCTGGGGGATCTAAAACTGGCGGGGAGGGAGGAGCCACGGATCGATTGAGGACGATTGCTTGAGGGCGATTGCTTGAGGGCGATTGATCGGAACTTTGAATGTGGGAAAATGCTCGAGCACGGAGGCAATTCCTAGAGGAAGCGGAGGAAGCGGGAGGAAAAACAAGAAGAAAGTACCATGAAGAGAGCGAGGAAGGGGTGGATGGAAGGGTGGAGGGGTGGGTGAAAGGGTGGAGGGAGGGGTGGACGGGTGGAAGGTGGAGGGTGGATGGCAGGTGCAGAGGCGGATGGGGATGGGAAGCTGAGATTTCCTGCTGGTGGTGTGTGTGGTGGGGTTGGGCGAGCGATGATGGCAGGACTGTATTCTGAGAACTCTATTCTGAGAGCAAGCCAGGACTGTATTCTGACCAGAGGTGACAGTCCGAGAGCAAGCCAGGGTGAGGAGGTGAGGGAGGTGAGGGAGGGTAGGGTGGGGTGACTGCTGGGGTGAGGCGGGTGAGGCGAGGTGAGGGAGGGTGCAAGGATGCGGCGGATTGCAACGGTGCAAACGCAGATGCAGGCGTCGTCGTCCTTGTTTCGAGGCGATGTCCCAGGTGATGTCAACGATGCTTGTTCCTCACAACACCACGCACGACGAGCTTCTTGGCGCCAAGCGGGGCAGACGGCCGTCGCGGAGGTCGTGGGGACGGAATGGGTCCGAGGATGGATGGGATGGGTTCTTGTGCCGGGCTTCGGCTTCTGCCCCGATTCTCCCGTCTGCACACAGACAGCGAGCTCGAGATGGCAGCAACGTATACGTGGTGGGATGGGCGGCTCCTTCGCACGCGGCGATGGAGGAGAGTCGACTTCCGCCGGTTTCCTTCGGCTGGATAGCGGCAGCGGCAGCGGCAGGGGCGGGGCAGAGGCAGATGCAAGTGCCAGTGCAAGTGCAAGTGCAAGTGCAAATGCAAGTGCGGACGAGGGACGGATGAGGTGGAGGGGGGGATCGATCACCACCGCGAGGACCACCACGGAAGCAGCTGATCAGCGCTGGGCCCGACGGATGGGACCGCGAATGGGATTGGCCACCCGACAACCCCAAGATGATGGGCGGGAAGAGCGAGCAAGGGGAGGCCAGAGGGACGAGTTCGATCTCTCTCGCGAAACAATGGCAGCTCGTGGCCCCGTCGTGTTCGCCCCGGCGTCGGTGTCGGTGGATGCAAGAACCCGGATGCGGCCAGTCTGGACGGGATGGATGACGACGATGTGCGATGGACCCAGATGGGCTGCGATCCCAGATGGGCTGTGGTCCAAGATGCAACGCGGTCCTTTTGGAGATGGCGATGGTGGGCACCGAAGGCGAAGGGGTAAGGAGGCGAGGGGCGAGGCGAGGCGAGAGGCGACTACGGAGTATGAGACAATGAACAATTAGACAATCAGACAACCAGCCGGCACGTGATGGGCACAATCGAGCGGAGCCGAGGACGGACGGGTCCGGATGTCGGGGTCTGAGAGGACAGCCAACGTGGGCACGGGCCACCAGTCGGGAAAGGCTTCCTCTGTCCGATTCTTCCAGAAGGACGAAGCAGGGAGCCAGCGCCAGTGAGCCACGATGGACGGGGAGACGTCGAAGACAGACAACTCGTCCGCCGTCCCTCCGGTCGAAGCTGTCCAAGTCGAAGCTGTCCAAGTCGAAGCTGTCCAAGTCGAAGCCGGCTGTCCAAGACTTCACTCGGAAACGACGCGAGAAAGACCGACGCGAGACCGTCGCGAGACCTTGGTTGCGCAACGACGACGGCGACCAAGCACGCCTTCCTGGAATGCAGATGCGTGTTGCGAACTCGCGTGCACTCAACCTGACCCAGCTGACCCAGCTGACCCAACAGACCAATGGACACAAGCGATGCCGGAGGACCTCCGTCGTACGCACGTATCCGTCCTGTACCGACTGTCGTCCGAACGTCGTACTCGAGCAATCCGCAGACGAGGTGCTGGCTATCCGCTGGAGAGGGGGGATCCGCTGCCACCCGCACGAGCCTGGTCACGGGTCCGTCACCAGTCGCGTCATCCGACAATGATGGACGAGTTGCGCGTCGAGCGTGGCCACGCCACGGGCACGCAACCACCACGGTGCGCGTCGATCGAGATGACCCGCTGCTCGCACTCCAGAGGGTGCCTTTCGGTCTTTCGTACAGCAGAATTCCTGGCCACTCGCTGCCGATGGAAGGAGGCAGTCGCAGGACACACGATGCGGATGTGTGGGTGCGGGTGTGGGTGGGTGCCGGTGTGGCACCGGGACGGGGCGCCGAGCGAACGAGATGCAGAGACGGGGCGAGCCGCAGGTTGGAACGAAGCGTCAAAGGGTGGCGAGGGAAGACCAAGTGACAATGGCGAGGGAAGTGGCGAGGGAAGTGGCGAGGGAAGACCAAGGGACAATGGCGAGGAAGACCACGTGACAAAGGGTGGCGAGGGAAGACCAAGACAAGGGTAGGCGAGGGCAGACCGGGCGACAAGGGCCCAAGGGGAAAGGGGAGGGGAGGGGGGGGAGGGGGAGAGGGAGAGGGAGAGGGAGAGGGAGAAGGGAGGAGATGCTCACCATGGCGGGATGCCCTCGTCTTATTATACCGACTCGGTGTGCCGCGAGACAAACGGACAAACGAGGCCAGACGCCAGGGAGGCCTTCCCTTCCCTCCCTCTGCCTCCCTCCGAGGGGGAGCGACGGGGGAGCGAGGGGGCGCACGTCAACCTGCCGACGACGGCGCTACTCTATAAGGAGCCAAGCCGATGACTAATGCGCCCAATCCGACCTACTGACGATCCAGACGATGGACGAGACCCATCAATCCACGGACCACGGGGCGTACAAACTCCATCGTCGCTCTCGCTCTCCACACCTGCATGGTGGTGTCGCATCCACCCTTCGTTTCTCGTCTTGCCTGATTGCTTGCATCCACGACCCCCATTTACCTCCGTCCTTCGCATCGCATCGTCGACGAGCACCATGTCAGGCTCAATGGACCTCCAGCAGGGCGGCATCCCCGTCGAGGATGCTGCCGGTCCAGGCTCGTCGTGCTCCTCTCCCCCAATCGAGATTCCTACGCATCTCCTCGACACGAAGCGTCCGCCATCGACCCAACAGGGGAGACCATCTGCCCATCTGCTGCTGGCTGCTCCAGATCTCAACTCGGCACGCACCTCTGTCGAATGGGCATACAACGTACGGAAGTAGGCACTGCACGGTCGGTTCCCTCGTCCATGTTTGGTTGGCCCAAGCCGGCCGGTGTGCGGCCCACCACCTTCACCAGGAGACCAACGTCGATTCACCATCCCTCTCGTCGTTCGACTCCTGAGGTCAGCCTCCCATGATCCATCATCATCGCACGCCGTCTCACGACAGGACGTCCTCACGCCTCACCGACCCCGTCTCGGGCCCAACAGCCAACAGGCCCTCCTTCAACTCACGCGCCAGAGCCCGCTCCTGAGCCAGACTCCGCAAGCGTTTGCGTTTGCGTCGGCAGGTGGGCTCACCCCCCCCCCCCCCCCCCCCCCCCAACTCGAGATCGAGCTCAGATGCAAGCGACGAAGGATTCACCCCAGTGCTTGCCCCCCGATCCGTGCGAGTCCGACGAGTCGACGACGCCCTGAGGTCTGAAGCGCCCATGAAGCTCGCCACGCGAGACCCCGATCCACGAGTCCGGCACACGATCCCGTCAGATCGAGGCCTTGACCGACCCTCTGTCGCGCCCCTCCTCCGATGACAGTCAAACGACGCACCTCGCGGGCAGACGGGACGGGAGATGGTGCCCGCCAGGATCCATTCCTTCCTCCTTCTCGACGTGGTGTCACCATCTTGGACAGGACCAGGACGAAGGGAGGGGTCCTGGGGATGCGTTGCGGAGCGTGTGCAGCCCTCGAAGGGTAAAATCCAAGCGTGCGTTCCACGACGGCTGAAGGCGAGAAGGCACGAGCCGAAATGATCACCCTGGCCCTGGTTGACGGGCCTTGGGGGGGGGGGGGGGACGAAGGTGGGTGAGACGAAGGTCCGACAAGCTCACGACGAAAAAAAAAAAAAAAATCCATAAGCGCACTTGGCGGAACAAAGAATCGGTTGGGGGCGGCGCCATGTGTTCGAGGCATCACCGAGAGGTGCACTCGAGTGCGTACTATCGGTACGTTCCCTCCCAACCATGGCTGATCCGACCAAGATCCAAATGGAGGGACGTCTGATCTGGACGTCGGATCAAGACGTCTGCCCCCTCAGGGCAACTTGAATTGGGGCAGAGCGATTCCCGATGATCTTCGAGGGGTGGACAGGAGCAAGCGAGGATCCAACCACGCCCCCTTCGACCTCTGCCAAAGGGGCTCTGACCTCTGCCAAAGGGGCCTCCGACCAATGAATGGCCACGGAAAGAGAAGGACACGTTCCAGCTGGGACGCTTGGAATGCTCGTCTACCGGAGCACATAGAATTGGTCCCTTCGCCCTTGCGTGCTCCGTACTTTGTACTCTCGGCTTCGAACCCCCTCCACGAGGGAACAGATCGAGCGTCGTCGATCCATCATCTCAGGCCACGGGAGAAGGATTCGAAGCGCATCGGTCATATCCACCCCCCTCCCCCCCTCGTCTCAGACCAATGGAGTTGGTCCCGAGGTGGCCGACCGCATGGACTCGCCGACGCGACCCAACTGGCGCCCCCTTCGGCCACGACTCGTCGATACCTTCTCCTGCAGGATCGACTCTGATGCTTCTCTGTCGCCGCAAGCGAGGCCGACGACATCACGTCGGCCAAGGAGTCAGACTCGGCGAACGGAGGCGGGGGAACTCGGGAGGGACGGCGCGAGCAAGACCGTCCCGAGTCCGTCATCCGCCGTCTGGGGGGAAGAGGACGACCCAAGTGCACCTTGCCCGAGCACCAAGGGGTGGATGTTCTGGCGAAGGATTCCACGAGTCGGGCCTATCCACGAGCCACGCGCGGAACCACAAACCATGACGGCCCTCTGCGAGCGAGAAGCGTCGTCCTGTGCTGGATGTGCTCCGTACTTCGTACAGGACAGTCGTCGCATCTGCAAAGCTCAGATCCTCAACCTTGGTGAGCCTGCCCATCCGGAGAGGACAACGCATCTCGCAGCTGTTCTCCACGAATCCACCCACTCCTTTCCCGCTGGGTCCATCCGGTCTTCGCGTCCTCGTACAGTACACCCACCTCACTTCCGCGGCCTGCTATGAGCAATCTATCACTGCCAGGCCAAGGCGCTCTTCCCATTTGCTACACGGCCCCTCACCGCCATCGGCTGTCGCTCCTTCACCCTTCTGGGAGGTCACTTGATCATTATCTCATGCGGCAACCCGTTCTTGGATCCTTGTGGGTAGTGCTGCAACGTCGAAGCGAAGACGCAAAGGCGGCGCGGGACGCAGGACAGGGGAGCCCGGCCGAATCACTGCCTGCAGGGAGACCCTCGTCCCACATGATGCGGAGGGGAGGGGGTGCAAGGTGACGCGGAGCTGGGCAAGGCGACTAGCGCCGGCTGAATGTGCTAGCGCTGGCCCAGCAGCCATTTCGCTGGCACACGAAGGGCAAGCCTTCCCTGCACCATCCCTCCCCGCGACCCGGGCTCCCAGAGGCATCCCTGCCCGCCCTGGTCCACGGCCACCCACCATGCAACGTATGTCCTGTACGGAGTACGTCCGTCCTCCGACTCCAGTGACCAGTGACACCACCCATGGCGATCACTCAGCTCGGGCCAGGAATGCCCGTGCCCAACGGGGCAAAAGGAGGCATCGGGGCGTGTGATTGGCTGGAGGGTGGGGAGTTGACCCGTCGAGCGGAGCTTGGGGCCCCCCTTCCCTCGCTACGATGGGCTGAGGGGTGGGTGGGCTGTATCGCAAGGACGGGCCTTCCAGGCGTGTTCCACGATTCCAATTTCCAAGCCTCGCGCGCCCTCCTCCTCCTCCGCTTCCTGTGAGGCAAACGTCCTGCCGCTGCAGCGGGCCGACCAGCAACATCGCACCGCACACCTCACTCCTCTCCGTCTCACCACCTCACTCCTACTCTCTATCCCCTCACTCCTCTCAGTCTCGTGACTCTCGTGACTCTCGTCCATCACCCTCCCTACCCTCCGTCTCATCACCTCACCACTCTCGGTCTCGTCTCGTTAGTATGTACACCTACGTTCTGTACGTCTTTGCCTTGTGTCGACGAAGTGCAACTACGGAGCGTGGACTAGCGACGCTAACCGACTGCAAAGTTCCAACACACTGCTCAAGCCTCATCGGTCATTATTGTCAAGGGACACTTGCTATTGGTCACGGCGTGCTTTACAGCAATGCAGTACTCGAGTACGGAGTACGCTCACCCACACACACACACACACCACACACGCCCCGCCCATAAGCTTAATCGCTTAATCGCTTAATCAAATGGACACTATCGCAAGACCACCAGATCGAGCGCGGGAGAAGTAGATGGTTATGGTTCTGCCCACCCACTGCATCGGCCGGTCAGTTCTCGTACGTATCGTCACGTATCGTCACTTTGGCTTCCCGTCGCAGGTGTCAGTCAGCATGGTCACCCAACCTCGCCGCGTACGGAGTCCGTGTACGTGCACACTCGGTGGGAGGTCGGCGGTCGCCCTCACCGCCACGGTCCCTGCCACAGATGTTGTTTGCCACTTTGCCGTCGGCTGCACCTTTTGATGAAGAAGTCTGCCATGGCCCATCGATGACAACTTGACCGGGCGGTTCTCAAGGTAGCATCGGCCTGCTGACAGACGCAAACTTAATCCTGTCTTTGGTAGGATCACTAAGGTCAGGGCTCAGATGCACCGGGAAAGCTAATCTCACAACCAGCGTTGTCCAGAAGAGGGTGTGAAGCATCTTATCCATCCCGACTTCCACCCCGCGAACCATCCCCCCGATCCATCCTCCACCACCCACCCTCTTGGCGTTGTGCCGTCACTTGCAGACGGCAAGTGAAGACTGCAATTGACGGAACTCCGTGACACGTAATCTAGACCATCGTCACTGTACTCCGTCATGGATCATATAAGGCTTTTTCTCGTTATACCTCATGTTATATTCTGCCTCAGGCACCAACTCATTCCGACTAATCGGACCCGCCCAAATTTCTACGTCGCACGAATTGCATCCCCCCTATTACTCGTACTCCGTACCCATGCCTCCTCCTCGCTCCCACGCCAAACCGAATGAAGAGGTCTTTCACGCCGTGGAGAAGATACTTAATACTCAGGGCCCCGGTCAGGGCAGACGCAAAGCCCGTGGGAAACCCCGAGAGCCTGGAATCCCACACGATTCGGCTCGAAACGCCTCCTCCCTCGCGCCAAACGCATCATCCCAGCAGAAGGGAGCGAACCGGCGCTTACGGCGGGCGGCAAACCCGCAGGAAGTTGTCCGGCGACGAGGAGAACCTCCGACTCCACATCGACGACGAGCGCGGGCGGGCGGTACGGAGTAGCCGTCAATGATGCGGGAGCGGCTCGGGCACAAGACCTCTAGCGGAACGGACATGGATCGAGAGATATAGATATAGATATAGACAGAGATCGAGATCGAGATAGAGACAGAGATACTCCGTATAGATATATATATTGTAGAGGGGCGACTTGGCTACGAACCGAAAAGATACATTTGGAGTGGTCAACCTGCCTCCCAACCAAACAACAAAACCACCCCTTTTTATCCTTGTCTTGTGCCCAGGCTATGTGTCTCGGTCACATGACCAGGTGTTCCCGACAACAATATAAGTAGATATAGCCATAGCTATACAACCTAGCAGGGAAAACAAATATACAATGACGCGATAGCCATTGCCCAATGGCGGACCGTCGAGAGGTATCCTAACCAGGTGGCAGAGATACAGTAGAGATAGAGATATAGATATAGATAGCTATAGCTATAGCTATACACTGTAAAATGACGCGATAGCCATTGCCCAATGGCGGACCGTAGAGAGGTATCCTAACCATGTGGAATGGCGCCCAACCATCCCCTTCGGAGAACTACGTGATACGACCTCGATTTCCCATCCCTCTCGTAGGTTTCCATCCATCCATCCATCCCTCCCTCCCTCCTCCCTCCCTCCCTCCACCGCAGAATCCATCGTACGCGTTTATGCCACGCGCGCTCCGTCCTTGTCCTCGTCGGCTTCCCACGACGACGAGCCTTGGGCCCCGTCCCCTTACGGCTTCGGAGTGCCACGAGGCGAATCCAGACAGGAAAGGGATCCTCAGTCCCATCGAGCATCGCCGGTTTCTATGGCGTTCCGGAGCGGAGCGCACCAAGGCCTCCACGGCAGTGGCCCCCGGGGAGGGGCCCCGCGATTCTACGTTGGATAGGTATTCTCGTCGTCGTCATCTACCTGTTTTGACTTCATTCCAGAGCGTAGCGAGCCAGGGCCCCCACGGCAGTGGCCCCCCTCGAGAGGCGTCTTGGATAGCCTACTACGCTTGACCTCTCCATCCTGAAAGGGACGGAAGGCATTTTGAAGATTGCTCAAAATCTGCCCCCGTGGGCCAGAGAGGGCCACCCACTCGCGGAAGTGAAGCGAAGTGGGCAGCGTGGGGGAGCCATCATAGGGGAAAGGACGAGACGGCGGAATACAAAGTACACGGTCCGGGGAGCGTACCCTAGCTGTCTAACTTGCCGTATCGTCCGGTCGTCGAGCGGAGCGGAGCGGTTCTCACTCGGCTGGCATTCCCAGAAGCACATCGAGTCCGTCCCCAGCTCCCTACACACTCGAGATCCTTTGCCGTCCTGGGGAAATGTCTCGCTCGCCTGGGCGTGTCTTTCGCCTTGGGCCTTCTCCTGTCGCTTGCCATCGCCTATGTATGGCAGGAGGAAGTCGGGACAACTTTGAAAGCGATAAACATCCTGACAGCATAAGAAACATGCTCGTGAAGCGCAAGGCTTGGCGGTATTTGACCATGGGGGGATTTCGTGGCCCTTTGATCAAGCGGCTTCGAAAGTTGGCCGGGCTCGGTTTTCTCACGCATGCGTCAGGGGCTTCGACGGCCAGGTCAATGTTCGTTCAACTTGGGTCTTGTGAAGATCTGGCCAAAGACTCTCGACAAAGCTGCCCAGGCATTCACGCCCTCGGGGGGGTTTTCCGACCCTCTGCCGTACATCTCCCGCACTGGTGAGAAAACAGTGGTTGTAGCTAGTCAGCGAGTAGATAGAAAAGTCACCGGATGGCAGCTGTCGCGCTGTTGAGACGCTTGTCAGGAGCCTGGCTGAAGAAAGTATGACGGTAGCGTGGTTGCATTCTCGTCTCGCGGTTTCGTCAAGGGGCTTTTCTCGTTGATAATGCCAATGCCCACAGAGCAGCGTCGTCCTGCCTTTGCCAGGGTCTCCCTAGCTTTTGATCCAGAGCCGTCGGCTGTGTTTGTCGTCGACAGTACATCGGTGTTGTATTAGCACCCCCCCCTGTGACCGACTATACGGTAGCCAACCACCTATTCATAATAGAGTAATACTAGGAGATCAGAATCCATTCCGAACCCGGCCGCGTTTTATAGTATTGCTCTATTTGGAATAGGTGGTTCGCTACTACATGGTCGGGCACAGGGAGGGGAGGGGAGGGGGTGAGGGGGTGGGGGGTTGTCATAACACTTCACCGCTGTACCTTACCTTCGTAGAGGTTTCGGTTGAGAACTATCCATAAATATACTAGAAATGTTGAAAATCGGTTTGCGCGAGTTGCCTAGTTATAAATCGTGACTTGCCCAGCAGAGCCTTCTTCCTTACGCCCAATATTTTCCTCAGCCGCATAAACGACCTGCTCCAAAGTTCCCAATATTGCCCCAACTGCCGCAACTTGTGTGGGCGATGCTCCCAGCTTCGTCGGCGAGAGAGGAAGGCATTCATCTCCTTCATCTTCGTCATCGCTTCTTCAAGCTCCGTGGCTTGGGCAACTGGTGGCGGTTCCCCCGAGCTTCTCGCGCGCGATCCCCGGGCGTCCTTTAATATCTCCCCATAGACTCTTCACATAAATGCCATCCTACGCGTTCGAGCACCCCACCCAAATCGAGATCTTATTGGGTAAGTAAGGGGGTGAGACTAACCGAGCGAGTATCAGTCGCACCGCTTGTCGTCATCCTTCCGAATCTTCCCCCCCCCCCCCGGATTTGAGACTCCCAGTCTGCTCCGCACACGTAATCTCCAATGACTCTTGTTCCATCTCGTGAAGCTTCCATGTCCTCGCCATGCAGTAGCGTTCTGGAGGAGCTCGCGGAAGATGCCGCCAAAGACTCGAGCGAGAAGGCCTCTCTGCCTCGTCGCTCGAGTCTTTGGCGGCATTGTCCGCCGTTTTGGTTATCATGATGGTTGGAGTCACGCCAAAATGACTCCAACGACCGCCCCAGACTCGATATGATAGGTAGTTGACGGATACTTGCCTTACCAAGCGGGTTGGAAGTGTTCTTCAACTGTTTCGTATACGAGACCTAGGGGCCAGCAGCGGGGTTTGCCTTGCTAGAGCTGCGCAGGCTGTAGCGTAGCGTAGCGCAACCTTAAGCATATTCTCCACGAAGAAAATTTCAGCGAGTGGCCGGAAGGGGGATTTGTAACATCGGATCAAGGTAAAGGACGGTTCATCCCCGGAAGGCGGTGAGTATTTCAGCTAATTGGCGAGTTATAGTTTTCACCTTGACCCCGTAAATTCCCATTAGCCATAATAAGTAGCACATATCTCGCTTGACTTGACTCTAAGCCCACGAAAGCCTCCGGCCTCCAAGCAATTAGTGCCAATAAGTCGGCGAAATCCCTCAGAATCGCAAAAAAGTTCCGCCTACGTATATTCCCTCTCATAGCCCGCCCTCTCCAGCCCACCCTGTCAGAGGCGCGCCTAAGCTCACACGAGGGGTGCCTCTAAGGCAAAGAGCCAGGGAAATTCCGCTGAATCATATACTTCCTAGGTCTCCAACCTCCCTCACGCCCTCTCCAGCAGACTCGGAAAGCAAGTTCGCACGTTGAGACAACTCGCAACAAACCCCGACATAACTTGATCCCGCTAGTGAAGTTGAAAAATCAAATCTCAATCTCCCGTTTAATATGGATTCTAGCCGTCAACTGCCTATTGGCACGTCATCCCAGAGCGCAGCGAACCACGGCCCCCACGGCAGTGGCCTCCCGGGAGGGGCTTTCGATAGCCTATTGCGCTTGACCGATCCATACGACCGCCGCCCGACACGAATCCGCTAGTAGGGGAGGAACCTTAGGAACCCAACGCCAGAGCGACCACTAGAGAGGCCCTCGTTAGATTTAAAATCTCTGGTCGATTGTTAAGCGCTGGGCTTATCACAGTCAAGCCACGAGTGCTTTCCCACCTTTCTCGGCAGCCTGCAACTCTAGAGCACGTGGTTGTGACGGGCCTTGACAAATGCACCGAAAGAGTGGCTTGCGGAATGATGCTTGTATTTCGAGGAAAACAAAGCTAAGGTGGAGAGGACAATAAGCGAGCCTTTCGGTAACGGTCGAGTCTTGGATAAATTCCCTGTAGTCAACTTAGTCATAACAAGAACTCATGTGGCTCCTAGCAGAGCATGTTACACTTGGCGGTCACGGTCGTTCTACTCTACATTCCGTGCCCTAAAAGCTGCAGAGGATCATCGAGGTGATAAGCTTCCGGTATCCTAAACCCTTTGACATACAAGGCGGATAATTAGAGAGTAGGGTAAAGGAGGCATCACACGAGATCCTGTCCCTAAGACTAAAGAGTGTTAGGCCTATGTGATAGTGCCGTTATTTCGCACTAGTGTCTTTCGGTTTAGGACCTAGGAATGTCGAACGATTTACGCTATACTAGTAGGTTTAGAAGTTTCCCAAGGATGACGAACAAGCCACAGAAAATGGTTGGAGGTGGTCCGTGCGCACGTTCTTTGCAGGCGACTGACAAATGCCCCTTTTCTCTCGCTGAGTCGCTGACACGCTCACGACTAGTCAGTGTGGCTTCATCGCAAGTCAGGCGGGGGTTCAGAAACCGCACAATTGGAAAAGCCGGAAAGGACGAAGTACCGAGTATGAGTAGTTGGAAGATTACGTCCGAGGGTACTCGGTCTCGACCATCGACCGTCCATCCTTCCTCAACAGCATCATCAACATGAGATCCTCGTCTGTGCTGCGTCACACGTCCTCCTCTTGCATGCGTACATGCATCGACGCTATCGACCGCGGCGTCGATGACTGGATCCATCGGCGCGCACCTGGGCGGCGTGGAATGTGGGTGGATGCGGGACACACATCGTCTGCCTTCTACAGATGTCCAAGACACCGCGTGTTGCACAGCGCGCCTCACTGCATATGTTGTACATGCTGTACTGTCCTCGGTTTCCATGGTGGTCATATGATCAGATCATGGCCCTTTGGGGGCTCCTCGTCGGGGTTGGTGGGCGGAGGAGATGAGATTGGCGGGTGGATGTGAGGCGGTGAGGGCCTCATGTCTTGCCTCATCGTCATCTGTTGGACGGGAGGAGGCAGGAAGGTCCGCCATGTTGGATTCCAAGACGGCTCCTCTCCTGATGGGCCTTCTCATGGCTCCGAGCAGGCGTGATCCTGTTCCATGCATGCTGATGTTGGGTTGGGTTTGGACGTGCCAGACCGGTCCGTCGACACCTGAACAGAATCTTGAACCATTGGATCTTGACGGTGACAAGTGTCCGCTGCTCGGTCAGGTGCTTGCGTGCTTATTCTGGGGATCTTAATGGCGTTTTCTTATACCTCCTCCCAAGCCGTTGAGAATCTGGGTCTCTCCTATGGGATGCCGGTGTCAGATCTGAAGTTTCCTTTTGCCCTTTCGAGAGGTCTTCTACCCATTTGTGATTGTGAGGGGGGGAGCGCGGTGCATGGAAAGCGAATGATTTAGCGGGAACGAGGGGGGGAGGATGAGCTAGTGAAAAGCCTAGTCTTGACGTGTTTGATTACTTCGTATGTTTTGTTTGATATCCTTTCTTGGATGGGTCCGGGGGGACCTGGTTCTTTCGCTCTTTGCGGCAGGAGTATCAGGATTGGGTTTGAGGTGGCTTGAGAATGAGTCTGGCCAGGACCTGGTCGTCGCATGCATTTTTGGATTGCTGCTATTGTTTCCTGCACTTGCATTCAGGCTTAGAGCAGCACTGCGATGCTTTTCCCTCCCTCCCCATCCGTCGTCCGCGATTCCCTGCCCAAATTCTCTTCACCCGATGCCGGTCTTCTCCTGTCTCGGATGTACATTTCTGTGATAAACGCCAGAAGATCGACTGGGGTTTCGCTCGCTATTGTGGCGCCGTAACCGAGATCTGGGGGCTCCGAATGGGAGGGCGCATATGTCAGTGAATGGGATTTTTAGGCCGCGACTGCGGATCGAGTGATGGATTAATATAGTGACGAAGGGCGAGAACTACTAAACTCCCAGAGCGAGGAGGAGTCGGGGTTTGTTGCCAGCTCTGTTTCACATCCTGCTTTAATCAACAGACTCTATCTACGCAATTAGGTGCAAGGACTGTGTTTCTTCTCCTATATAACTATATAGTTCCGTCCCGACTCCTCAGCAACGATGTGGTAGTCCTATTCCAGTTTTCCCCTAGCGTTTCGTGCTCAAATTTGTAGGGGCGCTTCTGAGAGCAGAGTGGGCGCTCTTCCGGGGGAGGGGGGAAGAAAACCGTGGCCCTTGATAGTCTGGGAGTCCTTCGTTCGTTCTTGAAATGGAAGGTGTCTGCAAACATAATGCAACTTTGTGGGCGTGAGGTGTGGTGTTTGGAAAGGGCGCGCTTTGCTACCAAGCTTGGAAAGCCGGGGGTGTAGGCATCGAGAACCATTTCGTGGCATCCTAATGCTACAAGAGGCGGTTATGTATATTTCGTTGCACATCGACTAAATTTTCTTGGTGCCAAGTTAGGGAGTGATGATAGTTTCATTCCACATCGGTGGAAATCGCTTAAAACTAGATTGGAGAGGCTATACCCCGTAATTATTTCGTTGTATATCGATAGAATTCGCTTGATGCTAAGTTAGGGAGTGATAATAGTTTCGTTATATATCGGCGGAATTCGCTTGATCTGCTTTTCCCTGAGGAGGAATTCACAATTGTTTCATTGCTTAATCTGCCTCCCTGGTTTCCTAGCTAGGGCGAGCCTTAATTTTTTCGTTGCATATCGATGCCAACTCGCTAACATTTCCGAGACCGAGACAATCCACCGAAATTGACGACGGTCTGCGCTTTTCACCTCACGGGAAAGTCAGTCTTTGTACAGCGCTTTCAGCTGAATTCCACGTTTATCCGGGTTCTTAGTCAAGATAAGAAGGAAGAGTGCTTGCGTGCTTTAGACATAGCCAAAAGGGCACTGCCTCCATTTGGAACTGGGTCGTTGCAGGAAACGTTGACCTTGTATGTTTTTAACGTGGAAAGGGAAGTGATGTTGATGGGATACGGTCCTACTCATAGGATCGAACGACTTTTGGATCGTGGCTATGGGATAGTAGGGTGGGCTCACGGAGGACGTTTAGCATGGTGTATCTAGATTAGTAGGGACGAAGTAGCTGGGAAGGTGGCGAGGTGTGTCGAGCATCCATGGTTCTCCCCGCCGGGGCTGGGGAGGGTGAAATAGCCTTTTGTTCAAAGACAAAGAAAGCCCAGTGATTACTTGTCTATGGCTAGCACTCAAGCCTCTTCCTCGTGGTTTTGTCAGCTTGGTAGCTCGAGGGATCTCCACATCAATTCCATGTTAGAATCGACTTGGTGAAAGGGTTACGTGAATTCTCAGACAGAAACTAGAGGTTTGGAACGCCATCGCCCAGAAAAATCAAGGGCGTAGAACAGGTGGTAATGGCTTGGGATATGACCTACAACTCAAATGTACAACAGGATCGAGAACCGAAATGAAGCGGCAACCACGCATAAAGAAGAAGGATCCAACTCCAGCAGAACCAGACGCAAGATTGTCGACCCCCAACAGCATAAAGAGCGGCAATATCTTTCACTGCCCTAGTATTAGCACACGTCCCTCCCCGAGACGCAAAAAGACACAGCTCACATCGTCCACTCTCCCTCATCCTCCACATGATTCTGCCAATCGCCCGCTCCAAGCTCACCATCGGATAGAAAATAACGCAGTTATCCCAACGACCTGCACCCACACCCTCGTCCTTGTCCTCGTACTCTCCCTCCCCTCCATCCACCCAGCTATGACTCACCGTAACACTCCCCGAAACCCACGTAGTCCCAAAGCAAGGGATCATGCATGTGAGCGCGAGGAGCATGCCGATAGGGACGATGTCGAGGGTAGGCTGCGGGGCAAGGCGGCGAACGAGACGACGTAGACGTTGGCGGGGTTACGAGCCGAAGGTGGGCGCGGCGACGAGGATATTTGGCGTGGAGGGCGACGAAGGCGGCGGCGGAGAGGACGGCGATGGCGAGGGCTCTAGCAAGGAGCTCCGGGGGCCGTGACCTTGGTGTTGTCCTGAGCCGCAGGTTAGAAAGTCCCCTGGGAACTAGGTGTTAGAAAACCATGCTGTCAGAGATGGTTTGTATTGCGAAAGATAGTTGACCCCACAGGAGAATGTATTGAGTTTGGAATGAGCTTATATTGCTTTAGTTGAGCAAGTTGGGGAAGTAACTTGAGGTGGGCATGCCTCTGATATGGTAAAATCAACTAATATTCCACTAACCACGTTAGGAACGCCATTAAGCACAGTGAGTATGATAAGCTGATTGCTATACACTTCTGACACTCCCCCTTTCCTAATACGGTATTTATGAAGCTATTCTCATTTCAAATTTCGACATATGATTCTAGAAATCGTCTATAGCTAGCTGCTTCGTAAGAATATCCGCCGGTTAGTTCTTGCCTGTAATTCTAATAACTCATAGTTTATTTCGTAGTACTATTTCGTTCCTATTATAGAATTATTATCTTTCGATGTGTTTTACCATCAAATAGAGCTTGGAATCGGAGTAGAACTAAGTCGCGGCGTTATTAATTATAGTATACTAGTATATAGTTACTAACTAGATTACTCCTCTATATAACTAGGCTTATAAAGAATAGTTAGAGATTATAAGGATTAAGACTCTAATGTTCTTAATAGTAGTATAGTTAGATTACGACGATTTAATTAATTAGTTAAAGTGATATTGATTAAGGTAGTGTATTACTCCCGGGCTTATAACCTATTACAAATGGTGTGTATTGCGAAAGCTAGTTGATACTACAGGTAAATGTATTAAGTTTAGAATAAGCTTATATTACTATAGTTGAGTAAGTTAAGAGAGTAACTTAAAGTAGGCATGCCTCTAAATAGTAAAATCAACTAATATTCCACTAACTACATTAGGAACGCCATTATGCAAAGTCAGTACAGTAAGCTGATTACTACATACTTCTGACACATGCTCTATACTGTTTACGCTTAGCGGCTTCCTAATGTGGTTGGTGGAATACTAGTTGTTTACTTTAGTTGTTTACTTTGCGTTTACTATATTAGAGGCATGCCCACCTTGAGTTGCTTCCTCAACTTGCTCAACTAAAGCAATATAAGTTCATTCCAAACTCAATACATTTACCTGTGGTGTCAAGTAGCTTTCGCAATACAAACCATTTCCGACACTGGGCTGGGATTTTTGGGAGGAAACGAGAGAGGGTCGAGCTGTCGACGGACCTTTCGAGAGCACATTTAGCCCGAGTAATACTAGTAGGTGGAGACGACAGGTTGCGTGGAAGAGCGTGCGTGCATGGCGAGCTGTTTGCTGGATTGCCGTCTGGAGAATCGCAAGACCTTGAATGCCAGGCGCGGAGTTAATGGAGGCTTTGAACTCGCGATACGAAGGGGGGTGGGAGAATGGGGAGATGAGAAATCCGAGAAGGCGGCCTCCAAGGGCAAGAGCGTCGATGAGGCGCAGATCTAACCGAGAGGTGAGATCGGAAGGTGTAAAAAGGAAGGGAAGCGGGAGAATATTTTAAGCGAAAAGGGGAGGTTGTACTCCCCTGCTGTCCTGACACCGGACTTGGGCTTTGGGTGATATATATCCCCGTACCATTTGTTGTTGAATTCATTTCCACCCGGCAGCAATCGTCAATCTCTTGTGTGTAATAGTTGACCTGCAAGAATGCGGTCGAGCTCGAGGACAGTTATGTAATCGAAGCCACCTCAACCAGGCCGTCGTCTCGTCGTCAGAGTAGAACCACGCTCCCAAATACAACCACAAAAGCCGCTCGAACGTCCTTAAACAAAGCGGGTGGTAGTGCGACGAGGCATCCTTCGGGGTGGCCAACCAATGCCAAGATGCGGCTGAAGATATCGTGCAGATCGCCCTCTACCAATTTGTACCTACGTACCAAAGAAGACATCTCCAAACCGAGGATTCCCCACCGTGGAAATCAGGAAGCGGCGGGGTGAAATAAGCGGGTGGGTTACTTATGGTTGCCATCGTGACGGCGATCCCTCTCGGAGGAGAGATGGTTGGCGTTCAGATCTGTGAGTATGATCCGGACTTTGATCTGAACATCTCTTTCCCTGACATGGACAGCCCCGGAAAATCGCGCGTTGGCTTTCTCATTGATGGGATGGGACGCGCTCGCCCGTCACATCTTCGCGCGGCTGGCACACTACGAAGACTTCGATATCTGCTCGTACAACGCTGGTGCAGCAGCTGGGGGCGTATGTGGTGCCTTGACATGTACCAAATCCCTTATAGTGAGTTGCATCAAAGGGCTAACGATGACATCGACCAGAACCGGTCAGAATGGGACTGTAACGACATGAACGAATTGGTATAGGTCTTATACGTATCATGACCTGCATGGCCGGTCAGATCCTTTTGATGCGTTCTAATGGAAGCATGGTATTGGAGCAGATATCATCAATGGAAGTAATTCCATACCAAGAGAAACTTGAACCAGATGGAGATGAAGATGGCAAAGAAAACCATTTCGTATTTCGTTGACTTTCAATAGTGGAAAAGAATGTTTCCAGCTACTTGGAATAGGCTCTGATTAGTGAATAAATAGCCAATAAACGGAACCTGGTGATCTTCTCAACCCCTCCCTCCAGTAACCCAAAGAATGATTCACGAGGTATGGCCCTTGATGTTCTCCACTTATAAAGACCGAATTCCACGTCATCATGTCTATTGCTAATTCCTAACAAAGTGTCAATTTGTTTGTGTTATGCCATAAGTTCTGGCTTGTAAGATCATGCATACTATTCCCAGTTGAAGTTGCACCCCGTTGAAAAGGGAACATTTATGACCTAATTCAGACTTCATTTATGAATCTGACGCTGAACTGATCTCAGTTCTAGAGGATAAGGGTTTCGTTCTATCGCGTCCTATGTTTATACTTGTGATGCGAGTCCTTGTGTTTTTCTCTGCTCTTTCGTTCTGAGGCTCTTGCGTAATCCCCTTCGGGAACATCTCTTCTGCCCTCGTAATTCTCAGTTTCCAATGTAGTGGCAAAGTATTCAGGTTGGCTGACTAGAGAATCATCATTGAAATTCTCTATGCTGTCTTCATAATATACCTTAGGAAAATCATTGTCGGTGCTCTGCTGAACCGCAGGGGCGTAAGTTATTGACCGTGAAGCCCCATCATTCAACGAGTAAGTAGATATAACAGTTGGGCTCAGTGATGGTGCTAAATCTATATGGCTAGTCGATTGGCATGGATAGTAGAGTGCATCGTCGATTCTACTTCCGGAGGAGTATGACATTATATATGGCCCAGTCGAACGTGCCAGATAATTCTGGCCCATCGTGTCATTCTCAACGCCGTCGTCTCTTGGAATTTGTCTCAGAACAGGATAAGTATAGCGAGGCTGTGTATCGTATGACTCCTGGAAATTCTCGGCCGGATAATCCTCGTAGGCCGGAGAAAATTCTCTGCCTAAGAATCTTTCTTCTTTGAAATTATCACTTGAACTTGGATCGGGATAGTCTTGACCTCGAGTTTGTGTGACAGAAAGACTTCGCTGGTTTCTAGAAGGCACTTCTGAATGAAACACTTCCGAACTTAACGTTGTGGAAAGTGCTTGATTAAAGACCGGTTGTTGCTTAGAGACAAGGTCTGTGACTCGGAGGAGGCCGCTGATACTGTGTCGGCGCAGACCCAGCACGTCTGCAAGTCGTTTGGAAAAGTTATCTAGATAATCTCTGGATTTCCCTTGCTCATTACACGCCAACTTCAGAACACTGTTGTAGATCTCGCGTACTGTCTGATGATAGTCGATGTTGATCCGATGTCCATCGTAGGCTAGTCCCAGGAGGCCATATATCCTATCGAAAGGCTCGGTGCTCTGAAGATGCCCTAGCAACATGATCAACTCCGAGAGAGGAATCCCCCGTCTTTCATGCGACGGGCGAGAATCCCACCTCATCTTGATCCAGACGATGTAGGCAGCCTCTGTCCGGAGAATCTCCTTTGCATATGCGAACTGTCTCTCAATTCCTTCACGGGCTGTGATGGTGGCAGAGCTCAAGCACATCCAAGAAAGATTTTCGAAAGGACACTTTTGCGCTCCACACATTACCGTAATTTGGCGTGCATTTGTGATCTCCTGTACGATCCATACTCGAGTCCAATAATCCCGTTGAAACAGACCAAGCAACGCAATGCCTTCCTCTCTCGTCCAACTATAGCTATTCCCAAGCGGCCCTCCCAAATCAGGAGCTTTACCTCGACAGAGCCAGCGCATTGCCAGGTCGCTGTCGAGAATCCTTCTTCCAAGCCATACAATCACCTCCGTGGCCGTGTGATATATCTGCCCCATAATGCGAACCTGGATACTGCGTTCGTTGAAGTCTCGCTGATTGACGCATACCGCATCTATCCAAAAGAGCGCTGATTGCAGACTTTTATCATGACATACCCTCTCAAGGAAAGTCCATATGTTGTATCGAAGGGGAAAACTGTGACCGTTCACTACTATTCTTGTAGCATCAACCGCACTACCCCATGCATATGAGATTGCTGCATATTTAGGATGATCTTTGAGAGAGCGTTCATGGAGGGTACAGTATATAGTAGAGCCCCCAACGCGATCAATGCTAAGTAACCTGATAGAATTGTAAGGGTCCCTTAGCGGGGGGTAGATTGCAGAAATCATCGTGCTCACGCTTGACAAGGATGGATAGGCGTAGTGAGTGACACGAGGGAGCGTTGTCTCATATAGCAGCTTGTTTGGCAAGGCTATCGCAAATCTGGCACTTTAACTTGCCCTATGAGGCTCTTGAGTTGCTTGCAAGCGCATGACCTATTGTTGGGGGATTCATGATTGGACCAACCAAACCAGAGGGCTGAACAACTCGATCCTCCTAACCACGGAACCGCTCCTAGGCAACAATCTTAGATCACTCCACGAGTGGAGTCCTCCAGACTTCGGATACCGCCTCGTTTTCGTAAGAGCCATCCTCGATTGTTTTACCCGACCAATAACCCGAACACAAATAGGATGGCATCTGACGAAGTCGAGATTTGGTTGCAAGTGTAAAGATCAGGTGAGAAAGAGACCCAAAAGGGGCAATATTTTGCGACCGTGAGAACACAGAATCGCATCTAAACTCTGTCCTCGGCGTTGAGCGATTAGTTTTTCATATTATCATGTATTGCTTTACCTCGGAGCATACGGAGTACATGTGCAGGTTACTGAATCAAGTCGAAATAAAGTTGTACAATGACCAGGAATTAAGGTTACATATCGGAAATTTATCTAAATTATCCGTAAACAAGTGGGTATACCTTATTTTATGATTTAGGTGTAAACTTACGGGTCGATATCCTCAGGCAGCATTTAGCTTGGTGTAATACCTAGGCAGGCGCGTAGAATAAAAAGACTCTGGTGATAATAGTAATTTTATAGTGTTGTGGTGTTTTAAGTGTATTTTTTTGGCGTAATCCTTGAAATAGTGTCGACACTATCACTATGCCTTATATCGTGTACCTGTACTAGCTAGTGATATTCTTATAATCTCGTCTTAAACTAAACAGACGACCTTTTCCGGCGAAAATCCGTTACGAAATCATGTGATATGTCATGTGACGAGTATAAATTACGCTTAAAAAAGGGGTGTCCTAAATAACCATTTTACTACTCCGTAATTATACGTAAATAGCTTTATTTAGGCTAAACTACTGGTGACGGGCATTTCCGGATGAGTTAGCCGAGGGCAAAGTTTAGACGCTCATGTACTCTTGGGAAATGCAGCTGTAAAGTTCAGACCGTGCTGGGAATCGAAACGGACTTTGAAAGTTAATCTCCAAAGATGGTCGCGCCTCAAGGATTGCGAAATATGCTCCCCAAGCGTGAGTCCGTCTAGAAGCGAGGTAGAAAGTGCTCACCAACCATTTCGTGTAGCAAAAATTGCATTCCGAGCGCTTTCACTGACCTCGACTGGATCCGCGTGGAGAGTAAATACAACGGCTTTCTCTCCGTCAGCATTCGTGCCTTATAACCATGTCAGGTACGAGCCGACTTCCTCATAGATCGTCTTCAAATCTTACTTGAAACCATTAGATCAACCTCGGGTCAATCACCAAGGACCAGCTTGATAACACCATCAGAGGGACATTTAATCCTCGCACAACAACGACTTCGACGCCCAGTATCACCCCATCTGGCGATTTATCGTATGCAGATCAACTATTTCACATCGCCTGTACATCGCATAACTGGCTGTCTTGTCTCGGGAACCATATATGCCTTCGGCGCTACGTATCTTGTTTCACCACTCTTTGGCTGGCATGTCGACATCGCAAGCATAGCTGCAGCGTTTGGGGACTTGCCAATTGCAGCCAAGCTATCGGCGAAGTTTGCTTTTGCCTGGCCATTTGTATTTCATTGCGTCAATGGTTGCGGACACCTGATATGGGATACCGGCAGGAGATTTAAGACCAAGCAGATTGTGGCGCAAGGATGGACAATCGTGGGGTTGAGTTTGGCTGGAGCAGGATGGTTGGCATTCATGGTGTAACACCCAGAAATATAAGCGGGAACAGAGTCTCCTTTAGATCCCGTGACTTTGAGTTGCGAGTTGATGAGATCGAGGAAGCGGATGGTAAAATGAAATTTGTAGCAAGTACCTTGATAGATGAGGACTGTGATAAACTATTGAGCGTAACCTACTAAGGACCTCTTTAGGCTTAACAACAGCGCAGGCGACATTCCTCTGTGAAGTCTTTGTCCGTAGCAAATCTATGTAACCTCTTCCAAGTGAACGTGGCGACAGCAAACTCGGCCCAGTCTGATGAGCTGAGGATGTTGAGGTGAAAATTCTTGTGATTTCTAATGATCGATTTTCAATGAGAAATCCACGTGTGGAACTCCCTGGTGGATCGAGCTCGTTGAAATAATGTCAATATCTAGATGGGAAAACGTCAGCGTATATTTATTTGTCTGGAATCCAGGCATGAGCGTACCGTTATTGATGTACATTTCCACGTTTTCAGAGGTAAGCCCGCCGCTGCACTCCAAGAGAAACTCGCGCTTGCCGGCCCATCTTTGCTTGATACTTTGTGCTGCAATCTTCAAACCTTCGCCGTCGAAATTGTCCAGCATAATAATATCAGCTCCAGCAGCAATTGCCTCATCTGCAGCTGCCTCATTGTCGACCTCAACCTCAACTTTGACTGCGAAACCACCCACCGATTTGGCTGCTTTGACAGCTTCAGTGATGCTTCCTCTTGCCCAAATGTGATTGTCCTTCAACATGGTCATGCTCGAGAGATCATGTCTATGTCCGTCAACGCCCCCAACAATCATGCCGTATTTTTCCACCAACCGAAAGCCGGGTGTGGTCTTTCGTGTTCCTGCGAGTATTCCCTTGTATCCAGCTTTCCTGACTAGTTCCTCCATTGTCCTCGACTTCGTAGCAATTCCCGAGCATCGACTTAACGTATTCAGTGCAACCCTTTCGCCGAGTAGAAGCTTTCGTACAGGACCGGTGACAGTAGCGATCGCGACCTTTCCCTTCGTTCCGGGGTCTACCAGCTCGCCCTCCTTCACGTGCCACTTCACAGTGCAGTCAGCCTGCAGGAAGATTTCGTCAAAGAAGGGTACACCAGCGAGTACTCCTTTGGATTTTCCGAAAAGAGTTGCTGTGTGCTCACTATCTCCGACAACAAAGCCTCCATAATCGAATGAGGGCGTGTCCTCGGCGAACCATACTGTAATTTGTGATTTCCAATGAATTGGAAGTAAATCCGCGGGATTTCCGTGAGACATTGCCATTGTCGGCCGAATTAGTACTCGTTAGCCTATGATTCTGATTTCACGAATGATAGTGAAGGAATTGGATGTTTTTTCTCGATCGCGATGGTGAACACAATGTCAGAGCATGTCAGAGTGATGATGTGTTTAGCAGGACAATTAATTCGGAAATGGCCTAGATGGGTTAGATCGCGGAGAAACTTCGGGAAGTGGAGAATGTCACGTGTTATCTTGCTCAAATAACCTACCAGGGCCTAAAGATAGGTAGTTTATTACTATTTCAATTTTCCACTCTCCTGTTTCTCATAAATTTCTGTTCTCACGAGTCACAACTGAATCTTACGGCCCTTCTAATATTAAGACTAGCGTCTTTATCAGTAGAACTGAGATCTTGGCTGGAAGTATTCTGCAGGTCCTTGCTCTTGTTGTTTTTTGAAATTACTTTCGAAATCATTCGTATGAGCAGCCGACGCTAAAAGATTATGAGGGAATAGTCAAGCATCAGGGTGGGCAAGTGCCTCTGATGTGCCGAGAAACGAACGACCGGTTAAGCGTTGTCGTTGCAGCTCCTTTAGATACCTTATAGGAGGATGCAAGACTGGCTGGCAATTGTTATTATTGGTTTCTAATACGAGTCCATAGCTCTTGAGGTATAAGCTAGGTAGATTCACCTTCTCATCATCTTCCATTTTACTGTGTAGCCTCTTCAGGTTCTTGAACCTTTGCGCGTCTACCTCAGCAGAGGACATGAAATTTGTGAATAGACACCCCGTATCTTGCTTTGGCTCACCAAGAGTGGCCAAGCCTGCATTTGCACCATCCATCAGCCTCTATCTATGCTTTTCCAAAGATTCGACAGGCTCCTTTTATTAACTGCTGGTGGAAAGACCAGCTATTTTGGTGATATTAGCAAGCCGTCAATTCTCCTCAGGAACTTATCGAAAAGAACGGCGCCCCCATTACTCAGCAGGATTCAACCCAGCTGAATGGATGCTCGAAGTCATGGGCGCAGCTGTAGGCACGCACTCTAACACTAACAAGCATCAAGTCTGGAGAAACCCACCGGAGATCCAAGCGGTGCATACCGAGCTCGAGACCATGAAGCGTGAGCGCTCTCTGCTCCAATCGAACGAGAACAATGCCTCCTCATATAACGAATTTGCCGCCGGAGTTTCCACGCAACTCTACGAGGGTTCAAATGCGCGTCTTCCAACTATAGTAGCGCACGCCAACATGAATTTGGTCTAATAAGATGTTCTCGTCCTCGGCCGTGTTCATCGAATTCTGTTAGACGCCGAGAACACTATCCAACGTTTCAAGAACCAGATGTCTACTATCTTAATATGTTGTATTGTAACCGTAATACGAGTTTTTGATCAAATAGATTATAGTACTCATATTTTATATGAATACCATAATTAGACGAATTTTACCTTAGTGCTCGTAATTAGTTATCTGCTTGATCAACACCATGCTTCTCATACATGAGTATTTGGAATTAAGTATTTGAAATTATCGACTATAGTGTTATATATCGAATATTATATGTATAGGCTTTTCTTTTCCTTCATTTTGTATTCCATTCCTATTACATTTATTAGTATTTTATTATCAAATATGGACGACGACGACCCTGTAAGCTCACCTTCAGGAGCTCAATTCTTACCTGCCTTCCCTTAGCCTGGTTTTGAGCCACCTAACCCCGTATACCATTCGACGTAGGCTTAAGCTCCCACTCAGGCGAAGCGTAATAGGGTGGCAAAGAAGAGCAAAAGAGGAGGAGCACGCCCAGGAGCTGGAAGAAAGCCTAAGGCGTCTAAAAATACCTGAATACGTCTGTTTTTTTGAAGTGTCCCTTCTATATTTTAATTACGAATATCATAGTCTATTTCATATATTACGTGGTGTCGATGAAATAGACGTCCAATTGACCTAAACCTCGTATTGACGGGTGCCATACAACACATATTTATGACTCTATCTGGTCAGTTCTACAAGCAGATCATACCTCATTTCGTCACTCAGCGCGGCTTTACGAAGTTCGTGAACGACCGACCAATACATATTCATGGCAATCGTTCATCATCTCGAATATAGTGGCCGAGATTCCTTGGACTTCCGTGTCTGCGTTCGTGTTCTATGTATGCTGGTACTATCCTGTCGGGTTATGGCAGAATGCAGAATCTGCCGATGCAGTTCACGAGCGTGGTGCTATGATGTTCCTACTTATCCCAGTTTTCTTAACCGAGACTAGCACGTTTGCACACACAACGATGACCGGAATAGATGAAGCCGAGACTGCGGAAAGTATCTCTAATACTGTTCATATACTGTTTCTAACGTTCTGTGGGTAAGTTGCTATCTCGCCCGAATTTCAATTCCTTGTGATCGACTAACATTCCCATCGAGTGTCTAGTGTCCTCGCCGCCCCCGACACCACCCCCCACTTCTACATCTTCATGTACCGTGTCTCCCCTTCACATACCTTGTAGAAGGCATTCTCGATACCGCAGTCGCTAGAGCCTCCATTATTTGCGGCGCCGACGAATGCCTCCTCTTCCCCCCACCGGCCAACCAAACAAGCAGCACCTATCTTTCCGAGCTCATCAGCACTAACGACGGCTACCATCTCGACGCGAGCTCCTCTACTCAATATAGTTGTTGTCCGCTTGATAACATGCATTGGTTTTTAAAGTCGGTTTCGACGAGTTCGGATAATTCGTGGAGGGACTTTGGAATGATGTGCGTGTTTATTACTGTTACTTGTGTTGGATCGATCGGGATTTATTGGTTGGCAACGGTGCCGCGATTCATAAGGGGCGGTGGGGGAGGGGTAGGAAGTCTAGTAGTGAGAAGACAAGTTGATCGATACCTAGGTGGATCTCAATAATTTGTTCCATCTTTCTTTCATTCGGATTAGTTTTGGTTGCTAATATAGACTTGTGGTCACTTATAATAGTATTTATCACTTCAAAGTGCATTTCAATTTCGACGTGCATCTCATGGTAAAGGGGTGTCTGAGGAGAATCTTTTATGGAATTTGGGTTAAAATTTGAAGCGATAGAGCTCAATATATTCGTAATCAAATTATACATATTTCGATTTTCGTTAAACCTCTACACTATGGGAACAGTGATTTTCCTGTGATTCTATACTACTGCCTTTTCCTTTCCTCGTCTTAGCCTCTACAGGTCGTGAGTAGCTTGCATTCGTAGTAGAGGGGTACTAGAGTGAGAAATCGATGAAAAGCATAGGAGTGACTTGAAATGTCTCTTTCGGTCTTTGTTCATTCATTCAAATTGTTTTTCCACAAGGACAAAGATTTTCAAGATTTACGCGACGCTACGATGATAATAAAAAGAGTGTATTTACTGTAGCAAGTGTCACCTTAAAATCTCCTGAAATTCTGGAGAAATTACTATTAAATAAGGTTAGGGAGTCCCTCGGATTTGGCAGACTCGGCAAGCCCATGGTTACTATCAATCTAAGAGCATCATATATGCTCTGTGGTTCTTCCTCCGCTCACTTCATATTTATCCAAAGCAGAAGTTTGTGCGACACTACACATTACATTATTAGACCTCCAGGGAAGCTCCCAGTAGGTCAGTATCTGTCTTGAATACTCGACAACAAAAGGCTTCTGACAACAAACCCTATACAGCAAAAACACCGACGATACCAGGCTTTAGAATTTCTTAATTCAGATTGACAGAAAACTGTGGTTTTCTAGATCAACATTGGAATGGATTACTGGGGGCATTTGGTCAATAAACTCCCTACGCCTTGCAGATAGACTCCATCTGCTTGATGAAGGTTAAGATTGTGGCAGATCGGGGACCTTATACCTGATCTTCTGCTCCATGAAGCGCTGAGGCAAATGTTTCTATTGACCTAGTTTCATTGTTTCGGGATCTTCTCTGGCACTCTTGAGAGAAGCTGCTACAAAATTCTCCAGCTCCACCCACAGAAAAAACCTTCCTACATCTTGCTGGTTTGGCATTTTCCATTGACGTGCCCTCTCTTTCTCTAATCACGCGTGGATTCAATTCATTAACAATGCACATCAAACGGCGTTCCATTGTAATAATCATGAAGCATCACACAGCCGAACCAGTCTAGCACTATTTAAACACCGCTTTCGACAACAATTAATTTCTCAGTAGAAAAACAGCAGAAGCGTCAAGGGCAAAGGCACGATCCTTTTGGGGACTCCTCATAGAGAGAAGTTTCGTTGACTCATCGCCTGAATCGGTGGTGCGATAAAACAGCACAACTGGACTCGGCATTCCCCAAGTGCGAATTTACTCTTTGCTATTCCCCGACAAACAAAACGACAGCGAACAGAAGATTGACAACAAACTTTTCTCTGCAGCAGAAGTTTTGCCTTGAAGCGCCAGTGCATCAAGAGACTGGTTTGCATATTTGCCAAATGGTTTGAGAGGGTTGTGGGAGGAAGTTCACAAATGAGGGGCATGATATACTTGGATGTTGCCAATGTAGTTGGTATGGTCTTATCTGATCTGTAGGCATGAGAAAATTGGTTGGCATGAGGATTATCAACTAGTGCCTATGAAAGTTGGGTGTGTTGTTGGAATTCTTTGAGGCACGTTTGTGATTTAGAAAGTCAAGACGGGGTTTCCAGTACGAGATATAAGGAATAAGCACATTAGTTTTTCTTCAATACGAGTGCTTGATGGCATGGAAATCCATAAATCAATTTAAATCGCTAGTCCTGCGTGCGAAGGCTTATTGTGCTCATGGCTCGGCGCAGTTTAAGTAACGACTGCTCAGGTCCAAATTCTCGAATCACCCTATCAACTTGGGACCCATGTTGTGATTCGAGCCCGTGGTGTTTAAGTTTATCTCATTCTTGCCAAATCTGTACTCAACTTCTAAGAGGCTACGAGGATACCCAGGAAAGGTATATTTTGGTCTGGGAAGTCAATTTTAGCTATGAACAACGCCTTCAAGCTTGTCAAAGATGTCACGTGCAAACTCACGCGCGTGCAACGCTAGTGGTTTAGCATTTGCACTAGTAGATAGTCTAGCTCCTCCCTTTCCCTTTTTATCTTCAGATAGACAACACACTTACACACGGAATAAGACACACAGTTTCTCACACACTCCCTGCCGGAATCGCAGTGGCTAGAGTCCTATTTCCCTGATAAAGTTTCAAAGACCATTAAGTTCTATAGTTTTCGCTCACCCCCTCAAGAGCTTCCTATGTGTCCGTAGATGATAATGTGTGAAAGTCCAAAATATTAGATCGACAACAAACCACCAGGGACCATCCCGCTTTAATTAAACCCACCGATGGTAACGGGTAAACTTTGGAAGTCGAAGGACTTTAAAGTTAAACTCCGATTTGATGTGTCTAAGCTCAAATGCCTCGTATCTCCCCAATCGATGGCCTCCTATTTTTTGGTGGTAGGGTTATTTTGTGGTACCCCATGGCTAGATAGTTCATGTTCTATTTATAGGGGTTACATGATAGATCGCTAATGAGTATGATGTTCCAGCATTTGACACAAATTTTGCACTCCTCAGCTGTGAGGATATGGCCCGTAGAACCATACAATTTAAACAGAACCTCCTAGTCTTCATGTTCCGGCTCTGAAAGGAAGAATTTAATGTGGATATTTTAGCTAACACATCTCATGCTCTGATATGCCGGCTCTAGTACCACCTGCGGTACCCGATCAACAGGTAGTCAAAGGTTTGGAAAGGTAAGAACAACAAATCGACAACGATAATAACATCGACAACAACACGCTAAGCTATTCTCTAGAAGAATTTTAAGTTTTCGAGACACCCGAAATTTCCTGCTCTAAATGAGGGAATGGGCGAATCAAAACGTGCAAACGCACCTTGCCCCGTATATCTCGATATACAACTACTGTTTGGAAAGAATTTTTTGATTATCACAAAGACACGACCGGTTGCCGAGGAAAGAAGGTAGATGGATGTATAAGTAGTGCAACTAACTACCTAGCTAACCCAAGTCAAAATTGCATCCTCAATACCACGAAGAAGCTCTTGAAAATCTTGACGTATTTTTGTTAGGTTGAGGGGAACTGGAAGAAAGTGGAGGAGAGGAGGGTAGGAATTGACAACAAAAGCGATCTCCACAACATCCCAAGACAAAGCCTAGCAAGTCTTAGGATCGCACGGTCTCAACAGGCGCTCCTACTCTCCAAAGCCAAACGGGACAAATCGACACAACATAAACATCACCTCATCAATCTGCAGACACAAACAATCCACAATTGTTTATTGTTGTCATATTCGACATATCATCTCCTGTCCAGGAAACACTATGTGAGTAGCCCATGTACAGCACATCATACCACCTATCAATCCCTGATTCATAGCAATATCCATTTTTTCATGACTCTTGTGAATACCAGGCTAGGATCACCGGTTTTCTTTGGAATCGGACATGGGGAACGTGTGAGCTCGTATTATCTGTGGTTTTGTGTGTTGAAAATTCGGAGGGACATCTGCCAAGAGGTGGGAGTTGATGATTCTTGAAAGCAAAAAGGCCCGAGGTTTTGAAATGGAGGAATCGACAACAGAAGTGTCTTCGACAACAAACCCCGGCTCTCTGCCCCGTCAAATCAACTCTCCAGCTCGGCTCGCGAAAGGACCTAACCTAGAGATCGAAAAGCTTCTTCAAAATCATTTCACGCAACGCCAACTTGCCTCCACCAAGTTCGACGCCATCTACTTTCTCACCTCAAAGCATTGAATTGAGCCCTTGAGATTCCAGGATTAACTTGATAGAAATACTTTAGATATGTTGAGGAGCTAGGAACACTAGGTATTTGTGTGGTGGAGGAGTACGTGTGACTGTCTTCATTTATAATCCACAAGGCTAATAATTATTTCATCATTTGGAGAAATGAAAATGAAAAAGGTAAAGTATCAGATAAAAAATATGTGAATTTCCTCTTGCGCGTACTCACAAACTACCAAATGATAAATATATGCAAAGAAACCCCCGCCAACTTAAATACATGGACTGTAATAATTATAGTAATTATTCATAACCGTACACGGGCTCCCTTCCACACAAGCCGTCGCACCCGTCCACCTACTCCCTCCACACTAATGATACCTCTGCCCCTGTGCGCTACCAGCCCCGGTAGTAGATAGTACAGCTGGAGCTTCAGCTGAAGTAGTAGACGCAGAAGACCCGACGGGGACTTCCTGGAAACACCAACTAGGGAAGTTGGTGGCGCAGATAAAGGCTGTGTCAACGGCGGCAGAAGTGACAAGCTTAATAGAAGTGGCAACGGCATTCACAAGATGCTTAGGATGAAGCCTCAACATACGAAGATCCCGCCGCCTTTGTCGCACTCGCACTTCCTCCCAACACGTTAACAACGGCATGATAAGCTGGCTTCTTCGTGAAGTCCTCATTGTACAAACAAGCCTGTCCCTGACCAGGGAAGAAAGTAGGGATCCAGGAATATTTGTCCGTCCAGTCCCAAATAGTTAATCCGACACAGGCATCTACCGCCAAACATGCATTAAAAGTATTAGCATAGTCATTTGCTTGAGTAGCAAGCTGCTTAGTTGAAGCTGGGACGGATCGATGTCGAATATCAAGCTCAGTGTATGCAACTTCGACGCCAAGAGCTGTGAAAGCTTCGAGGTTGGCCGTTTGAGCAGCAAGACTTGGAGTTAATCCAACGATGAGATGGGCTTGCACGCCGACGCCATCGATTTTCACGCCCTGAGCTTTGAGAGACTTTACCAATCTCTGGGTGGCTGTGGACTTGGCGCCGGATGATTCGATGTTGTAGTCGTTATAGTATAACTTTGCGGCGGGGTCGGCTGCTGCAGCGGCTTTGAAGGCGAGGGGGATATATGCTTCGCCGATTGTGGTGTAGAAAATGCTTGTGCGGTAGGTTCCGTCATCGTTAAAGCCTTCGTTGACGACGTCCCAGTGCATGCATTGGCCTTTGTAATGTTCCATCACTTTGGTGATGTGGTTTTCCATGACGGCGGTGAGGGTAGCGTTTGTCCAAGTGCCTCCAGATACTGCGAATAGTCAGCCTCTTGTTACGACTTGTGAGCTGACTCACCCCATGAAGGTAATTGCGAGTGCCAAACCAAAGTATGGCATCGGAGGAGTTGGGAGTTCTTTGCAGCCAGAGCAGTAATAACATCTCCATTCGTGAAAGAAAACGATCCTTGCGTAGGTTCGGTGGTATCCCATTTCTGAGAATTTCCCGGTGTAATTTGACCAAACTCAGTATTGTCACTGATAATGGCTTTGTAAGCAGTATCGGTAAGTTCGCCAATTTCTGTTGCTGAACCAAAATATGCGAGTCCCTTCGCCTTAGCCAGTGTTCCGAGCTGGCCGAATGCTTGAGGAAGTAGCACAGCTGCTGAGAAAAGACTCGAAGCACGCATGGTGAAAGAAAGAGGGTCTTGGAAGTTGGATGAAGAAGACAATTGCAAGGATCTTTGAACATAAGATTTTGAGTTGACCTTTAGATTTTATTGTTCCTTTCCGATGTTTCGCAGGAAAAGAAATCCTTGAGGTTTGTCACGGAGAAAGGCTTTTATGAACGTTTTGATCACCATGTCCCATAAATATGGCGGAGTTTAAAGCCTCCGATTGACTCTTTTGGGCTTCGTTCCCGAGAAGAAGAAACACTTGATAACGTGATATAGATAAATGTAGTAATAATGTGGATTTCACGAGATGAAAAGAGTAACGCTGGCAGATATCGACGGCACGAGTTTGTCTCGAGTTGATCAACCGGTCGCGGCATCTCGTTTATCTGAGGGGTTTGTGGAGATCATCAACATCCCTGACATTCATCCGAATCTTAACTTTTGGAACAATTTAGACGGTTTGTGTCCAGGTCGCAGCTTCATTACGAATACCAGATAGTACGGGAGCAAAATCCAAGGTCCCAAACACAGTATCAACCAGGCCTCGATAGTTCTCCGAGTTTTGTAAAGGAGATTTACAATTCTTGGGAGTCCCAACTGTACACCTGCAGACTCTTTACCCAAGGATCGGTCGATTTATGGGGGGGCATAATATCCGTTACCCTTCAGTCTGCCTTGATTTTAACTTTCTTGCCGGTTGGCTAGTGTTTACACACCTACCGCGACAAAGCGTGGAGAGCTGTGTACATGTCCGTGTGGTAGTCTTGATGAGCATGTGTTTGTTGTTCTTGAACGCTCAACTCCCGTCCAGATATACAGTGGCTTTGTAACATTCATTGACAAGGCGGGCTTGGTGCACTATCGAAAGGTAGTTAAACTTTGTCCTTTGATGTGAAAGTTTCATCTGCAGGGGCCATGCTCGATGAATCTCGATCTACTTCTTGCACATCGACGTTCGTAGCAGTAATAATAGAATCGTAGACCAAGATTTTGTTCAGTCCTCATCTAAGTTCTTGATAGTGGGGTTACAGACCCGGATCCCAGATTTGGTCTCGATTAGGTACGCGAGAATATGTGCTTGCTGGACTCCCGAAACATTGCCTACCTAGCGTAAGATCTTGGAATCGTATTCACAAACGTCATGCCAGGCATTGTCCATGGTGCCAGCAAACCACTGCGGCCAGATTATAAATGTCCCATTTGACATGAGCATTGGAGGATATAGAGCAGAGGTCGACTAGAAAGTGTTGGTGAATAGGCGGGGTGGGTTACCTCAACAAATATGTTGAGGGACACTCGAAAGTATATCTGCCTGCAGGTTGAGTGAAGTCTCGATGGCTAGTTGGAACATGGTAGTGTGCTTGACCGTCGTGAAGATTGGTAGCTTTGATAAAAACCCTTCTAGGAGAGCGCGTCGAATGGCATAGTTCAGCATGATCCTCCATGTTCTCGAGGAATTCCACATCATAGCAATCCAACAGTCGTAATAAACGTGATACGTCAGTTGAAATGATGTCTGGCTCGACATTTGTCGTGACAACTTCGTAATATCCATGGGCAGACTATCCAAGTACATTGCCCTGGTGACAACCGCCACAAGTTCTTTGATAGTATTATCCTTCATGCTTGCACAAAGATCCGCAAACAGGATCATAGTCTCTTGGATCTCGAAACCAGGGCCCGCTGTTGGTGCCTCTATGAAGGGCTCCTCTACTAATATGTGTAAATAGCCTAGTAGTCGAATGCTGCCATGAATACAATTGATTAAGAGGTTGGAAGCAGCTTGTACCAACATCCTGCGCCCTGATTCAGTTTTGGTCTGTTCTTTGCCACGGAGTTTGATGACCGCTGCGGGGGCCTTGAACACGTTCAATCTAGTATTTTAGTGAGCGTGCTGTCTTTCTTGACGTCGTGAGGGTCGCGCAATACATCAACGACGGTGTATGGGCCGAATGAGCATAAGCTGCCAGACCAACATCTTTCATGGTTGCTGACAAACACTCATCGAGTCCATTGAGTCGAGAGAGGTCAGTCAGTGACTCCATCGAAATGTCCTCTCGTGGGTTCATGGACATCCACAACAAAGTTGTACACGAAGATTGTTGTTGCTTGATCCTCGAGGGTCGGGGCCAAGCTGTAGTTGGCGGACAAAAAAGACTAGACTTGTCTTCCGATCTCCATAGCGGTTGCCACCTTTTCTGTCTCGGTGCTGTCATGATTATACTGAGTTAGTTGCGGAAATCGTGAGACGGCGAGGGAGACTTAGAAGACCCTTTCGAGACATGTTTCCGAGCCTTCTTTGCCTTGATCCCCTTAGCGACATGAGAATTCTAATCACGGATTGAGGCTTGTGTTGCAGCATCTACCCACATGTCTCATGTGTATGTGTGGACAACAGGCATAGAATCCGACGTTCCACGGCAATTCGTCAAGTTCCCGAATTGGTATTTTTAATTGTTGTTGGAGAAGACGCTTTGTCGCCGACTCGCCGACCCGGCTCGTCTCGCTCAGTGCTTTCAGCTGAGTCATCTCGCAGGCTGAAGGTCCATCGCACTAGTCTTGATCTGGTATGCACGAAGCTGCCCCACCTTGCAAGCCACGACGCGCTCAAACCAGCCAACATCATGTTTTCCTCTTTCGTCGACATTTTTCAACATCCTCGAAATATTCAGCATAACGACACGCAATCGCAAACCCTTGTTCTGTTTTCACGTAGCCTCTCTTAAGGTGTTCTGGCGAGACGAGGGATTCTGTATGGCTGGCCATGGCGATGTGGCTCCTTGCTGAATTTGGGCGCACACCACAGCATTGGCCAACAGCATCTATTGCCATTTAGGAGATATCCCATTGCAATGGAGATCTCTTAGCTGAGCCACCATCTTCAATTCTCTGATTTGTAAACTTTTGCATGAACTTCTGTATGATCACTTTCTCTCATATAATTAGACAACTTCGAACTCTTTCAATCTCTCTCTTCTTCAACACTGTGATATCTTCCCTCGCATCCTTCTTCGGCCCTACACACTTCCTACATCAGTACCCTCCATATACTACATCTTACTTCCAATTCGCGTCTTGTTTAACTCCTCGAGATGGTTATTTCTTGGCTATACAAGAAATTCGTGAAGAGGGACAATACACCAGGAAAAAAAGGGCCTTGCGTTCATCAAAGGATGTCGAGCCATGGGTCAGATGTTCCTATGGTCAATTGTCACAAAGATGGAGGAAGTGGCAATGGCGATGGCCATTCTAATTATGGAGGAATCGACCTTTGCGAGATATGCGAGAATAAGAGGAAAGCTATGAGGAAGTATCGCTTCAAGATCGTTCTCGGGCTTTGTTTGCCATATGTTGTCCAATCACTCGATACGACAATCATTGCAGGTGCATTGAGTACAATAGCTTCTGAGTTCAGTAAATTCTCAGGTCGCAGCAAACTTTGAGAATCTGCTAACAAAACGTGACAGATGAGTTATCTCAACTCAATTGGATTGTGTCTGCCTACACTCTCACGGCCGCATCATTCATTCCTTTCTGGGGACAATTTGCCGACGTTTTCGGAAGATATGCCGCAATTCAATGGGCTCTTGTCTTCATGATATTTGGTAGCGTATTGTGCAGCGCAGCGCCAACAACCTCATTCGTCATGTTCCTTCTAGGTCGAGCATTCCAAGGCATGGGATGCGCAGGTTGCCTCATTGTCACCAAAGTCGTTTTAGCAGACAAGGTCACTTTGAAGGAGAACGCGGAGAACAACACTCTCTTCACTATCGTCGCGGCTGTTGGCTATGGTATTGGTCCTGTCATTGGAGGCTATTTGACAGAGGTCAGCTGGAGATGGTGTTTCATCATCAACATCCCAATTGGTGTGATGGCTCTCGTCCTTGTTCACGTTATTACTCGCCCGGAACTTGTCGGTGCTCAAGCCGTGACACGAAACGACGATGTCGAAGACCCCAACCTCTCTCAGGGGTTTATTGCCAGAGTTCTCACGTTGGATTTCGGCGGCCAACTTCTTTTTATCTTGGGCCTGGGGCTACTAATCCTCTCACTAACATGGGCAGGCTCCGACTACCCGTGGTCGGACGTGAGGGTGATTTCCACGCTCGTAGTAGCCTGCATTCTGATAGCTCTCTTCTTGGTTTGGGAGTATTTCTTAACACCCGGCAAATTTCTTGCATGTCGCTTTCCAACACAGAGAGCAATGATCGCTTTAAATTTAGTCTTCTCTCGAAATGGCGCCATTATGATGTACCTCAATTTCATCCTCGGCATGTGTATGTATGCCGTCTTCTATTTCGTCGGGGTCTACTTTGTCATTGTGCAGGGATTTTCGTCAGGAAAGTCAGGGACGAGTCTGATTTACTACCTCCCTGGCCTAGGTGGTACATCCCTCCTCCCTCTGTCATCATTCAACAAAACATACTAATGACTTCACATAGGAGGAGCATTCCTAGCCAACTACTTCTGCAATAAACGCATCCGCCAGACCTTCTGGCCTCTCTTCACCGGAACCATCATCGAGCCACTCGGCATCACTCTCCTCGCCGTGGGAATGCGAAATGGAAACCTACCATTAGTATACGGCATGCTAGTATTGACAGGTGTTGGCAGTGGAATCCGTTTCATGCCTGGTACTCTTCACGCCGTAGGGTACTTCCCGCAGAGCGTTGCGACCATTGTCTCTCTCATGTCCCTTTCCCTCTCACTAGGCGGAGCTATTTCAACTACTCTTCTCATGAATATCTTCAACAACACAATCCGCACTTCTGCCAATTCAATCGATGTTCATTCTGTCTCCTCGACGTCTTTCTCGGTTATTGAAGCGCTACCTGAGGAGGAGCAGCATGCCTTTAAGAATGATGCGAAGCAGGGGATCTTCTTGGGCTTTTTGGCCGTAAGTGCGTTTGCGTGGTTAGGCTGTGTGGCGGTGATGGGATTGGGGAATATTAAGATTAGTATTGGGCCTGAGTCTGAGTCTGAGAATATGAGGGAGGGTAGGAATGAGAATGGCGATGTGATTGTGAAGGGGAGTTATGTTATGAGCCTCCTCCGGCCAAGGAAGGGGATTGAAGTGCGTCCAGAAGATCGAGCGTAATTCTTGCCGTCGGCGAAATCCTATTTTCGAAGTTAACTTTGTATTCTGTCTCATGTATATCAATATTTGATAAACCATGGTACAGGAACCCCCTAGTCAAATAGTTGGAGGGATAAATTAATTCTGTAGAGGCCTAAACAAAAGAAACCCCACCCTGCCAAACCTGTCCTTAATACATCAACCTAGCCACCTTTCTCCCACTACCACAACAAAATTCGACCATCCCCGACGGGGAGTAAAATCGTCAGGTTCATCTAATAAGTACGAAGCACCTCCGTACGCCCTTCGGGATCAAGTTACCTAACATTTACCGTTCACCGTTAAAATAGATAATTACGACATGATCGTACCTTCTTGATTCCCTATAAAAGAAATTTTCTATTCTGTGTCATTTTCCTATGGTGTATAATAATTATTGGGGGCCTATGTTGGGAAATTTGACGCTGGTTTTGAGATAGGGGAATTTCGATATTGAAAACATATCACGTGTTGCCCTACGTCATCAAAGAACGACTAAACAGCTTGGAGAACTTGAAGAGCTTCCAAGATCCAAGCGGAACTCTATAAAGACATGAAAATAATGGTGTAAGAGATCTTTTGGATGGATATTAAGAGGAAAGATTACCTTGCGACTTATCCGGTTGATCGATTTAGGTGAAAATGAGGTTTGTTCTACGGATACTACCGAAAGGCACCTCTAGCATCCAATGGAAGACTTCGACACGTCAACACGAATCGCAACTGCGGGCTGTTTGCCAACTACCACAGAATACTCGGCACTTCTCTACGTCGAGGATATTACACGAGGAGGAAGATAAGAAGACTAGCAAGAAGGTCGACAAGAGCAAAGGGGAGGAAGATGAATTCAATTCGCAGATTGACAGGGCAATTGGAGAAGAGAAGGAGATACAAGCTCGAACACCATGGCATAGAGAAGGTGTAGACAAGCCCCCCGTGCGGCGACAGCGGATAGCAAGTGCCATCACTAAAGGTATGCTTCCAATGCCTCATTCTATATATGTTCTGTAACAGCAACTAACGAATTCAAGGCAAACTCCTCACCACCCCCTCCCGCCTCTTGAAACTCATAATCCCCCTCACATCCCTCGACAAAAACTCCGACCGCAAAGACATCGAACCCCTCGCCCTCCTCGTGCACCCAAAGCAACCCCTCTCCTACCTCGAGCGCCTCATCCAGTCCGAATTGCCCATGATAAATCGCAGAGATGGGAAGGAGAAGATCCCCGATGTGCATTTTCGCGCGGAGGATAGTGCGCAGGATGAGATTAAGGTGGATCCAAGACAGGAGGACGGGGCTGAGGAAGGTGAGGAAGAGGGCAGTGATTCAAAAATGGTGGATGGGAAGGTTATGAAGTTAGTGAAGATGGAGGGGGAGAAAGACAAGAAAGATGTCGATAAAACAGAGGAGATGGAAAGTGGACTACGCGGCGGTCCCGGTGAAGGAGGAGTTGAGAGTTACTCCGGCCAAGGACGTGAAATCTCCTCCTCCGAACTCGACGATTCCAAATTCGTCCGCTGGTCCTCCAGCACCGAAATCGGCGACTTCATCCGTGACGCCGCACGCGGCAAAGAATTTGCCATCGAGATCGAAGGCACGAGTAAAGAGATCCGCGTCGGTGTCCCCTCATTCAAGGATCGAACACATTACCTGAGGATAAGGTTGCGGAAATCGAGTCGGAAACTAGCGGATTATGCGAGTATTAAGAAGGAATGTGATCACCTTGCACATAGGAGCGCGCAGAGACTAGCAATGGGGGGATTTGGCGTGTTGTCTGCTTGGTGGGGTGGTTGCTATTATTTTACTTTCTTGACGGATTATGGGTGGGATACTATGGAACCTATCACCGTATGCCTCCTCCCCTTCTCCCTTCCCTCCGTCCGTGTTCTAAAACACAATCTAGTATTTAGCAGGCCTCTCCACCATAATGCTAGGCTACCTCTGGTTCCTCTACCACAACCGTGAAGTCTCATACCGATCCGCCCTCAACCTCACCGTCTCCCGGCGCCAAAACACCCTCTACGAACAGCGCGGCTTCGACCTCCGGAAGTGGGAAGGGCTTATTGAAGAGGCAAACTCACTAAGGAGGGAGATTAAGTGTATTGCGGAGGAATATGATGTTGAGTGGGATGAGAGGGAGGACGAGGGGAGTGGGGTTGTGCATGAGGCGTTGAAGGAGGAGAGGAAGAAGAGGAGGAAGGGGAAGGAAGCTGAAGAGGAAGATGATGATGATAATGGGAAGGAGGAGGAGAAGGAGAGGAGAGAGAATAAAAAGGGTAAAGGGAAGAAGGCGGATTAGAAAGGGGACCTGAGATCTTGGATATTGGATGTTGGGTTTGAGCGAGTTTTTAGGCGATTTAGCGATGGGGCAATTAGCGTGTGGGGGGGAAACCACATGTATGTAAATCGTCAATTTCTTGGACAAAAAGTAATCCTGATAACATACATTGATCATTGAAATTGTCCTGGCACTAGTCAAATATCGACTTCGTTTAAAAGTATAGGAGACCGTATCCCTTATTAACATAGAATATCACAAGAATTAGTGCACCAAAGTACTAGACGCTTCATGCTACCTGTGTTAATAGTTCATACTACGAGTTTATTATACTCTATGAGAGCTGACTGGTTTGTATGAAGTAAATGATAGTACAGTACGATGATCCCGCTTTCAATTACCAAAATCATTTGTAATTATTTGCCCTTGGTTGAGTATTTCCCACGCTTCAAGCAAATTCCTTGTTATTTAAGAGATGAGCGCAATAAAAGCCGTGAGGACCGCTACTGTTATTAGCCGCACCAAAGCGGTCGAGTTCTCACCACAGCCCTGAGAGTATACCTTAAAGCGGTGCACTGATCATTATATCTGAGGTCGTACTATACAGAGGAAATGTTTATCATTTGCGCGCACAGAGCCGATTCGTTGGGAAAGGGGGATGTTATATGATTTAAGCCTTCGCTTAGCACATAGCAACTTAGAAGGTTCTACACCTAATTTAAAAGAACAATGTACGAAGGAGATGGCACTTTCCATCTCCCTTAGTTTTACCCTATTAAATAGAACCTATTTCTTAAAACTGAATACCTTAAGTAACCCGTGACACCTGTCGCTGTTCCCGACGCCGTATATCGCGGCTCTATAGGACTGCTATATATACTCCGAAGTTATTGGCGGACCCTTTGAATAAAGTAGGTTGCTTCATATAGTACAATACCTACGTAGGTAAATATATAGGAAACATAGGATATACCTAGATCTGTGGAATAGTATGAGGTTTCTCGTAATTTTAGACGAAAGACCCTCCCTTCTTAAGGCAAAGTAGTAATATCTCCTAGCGTTCAGCTACTAAATATGTTGCGCTACTATTATCAGAGCACGTGTACATATCTTTATTATTACCTGACTAGTAGGTTTTAGGAGACAAAAAGAAGAGGGAGAGTTTAGACAGAAAATGACTTCTTAAAATCTAGGTAGTTTTTAATCTGTCTTCTATCTCTCTTTGTCATTCACACCCTGAAGATCTATAATAAGATAGGTTTCGACAATGAAAAGGTTCTCGACAATAAATAACTATTATACTACTCTCATCTTCATATCACAGCATCCTACTACCTACACCTAAAATAAACTACGTCGGTATAATTATGTAAATCGGGGTGGTCGTTCTGAACATATTTGTCACTCCCTTAACATGCTCGGCAGCCAATTCCTTGTAGGTGATATGTCTGCTGTACTAAAATACCAGAGTAGGTGACTATATATTGAGTTGTGTTTTATAGAGTGAATGTCTATAGAGATGAACAGTAAGTGGTATATCGGCTTAAACTTGAAGTAATAATTAGACCAGTGTAAGAAGTGAATGTCTCTAGCCTGCTCAAAGTCGTATAGGATCAGCTTACATTTCACGACAATGGTGGTATAAAGTATCCCTAAAGTCAAAAAAGTATATTTCAAACCATCAAAGTCGGAGAACACACCTCCACCTCACACGCTGTTCTCGCCCAGTTTCTCGTGAGGGTTCCTACACTCCCCTTTAATACTACGGCTTTCACGGGAGCTGGTAGCGATTAGTAGGACTGAAAATCGCTATTAAAGAGGCACTTGACTTAGAATAAAACAAATCAGGTAATCGACAATGCATAAACCCCCGCGCCTTAAAATCAGAGGGCGGTGTTCTATTACCAATCTACACCTTTTGCTTAGAATATCCACGCCCTGAATTCCACGAGATTTGGTATTATAATGGGTTTGTTACAAAAGGTTTAACTCGCCCCGAGAATATAAGTTGAGGTTTATATCCGGCTCTCGATATATTTTCTTTGGGATGTGTACAGGTGTGATATCTAGGTCGTCTAGGTGGTAGGAATTAGAATAAGATGAGACGAGGGCGTGAATAGGCGACATACCTAGCTGATGTGTAGCATCCTCTGTTCCTCTCTTTAAAGGACGAGTGTCTTTCTTATATAACTTTCAAGGTCCATAGGACAAACATTTCCCTAGATTAAACAAATGAAATATATCTACAGGATGTCATAGTCACCTTGGCTTTTAAAGTCTGTGCTTACAATGTTATAAGATGTGATGAAGGGGAGATTTGCTATTATGAACTTGCGTTTACCCAGAGTTTCTTGGAATCTAAGGATCGGTAATAAAATAAGCAGCCGTGAGACGCGCTAGATATAAAACATAGAGTTGAAGCGTAGCGGTATATCTCGAGAAGTAAAGGTCGGGTTGTTTATAGGGGATGTTTCCTATTGAGGAGTAGTTGTTTCGCTTCTTAAATTGTGTATGCTAGAACACGGGAGTATGTCCAACCAACCAACCAGGGATAAGATGTCAGACCATAAACGAGCGACAAATACAGCCATGTTAGTGAACCCTACTAACTGTCAATCTCCCTGAAGTGCGTAATCGCTACGAGTTTTAGTTTCACAAGATCGGAAACCTGATCTCAAGTGTAAGCATTTTAAGGGTGTAGCAAGATACCCGGAACTGTTGACTTAAATCCTCGCCTTCGGAAGGGGGTTAGCTACAAGTAAATTTCGGGCGTTGTAGTACCGAGAACACTATATCTTCCCCGTGGTAGAAGAAGAGAGTTTACGGCTAAGAAAGTAGTAAATTAAAGAATTGTACTTTCCACCTATAGCTAGAAAGAGCTATATACCGGTATATCCGCCACTTGCATCCTTTTACATAATGTAAATCCCCTGCCTCGCCCTACACCTCCTCTCCTCCCAAACAAGCTAGTTTCGCGTCGAGACTCGTACATATAGAGTAGTTTCATTAGGTCCTCCTCACGAAGCACATAAATGTCCATTTTCCGACCTTCACAACCGAACTTGACAGCGAAAAATAAAAAGGGCTAACGGAACAAGCGTTGAAGCGTCGAGCCACTAGAAGATCAGATCAGACTCATCAGAGCCACGACCAAACGCCTCCCAATATAGCAAACAAAGTGAGGAATTTCAGAGGTGGGGGGAACAAAAAGTGGACACTCTCCCACCTAACGAAGTAACAGGCCGGACTCCATTCCCGACCAATAAGCACCATCTAAAAGAACAATCCAAGATCTCTCTTTCTAGGCACCATTGTATCACTGAAAGTAATGCGCATGTCCATCGCATCATCTAGCAGAAGTTGTACGTATCAAGGGCCACTAAAACCGTCGCCATACTAGCGACCGGAGATGTGTTGTTCGATCATCGCTAAGTACTCGAGTAGTTCCCCCCACCCCCACCACTCCCTCGGCAACGTGCGTATTTCAAAGATCTGGCAATCGGGATGATTACGTCCAGACACCTGTGCCTACCCGACGACATGACGCTAGATGTGAATTCCGAATATATACCTTTGCGTAACATCTACTTCAAAGATCAGGTCGGCGGGCGTTTGTGTCGGGATTCACCTATCGTTTTCGAGCTCGATAGCACAGTGGCTGAGCTGAGGAATGTTGTGGAGGCATCGTGACGATTTGAAGCTAATCATTCGAAAGACCCTCCCCTCTTCGACACACCGAGATGGACACCTCTCGAGGCGCATGTTGCCATCATCGTGGCAAGCCTTCCCCCTACGAAAACGTCAGTGTCAATAACAGCCAACTCAAATAAGCATGCAAGATGCTGATAGATATAAGTAGCGTCGTATGCTGTCTCAGCGCAAACAAGTTGGCCGGAGACATACATCTTCGCGACATCCTCGCTCTGTTTCTTCAACGAAACATGTTGGGGTATCCTATCCATCTGACGCAGTACGTCCTGTTCTAGAACCGCAGCCCGATGTTGCACGAGTGTAGCAATCGATCCTTCATTTCCACAACCCCCACGACACCGTCGCCAAGAAGAATCATCGTCAGAGGTCTCTAGCTGAATGGATATCAAACGTAAATGAGATAACATTGCATCAATCGTGAAAAATCTATGGGCCCCGATTGCCCGAGCAGATCAACAAGCGGTAGACCCGAAAGGTTGTTCCCCGCTGCTGCGTGTCAAGTGGGACATCAGACACGAGGAAGCAGGAGGCGCGACGCCTGAAATGCAGAGGAACGGCCAGGCCAGATGGAATAAGAGCGACAAGGACAAAGGAGAATACTAGCTGATGTGTACGCATGAATCTGTAAAATCAAGTGGAATACGTATTGGATATATTGCAGGTTGGTAAAAATGTAAACGCCAAGAAAGCACAAGTGATCATCTCTTGCCTAGAGATCACCGAAAAAGATTCTTAGTAATCGGCCGAAACTTTTGCGCCTGTACACTCATATTCCCTGCCAATTTCACGTGAGAAACATTGCCTCGGGTGTTGAGAAGCTTTGGCTCCGTGTCATTATCTAGAAGCGTCTCTGACGGGATCATAGAATTTTGGTGGTGAAGGTTGTCGATCGTAGCCGCCTGAATAGGAATTGGGTGTAGAATATTCATACTGTCGTGGTGAATAGGGATGTGGAGGATATGCTATTGACAGTTAATCTATTGATGCCTTCGGCGCCGAGTAATCTCTCGGGGCAAACTAGGATACGCACCATCTTGAGGGTATTGTTGTGGATGATATTGACCTGAATATGTCGTCAGCATGGCGTAGATACCCCTATGCGAATAATCTAGATGGCGAGTTCGGGTACAATGAAACCCTGCCACGCAAGAACGACCATATTATTTACTGGGAGACGCAAGAACGCAGAAGAGATTCCACTTACTTGAGCTTGATGAATCAGCGGAATAATAACCTGTCGATTGTTGATACGAAGTGTTTGGCTGATGGCTCGAGGAATAATCGTAGTACTCTGACTGAGAGTGCTGTGACCCATGAGAACTCGAGTGTTTGGAGCTCCGCTGTCGTGAGCTCTTTGATTTGCTGCTTGATTGTCTGGAATCGTCCGCCTTGGTTGGGTTTCGATTCCTCCCATCACGATATCGAAATTTGTGGTAAAGGAACCATCTTGCAATCCAATTTGGGCACTCGGAAGTTGGTTGTGCCAGTGCCCAATAATGCGAGGTAGTGGCGTCGCCTGATTGTGCGATTCGAATGTAGGCTTCGTCCTTGGACTTGTCTCTGATGTCACTCCAATCGTATGGGGGCTTTCGTGAGCAGTTGTCCTTAAGGTGATATCGTTCCTGAGTCAGCCATCTATAGACTTGATCTGCTTCTTTCTAGATCACCAGACACAGTCAGTAAGAACCTTAAATTCAAATTGATTACGCGATGGCACACAGGTGCTAGAGGGCGGCGTGGAAGCTTAATTTGGACAAGAATCTGACGAATCTTACCGCCATTGCCGTGTAGATTTCCGCATTCATATTGAGAGCCTTCAGCAGGTCATCCTTGGTGTTGCTCATCACCAGAGGGGGAACCGAGCCAGCCATCCTGATTTTTCTTTCTCCAGCCCTCTGTGTCAGTGATGAGTTGCAAAGAACGTTGATTTTAATCTGAAGTTGAGAAGTTGACCATGAGTCGCAGCAAGATCAAAGCTTCGGAGAACACATCCATCACAAAATTCCAAACGACGAGTGGAGCCCACAGGCTTCACATGCCTGCACTATAGCTTAGATCTGGTGGCGTGATGGAGGAAATCTACCATTGCCAAGACCACGAGCTATTGCATGGTGCATTGCAGGCTCTTTCGCGGACAGCCGTTACTGAGTTCCATGTTGAACAGGGAATAGAGGGATATACGTCGTTGTCGTTGATAGCCACTCGCTACCCACATCATGAAGCATTGCCGGAAGATTCTGCCCAATGGTTCGCCGTTGAAGCGAGTGGAATATGCATGTTGTGAATGCAACCCTATAATTCCTACTAAAAATGGTTGCAGTGTCTCGCCGAGTATCGTGGAGTTCGTGGTTTAAGTGTGACACAATTAAGACGTGAGAATGCTATTCAGTGCTTCGTCCTTACGGTCCAGCGGCCAAAATATCCAGTGTTTGTAATCGAGCTGCCGTGCAATACTGGACCCTGCATGTCTATTATCCCATGCCTCGCGACCGGCTGGTGCACCGCAGCCGGCTGTCTTCTCGGGATCGTCTTCGTGTAATTAGGCAAAGCTGGAAATATGATTTGAGGTCGCTTGGAGGCACCTTGATCAAAACAAGAGGAAAGATCCGCAAGGTCCATACTTTATGGTTCGCAGAAGTAGACCGATGTAGCAAGTACGGAACACGGAAGGTAGTCGAGATGGCGTGGCAAGGCAAACCCCTGAGTGACACAATGACGGCAAAGTTGGCTTGAACTTGATGTGAAAATGAGAATCCATGCGCACAGAGAAGATTTGTTTGCGGAGTTTGAACTGAAATGTTGATCGTTGAAATGATTGGCAGTACCGTGGACCGGCACTGTATAGAAGACCTTGATGTGGTTCGACGGATCATGTTTAGGTGGTCAGCAAAGTGGTCACCTACCTTGGTACCATCATCCGCCATTATGGCAAGGGTGCTATATCCCGGCCCCAGACGACAAGAGCCGAGACGCGCTAGTACCCCCTTGCCGGAACGAAGCGATGCGGAGCATTCCTCGAAACGACATTTCGCAAGCAGGACACCCAAATGGACAGATCGTATATCTTGATGGCAGTGGTTTGCCCAAGACGAGGGGAGTTCTCGTCCAACGGATGGAGAACCCCGAGATGGCTGAGAAGAGAAGAACGACCAGAAGAGGCATGCCGAGAATTAATGCAGAAGGAGGCTCGGATACCAACTGAAGGATCTTGCAGAGTAGCCTCGTTTCGTAGACGTGCGTGACTTGCAGCCTCGCAAGCGGTCACACAAAGCCTTGTAGCAGACCGAGGGGAATTGGGAACTCGAGAAGCATTGAAGTACCGAAGACTTGCGGGCCGGGTGAAAGGGAAAAGTTGGCCGAATTTTGAAACGTCGGGTGCAGGCCGTCGAGGATCTTGACGGACCGGTCCCTAAGGGCCAGGATGATCGTCATGCGATGATACGAGGAACTCCATTTTCGTCGATCAAGCAGTGAAGTCGAACGAGGGGTTGCGAGTACGGAGGGACAGACCGATGACAGGTGTACTCCGCCCAGTCAACATCTACCCCCCCCCACCTCACGTCCATCGTCTCACTGCAGTAGCACTATGTTGTACGACTCGACTATTGAAGAAACCACGACACGACAGAGGATTTTCTGGTGGAACCCAAGACCAAGTCGAACGTGGCCGAGAGGTATGGACTTTGAAGCCCGGTCAGACTCGGGATCTCTGGTGGCTGCGGGCAAGAGTCGGGACGGCCGAAGGAAGTTTGATTATTATAGGATGGTGATAATGCAGGAGAGGTGCTAGAATGTGTCAGATCAATTGGCCTCTCAATAGACGTTGCTGGGGACATACACAAAACAAACACGTCGGGGACCACGCGAGCATCACCAGACAAAGGCTTGCGCGTTGTCCTAGTTGGAAGTTCCAACTACAGTACTCCGTCGGAACATTGGACGAAGACGTGGCCGGGGGGACCGATCTCACTGCATTGACAGTCTTGGATGGCGCCGTTCTAATCTGATGAACGGTTGATGGGGCACAATATCCAGCTCCTGTGCAGATAAAATATGCAAGCGGGCAGGAGGGAAGGATTGAGAAGAGGAAGTTCGGAGACGAGGACGCGACGAGGACCTCGGGGAGAGAAGCAGAGGAGAACAGGTGGATAATTCCCCGGTTGCCGAGGATCTCCCGATGATGAGGTGAAATAGGTTGTTGGTCCGTGCCCCTTGGCCCGAAGACTTGACTGGAAGGCTTGACTCGAAGACTCGAAGTCTCGAAGCCAACCTTACCCCATGACGTGCCTCAGGTTACCCAACGGATCTTGGGTCACCTGATTTGGGAGCACGGGGCGGGATTTTAATATGAAGATGCCCCTCACCTGGTCATATCCTCACCTACCATCCCTCACCTACCTGGTTATATCCTCACCTGGTCTAACAATTTCCGCAATTTCTGCTCTCACTCAAGCGACTCAACACACCCTGCAGCTCTCTCTGCTTGGCTGGGCTGAAGTGGAAGGAGCATCCTACCTACGGAGCACCAGATCCTACCTCGGTGGCCTCGCACCACAACAGTCACGTCACCACAACGTCGTCAGTCTCCCTTGCCCACAGTGCCCATCAGGACTCGGGAGGGACACGCGACTCCGCGGCCAGCTGCGACGGGTCAATACATCATCGTGAGTTCGATTGCTTCCTCACGGCGGATGCGTGGTGAGATTGTTTGTCGAGAGTGGAGGGGTCGTGGTCGTGGTCGAGACCAGGAGAAAACGACGCCGCCACAGACTAAAATGCTCTCCAATTGGCAGATATTCCGCCCTCCCGCTATTCTGTGTCCTGTCTAGACCTCGAGTCCTTCTCATACTGAGAGCTGAGGGGCGACCTGCAGAAAGTCGTACGAGCCGCAAAACCTCTCACAAACACCAGTCTGACTCCACAGATAGGACTCATAGGAGACAACTACGCCACCCAGCTGTTGCCCATTGACAACCATCGCTCTCCACGCTCTCGGCGCCGTCTCCGCTGCTGGGGATTTATCTATACCCCGCGCTTTCTGTCCTGCCCGCCCTCCATCTGCACTCCACCCACCGGAGACGAATGGCGCCGCCTCCGAACGTCGTGCATCTCCCGAATGGGCAGACTTTGACCGTCATTCCTGTCTTTGGGGGCTTCTTTTTCAAATCCAACGAGCTCAGTTCGCATACAAGTGTCTTTCCTGCTGGATGGACCGTGATCCTCCAATCTGAAGACTATTCGGACAGCCATGAGAGCAATGGAGCTGACGATGGCCCTGAGTTGCGGGGTATGCCAGCGAGAGATAGGCATAAGCACATTCACCCCTTCAAGAAACCGACCTTGCACAATGACAATCTCTTCATTTCCTCGATATCGAATCCCTCGAGCACCGAGTTCAAAGCGCCCACCAGTCCGACCCGGCAGATTGCAATGATGCTATGGGCGACTCTACAATGGTACTTTCATCAACCAGAACCCAAAACACATCTCGTTACCGCAGCCTCGAAAAACACACCAGAAGCTGCGAGGCCAAAGGGGGAATGGCGCATAAATATCAAGAGGGAGGGCGTCTTTCGTGGCAGGAATTTGATACCGAAATTAGAGCGAATGGGTCTTATCACGTCGGATGATTCTGCAATTGGAGTAAACCCCGAGGAGAATACACCTGTTGGATGGTCGGAGATGTTCACATCAAGACGGACATTCTGGCAGCTTTCTGCTAAGCTGTTCTTGTTCACACTTACTCCCACTATTGGTTCATCATTTCCAGGTTCACCATATGGAAGTCGGCCGAGCTCCCCAGTCCGTGGAGCTGGCAGCGAACACAGAAGCCACTCACCAAATCGAACTAGTTCTCCAGATCATGGATCTACTGTAACGAGTCCTCAATGGAACTCCACCACTCCAGGTCCCTTTTCTTCTGGTAGCCATTTACCAACATACTTTCCTCCTCCTCCTCTTCAGTATACAATCACATCTGGAGTACGCCATCCAATTCGCCCAAAACCACCACGTCAAGGTGAGGTCTTCTACACTCGTTATGTTCAAAGTATTAAACAGTACCTCGCCTTTCGCGCTGCCTCGTTGTCCCCAAAGCCGGTCGCATACAATGGACCTACAACACTCCTCAGCGCTCCAAAGCATCATTCAACTGGCTCTCTGTCATCCCTCCCCGCGCGCGTTGCTGGATCTCTCAACATGACTTCACTGGGTGAATTAACTCCACCTACCCCAGCCCCAGAGTCCGAAGACACACAATCAATGAGTGACCTCCAATTACTTCATAAATGGATGAACACTCCACGGGTTAGCAAATTTTGGGCTTGTGACGGGCCACAAGCTGTCCAAGAAGAGTTTCTGCGTAAAAACCTGAGCTCAAACCACTCTTTTCCAGCTATTGGGCTCTGGGACGGTAAGCCTTTCGGCTACTTCGAGATCTACTGGGCGAAGGAAGATATTCTGGGCAGCCGGTTGGGAGGCGATGCCAATGACTTCGACCGTGGATTTCACGTGTTGGTTGGAGAGCAAGAATTCAGGGGAAAGCATAGAGTGGACACCTGGTCGACTTCCATTGCTCATTGGGCATTTGTGCAAGACTATAGAACAAATGCTGTTGTTCTGGAGCCACGAGTTGATAACGAAACGTAAGTGCTCCACCTCTCGAGCGTGTAATAGAATTAACCGAAGTTATGTTGTAGGTTCATCTCCCATCTGCAAAGCGTCAACTTCTACAAAGAGCGCGAGATCACTTTCCCACACAAGCAGAGTGCCTACATGAAGTTACGGCGAGAAAATTTCGAGTCTCCAGCATTATGAGCTGCCCGAAAAGTAGGACAAGGAAATTTAGGTTATACCCCGTCGCCTGCCAGTGATGTAATGCCATATAATTGCCATTTATCAGATTTTTCCCTTCGCTTCGAGCTTTTCTCTAGGCAGGTATTCTTGTACCGTACATCCTGTAACGTTGTGTCAAGTCTCGTCTGCATTGAGCCTATTTTTCTTGTGTCACTGTCGGCTGATTCGGGATCCCGAACCGGCTTAAGGTTATGGAACCGAGAGTGAAAATAACTTTTCCTGCATGTTGCGTTTATTGATCAGATTTAAAATGTCATGCGTTTAGATGTCGAGCAGAGATCCTTTCGCTTAGGATCCTCCCGAAGTCTGCTTGTACCACCACTAGCGGCTCAATCACATGGCTAGTCTTCTCGCCTGGCAAAATAAGAGTTCGTCTGTTCATTGATGAGTACCGGCAGCAGAAAGCCACCAAATGCAAATCGCAAATCAAGCAATGCTTTCGTTTGTTACGCGAGTCAGCAGGAAGCAGCCAACGGCCAAGAGATGATCACCCCCACACGGCGATCAAATGATCCGAGGATAAGCAAACAAAAGATTTTCCAACGCGATGTCAGAATAATTCAAGGCGCAGGAGATTTGTGCAACAGAAGCACTTGGGCCAAGCACTTAAGCCGAGCCTATTGCCTCCCACGAAACATGTCGAGTGACCTCTATTGAAAAGAAGGAAAGCGCGAGAGGATTGAGCTTGGGGCATGAGTCAAGTTTGTGCAGGATTTTGAAGGTGTTGATGACGGGTCTGCATGGATAGTGGTCTATTCTAACAGTTTGTTGTCTCTACTGTTGTGCGAGAACATCCTCATTTTTTGCTCACAGAGTATGTATGGTCTAGGCAGAACTACCCCTCGTTGGCCCATCCGATTTCTTTCGCTAAGTTTACTTACCAGGCGTCAAATCTTGCTGTAATTTTCGTGTCACCAAAACCTAGTATCTGCTTTGTACAGATGTGTATCTCTCTCTTTCAAGCGAGAATGGAAGCTTGGGGAAGTCCGCCTATGTCGCGCCTAAAAATAACAGCAGCGTACACCTAGAACTAATACGATCCTCCTATCTTCATGTGAATTTCGTAGATCCTCACGGAACAAAAGAACAATGTTCTTAAGTTAACAAAGACCGGAAAAGAGACAGTAGGCTCCGTCACCATGTTTTTAGCCATTACTCGTCCTAGACACTATCGACTATCAGGATGGATGTACGTAAAACAACTACCCCTGCCCTTATTACTCCTCCTCAGCCACTGGGCGTTTCTCCAATTCCAACTCTGGATATTGTGAAGCGGTAAATGTAGATCAGATGAATGGAGTTTTGCGATTTTGATATCTTTCCTTAGTCTATTGGGTTTGCATTGACCTCGTAGGCATTATTCAGATTCGAACACACGTAGGAAGGGGATTGAGGGGGGTGGGATGGGGCTATATTAGGGCGGAGAGTGGAGATGGGGTTGTTGGTGTTCATAGGATCAATGTGCGGTGGATGATAAAGTCAGCGTCCACTGCATGAAGTGCGGGATCAAAGGTAAATTCCACGCGGAAGGGACTCTTGATTTCGATCTCTTTCCCAATCCTGCGGTTACAAGAGCTGATGAAAATGTCGAGGCTCAGTTGCGGTGGCCCGTAAACGGTGGGTTTCTTTGATGGGGGAAGTGATAGAATGTGGCTTAGAGGATTGAAACCTGGGAAGTGAGGATGAAGGGAGGGGGAGGGAAAGTTTATTGTTGATGTCCATTTTACTGTCGAAAACTCTCTATCTGATTTCAGAGTCTTGAATGGTATTTTATAGTGAAGGTATTACGGGGTATGTCTCGTCATGGTAACTGAGAGATGGGTCAATGAGTGACAGAGGGAGGGAGGAATGGATGGATTGCTCTCGTAGTGTAGGAACATTCTTAATGGTTTTTTTTTACGGAGGACGAGCTGGGCTGGGGATATATACTATTATAACTATAAATGCACAGGTTTCGCCAACTAGATAATAGTAACTAGTAAGTTTAAAGCTATAGCTAAACGAATCAGACTATTACGTTTACATTTATATCAAATAATTCTATCTTACTAATTAATTTTATAGTGCCCGTAAATCCCCTGTATAATCCTAACACGTTTTATTAACTTACTTACCTTATATTTTTAGTTTACCTAGCTACCTCTTTACCGATAAACTATAAATATATAGAGTTTAGATATAGAAAGGTACTATACCCTACACTGACAGGGCAAGGTGCCCGAGGCACCTTGCCCCTATTTTGCGTCCTTGGGGGGCACCTCCTTCCCCATAACAGGTACCTATAAGAATTTATAATATTAAACTTCAAATTTAATCTTATATATCAATTAAATGCCTGTTAAATTGCTTAATACTACAGTTTACTTGGGCAAAACCCCGTATTGATGGTTGCCACGCTACGGATGGAGGATTTGTGGTCAGGCGCTAGATTCTTCGAGGGGGTTTATTTGCTAGGATACGACATTTTGAAGATATGAAAGCAAGGTGTTTGTTCCTTTTTAGGGGGATGATGGCTGGGGTAGTTATATAAGGGGACATTTCGTGTTTTGAGGTTTGTGGAGATGGGAGGCGGATTGGAGTATTGACCATCATGAGGAGGGTGGGTTGGCGGGAGGTGCTTTTGGTCGAGGTGGAGGTGTGGAGGCGGTGGTTCTGATTTGATGAGGCGGGGAGGCTTGGTTGGAGAGTCTGGAATGGAGATATGATGTGTGGGCGGAGGAGGGAATTCTTGTGGGAAAACTTCATCCTCTCCGGGTAGTCACGCTATCGTTACAAATGTTGCCGGAATTGTGACGTGACTGGGCTAGTACAGTAGACAGGTTCAGAGGCAAGGAAACGTGGTTTGGTGTTGAAGACGGAGGAGTTGTGGAGTGTGCGGAGTTGTGGAGTGTGCGGAGTTTTGGGAGGTGGTGGCTGATGAGGGTTTATATCGGCCGTTGGGGATTAGACATGAAGGTATTGATCGCAGGTGTCTTGATGGAGGAAGGAGTGGCTGGGTGGGGTATTTATAGGGCCGCGCAGATAGATAGACTATCCTCTGCAGCATTTGCACAGACAATCCAGCTGAATGATGGGATGGACGGACGAGGAGATGGGGTGCAGAGCTTTGTGGGTGGGTGAAGCAGTCCATCGTAGGTATCATTTATGGATGATTATAAAGAGAGGGGATTTTGGCGTCGAGAGGAGGTTTTGTTGTCGAGAACCCATGGAAATTTTCAGTGCTGACAATCTTACTATATCCTAATGTTTCAGTCATTGAGGAGTAGCGCGATGTAGTGACAACTCTAGGAAGATTCGTCTTTCTGGTATTATGAAGTTCGGGCACAGGGAGGAAAAGCTGAATTTAGATCTGCTCAAAGAATTATAAATTCCAAATATTCATGAATTTATTCATATTTATCCAGGAATTAAACAATTAGAAGTACGGATTTAATAATCATAGTATATAGTATATAGAGGTAAAGCTACTAGAAGAATGTAGAGATTATAATAATAAGCTTAATCTCATTTTACCATAGCGTCGTTGTAATAGCTAGTAATATTATTAATAAAAGAGATTAAATAAAAGATTGTATAGTATAGGTTATATAGGTAAATATATATATAATGATAGATATCATTGAAATGAATAAACTAGTGTTAGTGGAACAAAGGGCAGTTCTCCTTATGTATGTAACGGAACTTGTAGAGTTAGTCTAATCGGGACTGGACTAGCGCGAAGTGTGTCTACCTGTATTAGGGTATCGCACTTTTCACAAGAAGAATCGATTCATTATATTACGACACAATAAGCAAAAGGTTTCACTTACAAAGTGACGCCCGTTGCCACGTTGGACCGTGATTGGGGATACACTCGATAATCGGCATACTGCGGTATACCAACAGATATTATATTATTTCGTATTACTCTATTAATAGCAAAAATGACCAGCGCGTTTAAATTAAGCGTATTATTTTGAAATCCAAACAATCTCTAATTTTCGAAAGGTATATAATGGCACTTGCCCTCTTCGTCCCTAAGAACTTTTCATTAGCTTGCGTTTGAACAACGATTTAACAGCGCAATGATACCCAGAATTCGAGGCTTGGCGGCCAGAATTACTACATAAACCCTCCAATATTGCCTTGGGAGGAACTTCGTTTGCCAGAGCCTCATCAAGGAAGCAAATCGCAAATAAGATATATTCAAGCACGGCAAATACATGCAGAACATCAAAGCAATAAACTCTCCTGTGGGAAACACATGAACTTTCATCAATCGGTCGCTGTACAAATAATACAAGGAGCACACGCAGGTACATCTCTATCTAATGCACCCCACCTTTCCCTCCCCATCCTAACGTCCCATCAATTCCTATATCATTTACCAAACATTAAAAAAGCATCCTCATCCACGATGTACATGCACCTACTCTCCCTTAAGCTTATCTTGAGTAACGCTGAAGGCAGTCTCCAACAGCTCTGCCTCCTCCTTTGTATGGCTTGCCTTTAATCCAGTGGCAACAGATGCACTTGGGTTTCGGCCTGCATACATAACGTGTTTTCGATCGTGGTGCTCTGTCTTGTTCAACAGCGTCTCGATTCTAGGTTGCGTGAAACTCCACGCCCCAGCGTTCAATGGCTCCTCCTGGCACCACACAATAGTTTTGGCATTTGGATAGCTGTCAAGATTCTCTTTGAGTTGCTGCCATGGGAATGGATTCAATTGTTCAATTCGAGTGATGGCGGTGTTCTTGTGGCCTTTGTCGGCACGGTGTTTGTGTAAGGCAGCGTAGACTTGACCTGTGCATAGAACGACACGATCGACTTCTTCGGGCTCAACGATAGATTTGCCATGTTCTGGGTCGCGAATGATCCATTGGAATTGAGAATCCCCTGTGAATTCCTCGATCGGCGATCGCGCCAGAGGATGTCGCAGAAGGGATTTGGAGAAGAAGATGATGAGCGCTTTCATGGATTAATATGTGATCATTCAGCTGCATTTAGGCAAGGACTTACGCTTTCGGAATTGTCTGTTCATCTGTCGTCTTAAGACGTGGAACAAGTTGGAAGGTTCCGTCATATACGCAATCTGCATGTTACAGTCTTGGTGTTGACGCTCGAGCTTGTCGAGCGAGGGGAAAATTCGAGGGTCCTCATTACACAACTGCAGATATCTCTCCATACGGCCAGAAGAGTGTTCTGGTCCTTGTCCATCATAACCGTGGGGTAATGACATGACGAGGCCAGATCTTTGCATCCATTTGACCTCCCCAGAAGCAATGAATTGATCAATGATGCATTGAGCGTTGTTAGCAAAATCACCGAACTGGGCTTCCCACATGACCAAAGCATTGGGTGATGATAGTGAGTATCCATATTCAAAGCCAAGTACTCCGAATTCACTCAGAGATGAATTCGAGATCACAAATTTGCCTTGGTCCTTGCTAATGTGCTGCAGTGGAGTATATGTCTTCTCATTCTCTTGGTCGTGGAACACTGCGTGTCTTTGCGAGAAAGTACCACGTTCAACATCCTGACCGGAAACTCGGACATGGTGGCCTTCTTGGACTAAAGATCCAAAAGCAAGGGCCTCGGCAGTTGACCAATCGATATTCTTGCCTTCCGTCACCGTCTTGACACGGCTCGAAAGAATACGCTTCAGGTTTCGGTGGGCATGGAAGTCTTCAGGGGCCGTGCCAATTGTCGTACCGATGTGTTCGAGAGTATGGACGGGCACACCAGTGGGGTTGTGGGGTAGGACCTCAGTAGCGAGCTCCTTCGGCGACTTGAATCCGTTCCAAGCGGAAGTGGTCCATTCCTTGGAAGTAGGTTGGTATTCCTTGCTCTTAGCAAAACTCTCCTCCAACATACCCCAAACCCATTTGCGGTGCTCCTCGATATCTTCCTTGGTGAAACTGCCATCCTTCAAGAGCTGGTTAATGTAAATGTCGATTTGTGGCTCGTGCGATTGAATTTTCTTGTACATCAATGGTTGGGTGAAAGAGGGTTGATCGGTTTCGTTGTGGCCATGCTTTCGGTAACAGACAAGATCAATGACAACATCCTTTCGAAACTCAGCGCGCCAATCAGCTGCGAGTTGGCAAACATAGTTAACTGCTTCGACATCGTCGGCGTTGACATGGAAGACTGGTGCGTCAATAGACTTAGCAATATCTGTACAATATGCGGTAGAACGAGCAAACCGAGGATCGGTGGTGAAACCAATTTGGTTGTTGACGACCAAATGAATGGTACCTCCAGTTGAGTATGCTGGGAGGGAGTGGAAACCCAAGCACTCGTAAACGACGCCCTGAGCCGCGAAAGCGGCATCACCATGGAGAAGGACTCCCATGGCAGTGGTGTGGTTCTTCTCGTCGTTGTTGTAATGCTGAATAGCTCTAGTCTTTCCAAGCACAACAGGATCCTCAGCCTCCAAATGGGAAGGATTGGCCACCAAAGAGAGCTGTACACGCTTTCCAGATGGGGTGGGTCGCTCGAAATTCATTCCCAAATGGTACTTCACATCACCAGATCCCTCATCTTCTGCAGCTGCGGATCCACCAAACTCGGAGAAAATGGACTCGTTAGGCTTGCGTACGACGTTACTGAGAACGTTAAGCCGTCCACGATGTGGCATACCAATGACAATATCCTTGACACCGAAGTCAACACTTCTGTCGATCAATGCCTTCATACCGGGGACCAATGTCTCGCAACCTTCCAGACCAAATCGTTTATCGTTAGGATATTTCGTTGCCGAGAAACTTTCGAAACTCGAACTCCAGATTAGCCGATCGAGGATGCGGCGCTTTTCGTCTATTGAGTACTTGAAGGGTGTCTCGACCTCGATGCGTTCACGCAACCAGTCACATTGCTCACGATCTGGGATGTGGATATATTCGACACCATAAGAACCGCAGTAGATGCGCTCGCAGGTTGCAATAATGTCGCGAAGGGTCATCTTCTTTCGTCCTTCCTGCTTGAATCTTGGTAGAATACCAGGGCCAAGCGTATATTCGGTGTCAAGATCCTTCTCAGTGAATTGGTAATGCTCAAGTCGGAGCTCCTTGGGGTTGTGGTAGCCAAATTCTTGAGCCTCGCGCCGGATACCAAGGGGATCGATGTTTGCCTTGTGATGACCCCGAGCTTGATATGCACGAACCAAAAGCTGGACCTTCAAATGGTTTGTGACATCAGATCCTTCGCCAGTAGACATACCCAAGCCGGGCATGAAGCTGGGAACTCCTCCAGTTGGCGTTGGCACAATCGTTGGTGGAGGCGTGAAAGCTTGCGACATTGGCATATCACCGCTTTCCATGTTCTTAAAGTAGACCTGCCATGAGACGTGGACGCTTTTTGGGTCCTCCTTCCATTGCATGTACATCTCGTCGATGTAGTTTGAGCTATTTCCAGACAGGAAGCTGTCATTTGGATCGGGAGCCGATGCCACAGCAGAAGCATGTCTGCTCTGCGAGATGCCCACTGGCGGGCATCGTTTCGATGAGAGGAAGGTCTTTGGGGTATCCGAGAGGATTAGAGGAGTTCTTGATATCGTGCAGAGAGATCGGGTTGGGCAGCTAGTGCGGAGGAGCTGGCTGCTCTTCTGTCGTAGGGAAGAGCGAAGCATTGTGCCGGCCAATACAGCGAAGAAAGGTCAGAGGGACAACAAGAAGAGAGGAATATTGCACAGCAGGTCAACCCTCGCAGATAGGGGGTTGCTGGAAGGTGAATTGGTGCAAAGGAAAGGCGGAGTAAGTCTTTGAATGCGGATGTGGATGTGGATGCATAATAGGAATTCAGAATGGAGCAACAGATATTTCGGCATGGACGCCACATTATTATCACGTGACTCGTTCTAGAACAGAGTCAGCTTTTCGCAACTTTCAGCCACATTTGCAACCTCAAACATAACATTCACTCTTGAATCATTTCACCCCTTTATCAAACATACAGACCAACCTCAATATAGCCTCACCATCTCATAGGGCTCATAATATCTCGTTCTAGTGACCTTTACGAAACAGGACTACCAAGGTGAAGAATCGTCTGCTGTCGGTCTGGCCGAGCTAGATATCAACATTAGTGAAGACCTCCACAAGGCACCCCTTCTCAGTTTTGTCATCATCACTCCTTTTAGTTTTGTTTGGACAAATAGCCCACGTAGGTAGCTCTCCAGATGTGTTACCAAGGTGTGCGATAAACTCACCATGGCCCCGGCACTAAAGGCCTCGGCCCTCTACAAGAAGAAGGAAGGGACTCTCAGCATTACTTCGAATCAAAAGTTGCTCCAGTGGGTACCCCGCGAAGGGGACAAGACGGTGGTCATTACCGTTGGAGATATCGCCAGTAAGAAATATTTTGGCCTACTCCAGGAATTACGCTAATATCGCTTAGATCTTCAACAAACACCTGAAACTGCCGCAAAGGTAATGCTCAAAGTCTTCGAAAAGTCAGCTGATGCTCCTGAATCAGTGACTCATGTATTCCAATACAACTCAACTTCAAATGCCCGTGGGGAGGCCAATGCCATTAAGGATACTCTGAGCGTTCTGCTTGCTGCTATCAAAGCCAACGATGGCAATGTCACAACAACTGCCTCTGCCGCCATTCCAATCACAAGTGCTGTTGCTTCGAATCAGGGATCAGCATCCGCGAAATGGTATGATGATGATGCTCTGAAACTTGATATTGAGCTCCAGCAGTCACTCATGAAGAAAGATCAACCACTGCATCGAACGTATACGGAGGCGCGAAAGACGAAGCCAGACACCATTTCCGATTCCCAATTCAACTCACAATTCTGGTCAACGCGAACCAATGTTCTACGTGCACATGCGGTCGAGAAGAACCAGAAACGGGGATCCTACAACGTTCTTTCGGCTGTGAAACCCAAAGTCGTGGACAATGAGCTCAAGATGAACATCAGTGCAGAACAAATCCAGCTTATTTTCAGCCAACATCCACTTGTCAAGCGTGTCTACGACGAGAATGTGCCGAAGTTGAACGAAACGGACTTTTGGTCACGATTCTTTCTTAGTCGACTCTTCAAGACGCTCAAAGGGGAGAGAGTTGCCGATGCAGATCCAACGGATCCTACGTTTGATCGATATCTAAATGGTAGCAACGAGAATCGCCCTAATCAGAGGCTGCTAGAGTTGCATATCCCGAACATCATTAATCTTGAAAGAAATGAAGAGAATCAAGGCGGCAGTAAAGGTGGCAATCGTCCTGATTTCACCATGAGACCAGGGGAGTCTGCAAAGGTTCCGATCGTGCGATCTCTCAATAGTCTTAGCGAGAAGATTATGGCTCATGTTGCCCCTTCCGATATCGATCCAGCCGATCCGATTGGTATGGACGAAGAGACGTTCAATTCCTTGGCTCTACGAGATTTGCAAGGGAGTGCTAAGGAGAACCGCATCATACTCAATATTAAACAACAAAGCCAATTCTTCGCCAACGAGACACCTGAGGTTTCTACTGAGGCTGCCCTATATGCTAAACAAGTGCCTACGGAGGTCTTATCACAAATACGGTTAGAATTGTCGCTCAAGGAAGTGCACGGTCGCGATGGGAAGGGAATAGATTTGGGTAAAGCGATCGGAGTCATTGAGGATAGCGACAGCGACGAAGAGCTACATCACAAGATCCCTCATGTTGGCAGTAAGGCCAGTATCGCAAATGCGACGAAGCAGATCTTGGAAGGAGTGAAGTCCCGTAGGATCGAGATTGATGGATCTGATGCCAAATCATCACTATCCGGATTGTCTCAGAGAATATTTGAAAGACTGGTTTTGACGCATGCGACCACAACTGAGTTTTTGCATCATTTCTGGCTTCTGTTTCTTTCGGGAGACCCTGATCGTGCTGGCGAACTCGCGAAAATGGTCGAAACATTGGAGCGTTCTATGGATCGCATTTCTGCTGTTGCTGAGGATGCCGAGACCGAAAGAAATGAAGTTATTCGAATCGAAAGACAACGAGTCAGGGATCTGTACGAGAAGACTGGGAAAAGGTTAAAATGGAGTGCGGATGCCGTTGGTGGCGGCAAGGTGATTGTCAAAGCCATGATGGAGCCGACAATTAAAACACTTCAGAAAGCGAGCAAGGAGTACAAAAAGGCGTTGGCAGTAGAAGGTATAGATACATACTAGGTGTACTGTACGAAGGGTGAGCCATCCCTAGACCCTTGGCCTATGTCTATCTAGAGTTGATGAGAGCAATCTTAGGATAATGAGGGCTTACAAGGCGCAGCCGGAGCTCACCCGGCCACTTACGAGCTTGTACCATGCGGAGTCGATTGTCTTGTTTTACATGTGGCCGGCCGTACTTTAAAGTATTGAAATGTAAGGGTACCGGAATTTCTTTACGTATAGTACAAGTTTCCTTTGAAAGGGAAAACTGTGACAATCAGTGCTTTTTAAAAGCACTGAAATGTAATGTTACCGGAATTTGCTTTACGTACAAATTTCCTTTGGGAGGAAAAACTGTGACAAGCAGTGCTGTTTGAAGGCCACAGCGTACTTTAATGCACCGAAATGTAATGTTACTGGAATTTGCTTTACGTGTACGTTTGCTTTGGAAGGGAAACCTGTGACAGGCAGTGTAGTATAAAAAGGAGACAGGACAGCTTGCCACTTTCTTTTTCAGTCTCTATTCATCGAATGAAGTTGTCATTTCAATGGTATAGTGACCGACCAAAACTATACATCTCATCCAAAAGGATTGCCACAGTTTTAGTTTACGTCTACCGAGAGTTGATAGAGAGGCCACTCAGAGTAGTTGTGCATGAGGAAGGAGCAGTTGTGTACCCTCTACTAGTTGCAATTGGACCTTGTTGCTTTTCTCGTTTTCATGAATTCCCTCTTCACTCGGTACTTCCAAAAATGTTCCATCATCACTCAATTGCACCACTGATTAAACCTCGGGCGCATTCTTTGGATACTTCTCAGAGTTTATTACTTCCAAAGCATCATCATGGCCACGGGTAGTGCCCATTCGCCCTCACAGACATCTCCAACATCACGACTTCCACTGCTCCCGAGAGCCCTCTCCAATCTATCATCGACAAGCAAGCATGTTCGACGCAAAGCATCCTCAATTATCCTTCGTTCCGATTCCTCGGAAATTCCTTCGAGTTCGCAAGGCTCGATATATGATGCACAATGCCTTTCTGGTAGTGACGAACTTGCTCCAGAGAGCATCGCCCTCCCAAGCTCCGAATCATCTGCCCCGACAAGAGGCAATGACGAGAATGTGAAAGGAGGAGGGACTCGAGTAGCTTCCATGACCCTACCGGACATACAATTCCTCTATGGCAACGGAACATTGCTCGATACAATCTCCGAGAAAAAGAGCTACCTTACCATGAGGTCATTTTCAAAGACCAAGTCGGCAGACAACCTGTCAAACACAATATCGCTCTCGCATTCTGACAGTTTCATCAGGGCCAAGGTTCCACGGAGAAAACAGTCTCTAAGTTTGGACGATCTGGCTCTCCTCAAAATTGCCTATCACAAAGCCTGTTCAACGATTGATGGCAAGACCTTCACCCCATCTCCACCGATACACGAGATATATGCACAGCCAAAAATTCCCACTCATGACCCCATTACGCGATTGCCAACACCTCCTGGAATGCCGTCTTGGGATGCTGGACAGAATCGTGGACTACCTCCACAACCTCCAGCTGTCGAACAACGGCAACAACCTAGATGGTGTAGACTTCTTGAAACACTTGGACTATCGCATCGATTGCCAGAACAACCAGCTCTCACGACACAAAGGCCGCTCGGTGGTGCAGTCTATAGACCAGCACCAAGGTTTCGAGCACCGCGAAGTTCTTACGCTCCCATGGAACAGCATCCTTTCAATCGTGCCCCGGTCGCATTGGTTTCAGCCCATAACCCTCCTAGATCAGTTCGACGCAAGCTTAAACAAAGAGTTCGATTCACACCATCTGCAACGGCTCGTGATTCCGAGATGAATGGTCTGCGGACAGCTATTGAGTCCACAAGCGCTACTGCTGTCAATCCCATGACACCTATGGTCGCCACACCCCTATATGAGAATCAAGGTCCTGATTTAATTTGCCCCCATCGAAGTCTCACACGGTCTGCTCTTGACTCTATCCGGAGGTGGCGCATAAATTATTTGATTCGTCAACAGCAGCGTAGTGTTGATTTGGAGGCACAAGTTACAACTCCATGTGTAACTCCAGTGGGATCTCCTACCCGATCAGACACCCAACCCTCAACCCGAACATCTCTCGACGCTGATAGTCCGATAGTAGTTCAAGGGTCGGCGGGAGGTTTGCTCTTGAATAAATCTAATGAACATCTCATGTCAGGGGCTGTCATCCGTGCCAAGTCCAAGTGCTGGAAATGTCACGTCGATAAAGGAATGGCTAGGCTGGATAAATGGTGGTCAGATTGTGCATCGTGTTTTTGTTTCGTCTGCTGTGGATACGACATTGAAGAAATGGACTGGGCTACCGATCTCCGCGAGCAACGCCGGTCAGAGGCTCCTTTCCAGCAGCGTGATCGGTATGCTTTTGCATATCTTGATGGCCCTGCAGATCCGTACCTCATGGCTCCTAGAAGACTTGTTTTGAGTAGAGTGTCCACTTTCGATTGTTGAGCTGGTTGCTCTTATTGCTTTTCATTCTTGTGTTTTCGTAATTGTCGGCTTTTCTCTGAGCTATGGGAAGTAGTATCAGTAGTATTAGCCTCTTTATAAAGGGTCTTAAAATATTATTTAGTCGCCTGCTTGTCGGTTCATTGATCTTGTTTAATCTCTTTCTTGTATATCGCGCCTTGTGACTATAATATATTGGCTTTTATCAAAGCTACGTATTTTTTGATTTGATGTGTCTGTTGGTTCCAAAGAATCGGTACATGGTAACATTAGAAAGGACAGCCAGTTACGCGATCAATGTACTCAACACTATACTCTTCGGTAACCAAAAACATATATCGTCAGTAATACTCGGCTGAACTAGAGAGGTGTGTAAAATTACTAGGGGCAACTCCCCACCGATAATACTCTGACTAATAGGAACTAGTGTACTCTGTAGACAACTCAACTCGCTTAGCCAGCCTTGACAAATTCTCTTTTTCAAGCGTAGCTGCTTTTCTTTAGAAGACGTAACCACTACACCCAACCACTGGCCGCTCAAAAAAATACGGAAAAAGGTTCCCCCGCGGTCATATTGCTGACTTCCAATTGGTCATAATGAGTGGATCAAGCCTAGTGGATTCTATGTTTCCGCCTTTAAAAGAACCAAAGCTCGCGCCCTCTTATAATATCTGCGTTAAACATCTATTTTAATACCCTTTCAGAGTGTAGCGAACTAAGGACGGAGCGCATTTTAAAGACTACGAAAGCGGCAGTGAGAAATTGGATGCTCATATTCACTCTGACTGTTTACTATCACTGTGTACTAGTGCTGATTATTTACTAGCGTCTGGGAACGCGCTAACGCGCACCCTATAAATAGGATTTCTCCATCTCTCAATCCTGACATTCTTTATCCACAGTTTTCGAACTTCCTCTGATCTTGTCTTTTGCCCTCCCAACGAGTTGATCATCACCGTCGACTTTCAGGTATCACAAGAATACTCCACACTTCTTCATCCCAATACACAATACACAAAACAACCAACATGAATACTCGTTCACGAAGCACCCGTGGCGCCCACGATACTAAGTCATCGAACCCCGAGGCTTCTTCATCTCGACCAACAAAGAAAGGCGCGTCAAGAAAGAATGCCGCCGCCACAGCTATTGCGAATGCTAGCAGAGGTATGTCACAACTTTTTAATATACCCGATGATGTTCCTAATAGAAATCATGCAGATGAAGAAGTAGGAGTCGCCGTTGCTCTTACCCCTAAAGAAAAAAACCAAAAATTTCCCCAAGAGATCTTGGATCATATCATGAAGGACTGCGATATAGTCACGGCAACTGCTCTTAGCTTGGCTTCGACAGAATGTTTTACCAATTACGAAACGATAATCCTGCGAGAATTTGTCAAGCAGGGATTGGTAGTTGCGAGTAACCGACGCCCGATTGTGCTTCCGAGATTCGCAGAAACAAGTGCAGATAATAATGCAGAGGGAGGAGTTAATCGACAGGTGGCCGACCAGGCTGGTAATAATCAAGGCCATGCAGACGACAACGAGGATTCGATCCGTCTTCCTCTCTCAATCCACCTTAAGATTTCGTCTAGACAAGGCGGACCCGCCAGTCTTCGCACTGTTCTTGATCCTTGGATGCGAGAATTTGGTTACATCTATAACGAGGAACGAAAAGAATACACCACCATCGAATATTGGCGGCGCATAATGTCAGTTGACTACGTAGAAGAATTGATCATAGACAATTATGATCGTAAAGTGACGGAATGGATGGAGAGGGATGAAAGTCGACAAGAAGATTTGGAGTATAATCGCAGTGTCAGAGAACAAGCTTTTTGGCAGCGCGAGCTTGTATTGCAAGAGGCGGATCAATATGATGATCCTGAAGAGGAAGGCGAAGATGCCTACGAGGAGATGCTTGAAGAGCTTGTCTCCATTCCTGATATTGGTCCACAGCCGAGACGAGCTGATAGGGAAAACTACCACGACGAGTACGGACCACCCCCCATCTGATTTCTTCGACTTCAACCCTGCCAACCTCGTCGCGGCGGGCACCTCCATCTACACCTCCTATCGCTGATGTCAGTCCTTCTGAGGGTGGCCATTCTTCAAATTTGTTCTCAAATATGGTGGTGTGGTTTCTGAATTACCTTGCGATCTCGTTTAGTGGTCTTAGAAAATGAAAATATGCAGAACTACTACGTTTTATTCTCGCTCAACCTGTCTGCAGTTGTTCCATCTGAGAAATTGACAGTGACAGTATGAAGATTTTTTCCGATGTCGACGAACTTTGAGGTGTATTCTTTGGGATCTGAGCTGTAGCCATTAAATATTTAGGTACTTTCAAAAAGGTCGTAGTTTTTGATCGCGTTGGGATAGGGTCGGCGAGCTATGGACCTTTGTTTCTTAAGATCTTTAGGGTTAGTTCGTCTTGCGATTTAGCATTCGAGCAAAGGCGTTATCATTTGCACCGACTGTTTCGCATTTATGGAATGCTTTTTACCGATAGACTAGTTGTCTCTATAGTATTATTATTTTCCCCACTGGAGGGAGGCCATTTTGTCGATTGTGACATGCCCATGGATATTGTAACAGTAGGGTTCTTCGCTCTTCGCGCGCCTAAACGAACCATTACGATAATCATATCTCTATAGGAACTTAGTTAATCTTACTATCCAAGAAGAACAATTGTACCAAATGAATAAAGACCGAAAGAGAGGGAACGGCCTCCTCGCCTTGTGTCAAGCGAAGACAACTACCACTACTAGATACCGCCCCCCTTCGAGCATGATTGTACCCAGAGCAAATGCCGCTGCTCTTTCTTTGGGTAGCTGAAAGAGAAAGCCGTGGAGAATCAGCAAACAGCCAAGAATACTCTCATGCATTAATGTGTTAGGATCTTTATAATTATTCACAAATGGTAGAAAAGTAATACTTGGTTGGTTCTAGAAAGATACCCACCCCCCTTGGAAATCCCCCATTCATCCACAATGATTACCTCCAGACTCTTCATAGGAGGTACACAGATATATTCTGCTCCTAATTGACTATCACTAAATGATAAAGCTGTCTTTGATCATCTTGGAGCAACAAAGGCCATCGAAGCTCTTTATTGTTCCCTCGAAACTATGATAATTGCCATACAAAGAAGAAAGGTTCTTCTGCCATGAACCTTAAGTTAATCGAGGACGCAGTACCGTTATCGGCGACGAATGAAAGAAGGACTCGAACCCTTAGCCTTCTTTGTCCTCACTTTTAAATAATAATATGTTACCAACTCGCGACGCGTGATTGATGCAAGTTCCTGCCGACAATTTTATCATATATTCAGTATTCCTCAAAATGGCTAACCACACGGTTATTCTCTCGGGAAGGCTGCCTCCTGGTGCGCCCCTGGGAGGAGAAGCCACAGCACCAAGGTGCCCTAGGATCACCATAATCAAAGGCGAGCTGCTGGACTTCCCCTCGAATTTCATAGTCATGTCAACGGATAAAACGATGGCACTCGACTTGCAAATTAGTACTATGGGTCGAGGATTTATGAAAGCGAGACATCGATGGCGGAATATGGCACGAGAAGGTGCGCCACAGGGAGCACCAGTTTTGATCGATTCATATATTGGTTCCTATCGCCCACCGAGAACAGGACTAAATTCCATTTTTAATGCTGGCGGTTTTGGATTAGGAGAGGGACTTGCAAATATAACTCCTCGTATGTCTCAGTCTCATAAGTCTCTTCATCCCTTTGCTCGTGTAGGGGGTACCGACTAATGGATGATAGCTGGCCTGAATCCTGCCCATAACGCAGTAGTTGTAGTCAACATACCAAAGCCCACAATACTTCCGCTGCCTCCTGTCAACAGCGTGGAGTACCGAGAAAACCCTATTATTGAGCGGTACGACCCAAATAGCAACAGACGTCTCCGTCGAGTTGTTCTTCGTGCCCTGCAAGCCTGCAGAACGGCATCCACAGGCGGAAATCTACCAGGGTGGATGAATGCGGGCCCCCCAAACTGGTGGCCAGATCTTGCCTACCAAGGTGGGAAATGCAGCATAGCCTTCAACCTAATCGGATCGAACAAAGATGTGGGATATGGCTTCAACAATTCTGCTGAGCAAGTCCTCGGCGCCATATCATCGTACTTCAACATAGACACGCAACAGGAGCGGGATTCACGTAGAAATGAGTTCCTTGATATCTATCTATTGGTTTCGAATCAAAAGTGCGAGCAGCCGAAGAAGATTCAGCAGGCCTGGAACACGGCGTGGTAGTAAGTAAGCCTGGGTGGGGGAAGAGAGAGATACATAAGATTCCTTTGCTAATGGTGTGGAATAAATAGTCGATATGTCACTCCACCTGCTGGAGCCTTACCGCCAGGTGCAATGACCTACACCACAGCTCAAAACCCCGATACTCCAGAGATGCAAGTATATGCAGAAGCAATAAGTGGGACCAGGACCCTCCGTAGCGGGGTGCGTGGCCGAAAATGATCTTCTTGGTGCCTTTGGGACGGCTTTTGTGTTTTGAAATTGGCGTCAGGTTACGCGCGGTTTCGATTCAAGATCCATGTAACTTTATCTCGAATGGCTGCAAACAGAATTCAATCTCACTCTGAGCTAGGAAGAATGCTGGACGTGACATGTCTCTGACCGCTGCGGGTCAGCACTTCGCTCCTTATATACCGTGAGAGTGGCCCGCGGGACCCCCAAGAAGGATACAGCATATCTCGCATGACAACGTGCCGTTCCGGACTGAATTGCGGAGAACAAGACCCTGGAAACTCTCCGCGATGCCATCTAAGTTCCTTGAAGGGCCATCAATTCATTTGTAGCTGAAGTGGAAGGAATGAACCGCAAAGCAACGGGAGTGCAGTTGGGCTCGGCAAATTTAAGCGAGTTCAATGGAGGTGGGTTGCATTTCCCGTCAGTCTCGAGGTATATTTATGTGCTTGGGCTAATGGTTAGAGTACACTCTAGCGCCTTTCTGGAAGCCCGAAGAGGCTCTTAGATGTTGAATGATCGCTGTTGGTATGGATGGAAGAATGACAAAAGGCCTGTTGACTCGATCTCAACGACGAAACCGCCCTTGATAGAAACACATGTTGATTTCAGAAGGCTCGGTGACAATTGATTGGACGACTCATCTAGAAATCTAGTCCGACAAAGCACCCACACTCTTTGGTCCAAACAGCACCAAAAGCACACAAGGTGGGATTCTCACTAGAAGTATTGTCGGTCCTTTCACCAACTCCAGGTAACCCAAAGCCAGCATCATGTATGTTTCCGTCTCTGTTAAATGTGGTGCTCGGATAACTGGCATAATAGGCAGATCCAGATTTTATTCTGGTCAGGCGCAAGGTTACCATGCCTCCAGTAGAGCGATTCCGAAGGGCTCAGAGTCCGACTCCGATGACAGTCTGAAAAGCAACAACGATGGCCATGCCGAGCCTGGGCGTTTAGAGCTAGCGGAAATGAGGAGAAGCTGGATTGAAGGGGATTGAAAGGGGTTCAAGCTGTTTGCGCGAGAGGGTATGGTCGGCTTTCCGAGGCCATTTTGGGCGAAGATCAAGAATTTTATGCGGTCTCCGGGAGAAATGCTGGCGATATAATATCGGGCAGCACCAGTGTTGCGTAAGGGAAGTCACACCGTGTAGTTGAAAATTGATGCTTAGCCTTGGCCTGCTGATACTTTCCACAGAAATTTCATTGTGTTATGGTGTCGAGAGTGCGAAAAAGAGCTTCTCGGAGCTCTAGAAAGCTGCGTGCTTTTAAGTAGTGACGAAATTCAACTTTAGAGGCTTTGAGAGTACTGGTATTGGCCTAGTGTACAGTTGCGCGCTCGAAAGGCAGATAGTCGAACGATTATTAGCTGAAAATGAGAGCAAATGACTGGCCGGATATCTCCTAACACACATCCAGAGAACGAAATATGGATAAAGCGCAAGGGCATATAGTAAGTTAGTGGTTAGTGGTAACATAAGCAGATATATGCATATCCGTGCGCTTACATTCCACTGCTAGACAGACTTGAAGCCAACGATCCTCCTGATTCATTGGTGTGACAAAACTTCCCTTGCAGAATCCTCCCGCTCCAGACCCGATTGTGGTAACGTGGCTTTTCATCTTCAGATCGTGGCTGTCTCTTCGCTCTCGCATGCGAGGCTGGAAATCTGCTGATTGTATTGCACTACTCCGGGACGTCTTCCGGAATCTCTTGCATGAGGGGTGACGAGGATAAGAGAATGTTCGATCATGTAATATTGATTAAGGGTATGTTAAGTGCATCGATCTGCAACAGTGCGGTAGTACAAAGTTTGAAGCGAAGAAATTGCGTGGGCGGCGTCTGGTTGCACGACACATGGTGGCGCTATGGACTATGTTGGAACTCGTTGGGAGAGGTAACATCAGGTGAGATGGTCTGAAAAGCTGCGGTGATACTCCTGAAGTGTCTGACGTGGAAGTGAGACTGAGCTGGTTATGTCGTGCTATAAATCTTGACAATCTTTCTCGCTTCTCTCCACCGAGTGTATGTCATATCCTGCGTATTTGCCATCATAGACAAGCTTTAGACTCTTGATAGTACTCTTACTTAGCTGACCATCCATCTCGGGTGCTCGAGTCTCCGTGGCATGTTCCACCATGAATCATGAATTAGCCATAACGGGTCTCACTAGGTAAGCTTGACAAGGTCTTTACAAAACAGCCTTCGCCAGAACTCAAGTCTTGCCTCGAAAAATAGGACTTAAAGCATCATCAGCACAGCGACAATGGTATCTCATGATCTGCACGAGAAAAGAATTGCTTGGTTGGAAATGATGAGAAGCTGCTGGTTGATGAATAGGGGTAGCACAGGAATGCGCTGTGGAACATGAACAACAACACATGAGGGCCGCTGGTAATTCTGTGCTTGAACTATCTCTCTCCTGCAGAACAGCTTTTTGAATGCTGGGAAGAGTGCACTTGGATTGATAGTAGTGGCAGCCAGTGATGCCCCGAGGGGGTGACTCGTGCATGTGCTGGTACCCGACCAACAGCCAACAATCTGTGCCTTGCATTGTAGCATGATTCACAAGACGATAGGCGACGGGATGCAAATTGTGAATGGAATAGATAAATAATGGACAACTGACAGAAATCAATTTCGTGCGAGGACTGTACCTCAAAAGGTTTGCTTTGAATTCTTGCGCTAAAAGTCACAAGGAGGAGATTACAGCAACCTTGAGAGCCGTCTTGCCAGGATAGATCTACCAAGAGAGAGTGAGAATCACATTCTTTCAAGCAGTATCCCAAAATTCCCCATTGACAGCAATCGTTTTGCTGTTTCGTTCGTTCCAATTTCTTTCGGCAACCGCAATCGCAAGATCACTTCACCAATTCGACGAATCCGACGCGATGGAAGATGAATACGTGAAGGATGATGATACAGAGATCGATGATGCCAATGATAATGGTCACCCCTTTCCCGCCAAACAACTCTTCTTCCTAGGTATGGTCTGACGTTGCCCAAAGAAGTGGCGGGTGGAAGCTTTTCATATGAGATACTAACTTTCATAGCATTGTGCCGTATAGCAGAGCCAATCGCCCTAACCCTCGTTTTCCCATTCTCTGTAGGTTGCCCGAAGGCTCGCTGTTCTTTTGTCGCAATAGCTAAATTGGGGCCAGAATGACATGATAAAATCCTTTGGTGGCGAGGTCGCAGAGAAGTCAGGATTGTACAATGGACTTTTCCTTGGGTCGTTCTCGATGGCAGAGATGATAACTGCCTTCCTATGGGGCATGTTGAGCGACAAGATCGGACGGAAGCCTGTCTTACTTCTGGGATGTATCGGCACCGCAATTTCCATGCTCGTAATCGGCTTCTCGAAGAACATATGGATGGCAATATTGGGAAGAGCTTTTGGTGGTGGGCTGAATGGGAACATTGGCGTTGTGCAAACTATGGTCGGTGAACTGGTCACGAATCCTAAGCATGAGCGTAAGCTGCTCCAAACCCCGTCGGTCAGCGAAAGCTCATAATCATTGTAGCTCGCGCATACACGATCATGCCAATCTTCTACAGCATTGGTATCACAATTGGTCCTGCAATTGGGGGCTATCTCGCAAAACCCGCGGAGTCTTTCCCCTCGAGTCTGGGGAAAGTTCGATTATTCGTCAAGTTCCCATATCTGCTTCCGAATTTGGTCTGCGTGACGATGCTACTCGTTACGGTTTGTCTTGTAGTTACACTTCTAAAAGAAACCCATCCCAAGATACTCGAACGTCGAAGGAGAAAAGCTTCTCAAGAACATGGATTGACCGATCCGGGAAACACACCTCTTCTCAGCGGGCTCGACGGGACAGCAGATGAGGCGGCCTATGGTACCGACAGTAGTTCATCTAGCATATTCGGGGACCCAAAGCCATCTTTGAAAGTTTCCTGGAAAATCCTGAATCCAATCATCGCCATCTGCTTGTTGACAAGCCACACGCTCAGCTACATTCAGCTTATTCCAATCTTCTTGCAAGCAAAACATGACTATTCGGTCCCAAAGTACTTTCTTGGTGGAGTTGGAGGTCTGGAGCGTCCATTGTGGCAGTCCGGGAGGGTAATGATGACAGGTGGCTTCGTATCAATGTTCGTACAGGCTGTGCTCTTTACGATGTGTACGAATCGTTTCGGCATCATTCGCGTCTTCGCCTTTGTAACATTCCTTCATCCGGTGGTATACTTCACACTTCCATATATCGCTTTCATCCCGGATGGTGTTTGGCAGAATGTGGTCTTCTATACCTGGCTGATCATCAGGACTATCTTCGGCGTCTTCCCGTATCCAATATTTCTCATCTTCGTCAAGAGAGCGACACCGGATAGCGCAATGCTCGGCAGGGTTAACGGCATAGTGGCAAGCACCGGCGCAGCTTTCAGAACGGTTTCTCCTCCGCTAGCTGGGTTGCTTCAAACCATTGGAGACTCGCATCATTTGAGCGCTTTGCCATGGTGGGGAACTGGTATGCTTGCGGTCGTAGGTAGCATCCAATGTTGGTCTCTTGTAAAGCAATTTCGATGATCGTATGCTTCGCAGAGACTAGGTCGTTTCCTTCATAGTGTAGAGGGGCAAGATGTCGAGCGCTAGGCTATAGGCACGCGAGGGAAGGCAAGGAAGAAAAGGGGAAGGCGCAACAAAGGAACGAGATAAGATGGTAGTGTAACCACAACAGTATGATGTATGCTTGTCAAGGAGGAATGAATTAATTGATTGTCCAAGGTTTGCAGCGGGGTCGTGGCTAGATATACTCCCACGACCCCCTGCAACCACAAGGTGCTGACTAGTTACAAAAGAGGGAAAAAACCAGATTTCCCCGCTACAATAGAAACTAAGCGTCCTTACAAGTTATCTACTTCGCTCCTTCTTATATTACAAGCGCTCGCACAAGTGCTCCCCTCTACATGTCACGCCACAATTTGCTATATGAATATCGTAATATACTAAAGGTAGTTGCATGGGGTCGAAGACTAGTAGGTAGATGCCAGTTTACGTATATACATCCTGTATTGAAACGGGTTTTTTTAGACAAGGCGTAGTGAAAATTACTGTAACGGGAGTCATCGAATGTTCGTGTGCCCCGTTCCCGTCATCCAAAGTATCCTAGGCCCTAGTTGCAGTTGTGGAAGTTCAAAACGTGGTGCTCTCGATGTATGAGGGAAGAAGTCCCAACTTGATGTCGCTAGAATGATTGAAAATAAGTGAAGCGTGCTAATCTATTGTCTCGATTGCTATTCCAAAATGCCCTGATATGCGCTGAGTAGCCCAGAGTCCGTGCAAAGCAAATTCCGAGAGGAAAATACACCTACCTTATCGAGAGGATACTTCCCCTCGCTCCGTTTTCACGAATAGAGCCATTATGAAAATTGTCAGCCCTGTTCTTTCCTATATACTTGAAGTTTATTTAGTAGCTAGCTTAGTGATTAGCTTCACTTGTGGTGAAAAGGTTGAATGGCAGTATCATTTAGCTTTTCAAAGGTAAGAGCTTAGGTATTTGTTCTGCGTATAGTCTAGGTCATCTAGGACAATTTTTTTCATAACTTAAAATTAGGAGATGGAGGTCTTCTAGTCTCTTTTCCGGTCCATAGTCATTTACTAAAACTGTTTTCCTTATTCTATAAAGATCAATTAGATCTGTAGAAAGTTACGGTAAGTAGAGCAAATGCCTATACTCTTACGTCCAAGCAACAAGATAGATAGATGTACGGCATGTTATTATTTGCGAGTCAGGGGTACTTGAGGTTTGCTCAATCCTGAAAACATGTTGTCGAAGTGAAGTTGTTGGAGCACTTAGAAATCAAAGCGGGCTGAGAAGTTCCCCACACAGAACCCCTGCCCAGCTGTGGTACCCTGCAGCGATCCCTTACACCCTAGCTCCCGATGACGCTAGGAACCAAACTCATTTCGAGTTTATCTCACGATCTCCCTTCTTTGCAGCAAAACATATTTTTCTCCTTCTCGACATTCTTTCGGGTTCTCACGTTTCCACCACTGCCAATTGCATCTTGTGTGTGAAACTATTGGCCCAAGATGTCGGCCTCAGCTTCCTACCAGATGGGGAACATGACGGGGAGTAGAGGTACACAACGAATACCCAAAGCACATGTACATTGGCATTGACACTCTACAGCATTCAACCACGACTCCTCCCAAGACTCAGAAAAAGAATATGACCGTCTCCGCGATCTGGCTCGTTCCGAGGGTTCCAAACGTGGCTCTTGCTTCGATCGCTCACGCGAAGCCTACCAAAGCGGGGATGGTAGGCGCGCAAAGCAGCTCAGTGAGGAGGGAAAAGCGCATGGTGCAAAAATGGACCAATATAATAAGCAGGCGAGCGACTTTATATTTCGGGAGAACAATGCACCAGGAAGAGTCGCGGACGATACGATTGATTTGCATGGGCAGTTTGTGGAGGAGGCAGAGGATATATTGGAGCAGAGGATTCGGTATGCGCAGAGGCAAGGTCAGTCGCATTTGCATGTGTAAGTCAAAGTATTTGAATGGATGGTAGAGGATGACGTTTATACCGGATAGGATCGTGGGCAAGGGCAACCATTCAGTAAACCACGTCCAGAAGATCAAGCCCCGTGTCGAGCAAGTATGTCAAGAACTCGGCCTTCAATACACGACGGAACAGAACGCCGGAATAATGTACATCAATCTCCAAGGTGGACAGGCCGTCATGCCACCAGAGAGTTCTTGGGGCAGTCACCAACAGCAGGGTCATCACGGTGGTGGTGGACATCAGCAGCAACAACAGCATGGCGGCCAACACCAGCAACAACAGGGTGGTATTGATAACGAGGAGATTGAGAAGTTGGCAAAGAAGTTGCTTCCGAAGGTGTTGAGGAAGCTAGAGGGATGCTGTGTTGTCATGTAGACATCTCGGGTGGAAAGCTGCCAGAGATCTTCCTGGATTTCGCCATCGGGGGTAGGACAGGTCATATTTGGGCCGGAGGAAAGAGGATGATTGGACACGAATTTGAGGAACGACCTGGATGTTTTGTATACGACCTAAAAAAATTGGGATATCCTTCGTCGGTCTCGCGGGTGGAGTTCTCGCCTTTTGTAAATGCCGATCGGCCACCACCTTCAACTCATCAAGAGCAACCAGTCACCTGATCAATGCTTCACACGTGACTGCCCCTTTACGACTTCCCCCAGCTCGAGCAGCCAGCAACGGAATATGGAACAGTGATGAGATGCCACACCTCGGATCCCAAGGAGGAGAAGTCGTCGTCCGCCAACGTCACTGAACGTCAGTGTAACTGCCCCTTGTTTGCTTTTCATCCGGTTGCCCTTACAGATCGCCCGGCAAGGGGCCTGTCTTGGGTCGGGCGTCATGAGGATGTAAGGCTGAATGCTACGGAGTATTGTACAGTAGGATTGAAGATAAGATGCCGCCCCCCCTTTTACTTTTGTTTGTTTTTCTCGCCCTTCTTGTGTTGTGCTCAAGTGCTGAAAATGAGCGAGTATTGATGTCACGGGAAGGTTATGTGAGCTGGGCGACGTGGAGACGGGGCGGTGAGCAAAGGCGGAGGGCGGGACTGATGGAGCAGAGACTGCTGTCGAAGACATCGTGACTCGAATCGACCGCCAGATAAGATGGAATTGACGATTCGAAGGCGACAGACTGGAAGATGTGTACACGTGATGGACCTTTTTCCGCTTGAAAATTCCAGTCGCCGTCGCTAAGCGCCCGCCACCAGCGTTCTCGGACGTCATCTCACGATGCCTCTTTCACCTCTCACATAAACAAGCGTTCGCAAAGGAATGAAGCCATTACCTCACCACCACCAATCAAAACATCGCCATGCCGTAATCAATTGTCGTTGGCTGCAACGTCCGGATGCTATGCGGTCGAGAGTAACCAATGCCAAGCTGGGATCATGCACCCAGCGACCTTGTGAGCATCACGCGTCTCCGTAGCTTCTCCGGGTTTTTCTGTACGAAGTACGGGATTTTTATTCCTGGCCCAAGCATTTGCCCGAGTTGTGGGATCGTGGCAAAGGGTGCGCAACGGCCAAGCGTCAATTATTTTCTTTTCTTTTCTTTTCTTTTCTTTTTGTCTGACTGAGAAGGCGGTGCCGTGCCTACGCCCGGGTAGCCTTAACCTACGGTAGCCTCAACCTTACGAGTAGCTGGAGGCGAAGGTTAGAACTTGACTTGACCAGATTCTGGGGTTGAGAGCAAGAGCAAGAGCGAGAGCGAGAGCGAGGGTCCTTCGTCGTATGTACGTAGTATGCACATACTACCAAGTATGTACCTTAGCGGGAAGGAAAGAGTGAATGGCAGGGCTGGTGCTAACTGTTTCAACTTCCAAGTGAAGTCGTCCTTATCCTATTGCTCACATTGTTTGCCTCTTACCTAATATTAATTCCCAAGTCCGCTTCGCTTTAAAGAGGGACCTTCCCTCTTCGTTTGAAGTTCACGAAGTTCTCACTCCTGGAGTCTTGGTTTATTCGCCAGCTAATGCAACGCCAACATCCTCTTGTCTTGTACCTCTTCCTTCATAACGGCCAACTTCTGACGACAGCAGGCCACGACCCAGCAACAACCTGGACCATTCTATTTATTATTCACCGAAACCCAGTCTGGGGAAAGGCAACGTGCGAGACCGTCGGGGCACGTCTTCCCCGCATAGGCACAAGAGGTTTCCTTGACTAACTGGGAGGGGTTGGCGAGTAATTCGTGACAAAGAGTTTTGTCCGTACTCGTAAGGTTAGCGAGAATTGCAACTTGCAACACAGCACGACGCCATCCTTCGCAATTTAATTTGAGGAAAATCCAATATATTAGGGGGAGGATATTGGACCTGCGCCGCGAGGGAGCTCGTTTCTCCTTTTAACTTCCTGATTATCTCATCGCTGCGTCACAACACATCGCATCAGCTGTTCACCCACCTCCTGAAGGTTACTCGGCTTGGCCTCAACCGTCTATTGGGAGCAGCATCACTCCATTTTCAGTCATTGTTGTTTTTTGTCACCTGAATTCTCCCGCAATCAAGCATAAAGAGTCCTCTGTTTCTGGGGTTTTCGCGGGCGAGAAAAGAAAATTTTCGTCACAATGACAATCGAGCCACCAGCCACGACGATGTTGCCTTCTCTAACCGCGAAACGGCGAGCGAATGCACCCGCACTTTCTTCCGTCTTCACAAACAACCAGCAATATCAAAATTCCACCACCAAGCCTCAGGATCTCAAGAGCCATCGCAAAGGTTCAATTGTTCCTAGTATGGATCGTGCCGACCGCGAAAGTTTTTCAAGCATCAAAGAGGATGACTCGGGTGTGGCGCAAACTTTCACCACCACGAAGACGTCCAGCTATCTGAATCAATCGTACGGTCCTGGCACCGAAGATGAGGAGGCAATTACAGATGGGTACATCACTCCCCCGGAAGGCATGTCAGGACTCGAGACGCAGCCGCCAGGAATGCTCCACGGGTTTGTTTGTCCCTGCGATGGATTTCAAGGTTGGAAGGGCATCAACCTCAAGGGGCGAATAGCAAGCAAGAGTTTTGGAGATCTCAGAGGTCTTGGACATAGATGGGCTTGGGACACCAAGACTACTTCTACTGGTCTAAACGTTCTGAGCAGCCCTGCTGAGGAGGCGCTGGTTGTGAAAGTGAAGGGAGTGTACCCGGCAGGACAGGCTCCAATCGAAAGATTACCCATGGAATTACTTGGTACGTTGCAAAACTTCCCCTCCAAAAAGAAATCGCAAAAACATCGCCTCTAGATTCTTTTCACGATGGAAAAGTGGGATCGTCGCTCTTTTACATCATACCACGGCTAGTCACATGACAGCTGTGAGCGTGAGCAATTGGTTTTTACCCATCAACAAGTCGTCAGAATACTGGCTAACCTTTATAGGCTCTATCATTGACCAGTTGGCCACTGATATCCCTCCCAATGGATTCACAGCTCGAAACATCGATTTAATGTCCCTTTTACTTACATCACGTGGAATGCATTCTGCGACCTTAGCGACGCTTTACAACAACATTACCATTCCACGCTCTCGGATCTTTCGGAAATTCCTCTCTCATGTATCTGAGCACCCTGCTTTGGGGACGATTGTTCGGCGACTCGATTTCGCTCACTTCAACCCAACCGGTGCCGGCATGACCGCACGAGAGCGTGCTCAAACCTTGAACCTCATTCCGGAGACACTTCTTCGATGCTTGAAGTTGACTCCAAACCTCCGAGAATTTTTGGCTCAGGAGCATGTTGATGATGATCTTGATGCCAAGGTTATCCAAACCCTTCTTTGCGACCTTCCGAAATTGAAGGCACTCGACCTCTGTGCTTGCTCCTCGGGCTCCTTCAAGGATGCATTCAGCGCTGTCATCGATGCCTCGCCATCTCCGCTTCCAGAGACTCTTCCTATCATGAGACTTAGCCTCCACGAATGTACTGTTCTTCCAGCTAAGACTTATTCCACACTTCTTCCTCGGCTTCCAAACCTAACTCACCTGGATGTCGCTCATACTCGCATCACGGACAGCGCACTGCAGTCCATCCCAATTACTGCTAAGCTCACCCACCTAAACCTGAGCAAATGTTCTTTCCTCACTGGAGAGGCAGTGGTCGATTTCTTGACCAACCACCCAGCCGCCAAGACCCTCCAATACCTCAACCTGGGAATGGATGTGAAGTCTCATGAGATGTTAAGCAGCGAAGACATCACCAATCTTCTTCCGGTTCTCCCATCCACTCTTCGGTCTCTCAGCCTCAAGGGTAGCAAGATGAACACCGAGCATATCCCACTCCTCTTGCCCTTAACCAAGCACGTTGAAGAGCTTGGACTTGGCAGAAACCTGGACCTATCAGATCTTTGCAATCTTTTCGTTCCCGATGAAAACCTGGAGCTCGAGGAGCAGGTCGCCTGGGTCCCCCACTCGATGCGCTACATCGATGTGTCTGACCTCTCCGTTGCCCAACTCGATCTCGGAACACTATTCAGCTCTCGCTGCCCAGTTCTCCAGAGCACCGCGGCACCATTAGAAGTCCTCGAACTGAGTTCAGAAAACTTCAAGAAATTGGAGAAGAGTCCGGCGGTTAAGAGAGTGGGGTGGACCTTGACTGAGGCTGGCCGACGATACTGGCTTGTTAGAGTTAAGAAAGCCGACGAGCAACCCGATACCGGAGCCCGCGAGTGGAAATGGGGCGCCTCGTTCTGGGGAATGAGAAAAGTTCCTGTTGCTAGAGCAGAGGTTGGTGGCATGTATGGACATTACATGTTCAAGAGATAAGATTCCGATTCTTTCTTGTCTTTGGATCCACCGGGTTTGATTTTCTCCATAAATCTCCGATTTCACAACATTACCAAAAACAGCATTTTGAGCACGCGAGCATTGCGAAAAATGTATTAGGAAGAAAAGATCGATTATTGGTTTCGTGGACGAATCTTTTAGCGCGAACGATCCGCACGGCGTCTAGGGGCATTTTGCATCTCTCCACTTTGCGACCAAAAATAATGACAACTTGAACGAGGAAGGTATGACCACGATTGAGTTATACCCTGCATCATTGTCTTCGGTACTACAAACAGTATACTTGAAAAAAACACCGGCTAGGAAAATTGGCGGCATGGAAAACATTGGTAAGCGATTGAGCGGGCGTCTTTTGGACTTGTGAGCACTTGCATTTTCTTTTCTTCGTATATTTTGGCGCGCCCTACTCTTCTCAGGGTGAATTTGCATTGTGGGTTTTGGGGAGGTATTTTGCAATCTTTTTTCTCTGATCTCTTGGCTCCTGGGGGGAACTAGTGGATGAATTGATTGGTGGAGGGGGAAGTGATGGGTTGTAGAGAATGTGTGGGGAAATAGAAACGTAATTACTAGTATATCCGTACATTATCCCATGTGAGAGGTGAAATGTGAAAATTCCAAAACAAGGTGCTTCCTTCTCCCTATCTTTGTAATTACATGTTTAACAAAAGTGGACATGGTATATGGTTTTAATAAGGAGGTTATTAGCGTAATAAATAAGCTGAGATGAGCTGATATATAATCACCGTCTACTACTTTTAAGCGAAGAGACTTTTTACACTAAGGTTTCTACTAATATATTTTAATTAATATTTAATAGTACTATACTATATAGCCGTAAAGTCTAACGCTCTAGAAAAGTAGTAGTATGCTACACTTATCGCGTACCGAAATCTTACCCTATAATATATATCTTTTGTGACTGCCCTAGCTTTGGCTCCTATTACGTGCCCTACGTCACGAGGATTTATTAGGACTAAGTTAACTACGGGCAGCTTCGTCATAGTTATAATATACCGAGGTGTTCTAATATTGTTTGTTCCTTTTAACGTCCTATATAAGTCCACGGCTACTGAAGGACGCTAGATCCTCGGATCTAGGAGCCGATAAAAAGAGTCTCTATACAGTCGCGGTGACAGGAAAAAAGCTTTCGGGCTGGGGCATAAATACCCTATCAAGGGCTTTAATTATTCCTTGCTAAATGAGAGAATTTGTATGATTTTAGTATGGTGATTCTAGTATAAAATCCCGGGTATATGACAAAGCTTATCTCACGAGGCGAACCGTGTATTAGTACTAAACGAAGGGCGCAGGCATTGAAAAACCGTCCAATTCGCCCAAGACCACCAGAGACTAGAACCGAGCGAGTCCGGTCAGAAGGTCTACCTGTTCGAGCGAGTTATACTCTGGATCTTATAGTAGAACAGGGAATGTTGTTCGCGAAAAAGATAGGTAAGTCTCCTATCTTTTAATCGCGGTAGCTAGCTTTCAAATCAGTATATTCAACAGAGAATTTAAATTCTCAACGAAATGGACGGATTTCAATGCCGTCGCCCTTCGTAGCGCTTACCTATACACAACTCACCTCATCTCAACCCTTTATCTATTTCTAAGCGAGTGTAAGTTGCTAGGGAACGAGGTATACGAGAGAAGATTTAATATATACTAGTTATATCGTAAGAACTAAAAGCTAAAGGTGCACTTAAATTGTGAGGGTTCACACCCTGGTTTCTATTTAGGTCGAATCATGTGACTAACCTCCGCGCACTGCCCCTGTATTTCGTCTATTTAAAGAACTCGCTCTCTCTTCTCTCTTCCTGTTTCTCGAAGTGCCTTAGCCCCGAGAAACCCGTGGTATTAATAGACCTTACTTCATCTATTTAGTGTTATATAATTATTCCTAGATATTCTTCGCGTGGTCAAAATTTACCTATACTATTATACTTCATATAGTGTATAATAGTCATCCGGTAGCTACTCTTCGTTAAGTTAAGTTGAGAATTGCCCCTACTTAAAATTCAACTTAGGGTAAGCTCAACTAGTTAGGTAAACCAACATCACACTAGAGATAATAAGTTGGAAGAAGATATTAGGATCTAAGATTTGGAAAATGAGGAAGTCAAGTGCTCTGTTAATGTGTGTAGATAGTGTAGTGAGTGCCATAGGCCGGGAGAGTCACAGGGTTTGAAGATATGTGATCCGGTTTAAAATATATAGTAGTATAGCTGTTCAACCTTACAGTTGAATATTATCCATTTTGGGGTATGAGGCGGAGTGGTCAAAGCTATACCTACCAGCTCCCTGACAATGAGTAAGACGTAGATCAGTACTTTAAATTTTAAATTTATGGACTAGGAGTTTAGTGCTAGCTATAAGGAGCATCTCCTTCGAGGCCCAAGAGAGATCAACTGAGCTTTATCAAAGTCTTTATCTCACATTCTCGTATATCTGGAGATATTATACCATGGTCATCTTAGCGATATATAGAACCAATGGATTTTCGAAAGGAGGAAGGAGAATTTCTTCAAATGAAGAAAGATGAAGAGAGACACAGGATCACTTTATTTTATCTTTGAGCGATTTGTAGGTTTAAAAAGTGTTCTGCTAAAGAGAGGCGTGTGTGGGGTTAAGTATACGCGATATAGTATCAATTGATATGATTAGAGAGGAGATGTATAATATATTGTCATTTCAGACCACTCCTCCCCTTCCTCACTTGTGGTATCGCTTACGTCCCAGATTCATGTGTGCTCATACCAGCTGACATTTCATTAACTGCGTCACCAACGTCCCAATCAGGAGGCCAATTTTCACGGTTGTAAGAGCATATTTTGGGAGTTTCTTCTTGAACTCTTTCATCCCTCGTCGCATTTTCGATCGCTTTTGAACCCGCTCCGTGTTCTCCTCCTCCACTTCTACTTTACTCTCCTCCTCCACTTTCGTAAGTTGTGTTGGCTGAGGTCGGTCTTTTGGAAACAGTCTATTGGTTCTTTAGCGGTGAACGACCGAACAAGCCAATGTAATAGAAGAGCACTAACTCTGTGGTCTGCATGGCTGCAGTTAAGTCCGACATGCTGTAGCCCTGATGTGGTTGGCAGTTGATATCTAGTGACAATGTAGTTCGTTTTTAATCAACCATCAGAAGGTATTAGTCCCTCACTAGCCGCAGAAGTTAGCAGCAGTATATATCTAATCAGAGGACCTACCAACCCTGTAGCAAGGCAATCGTTGTTTCTGTGCGCCGAAGCAACTTCCTGTCAAATGTAATGATTTGAGTAAAGCGTTAAACATCATTTTTGCGCATTCAAAGTGGCCGAAGGTCTGGGGACATAATTGGGTGTTCATACCAGGAGCGAAGCTCTTCAGGGGGAGGCATAAGCGAGTGGGCAAAAACTAGGAAGACGACTCGAGTAGCCCGTGGTCCAACCAAAGAGATTCATTTTTTGATCCTGTTGGAGAAGATCCCAAACCCTTTTGGATCTTATGGAAATTCATATGGCTTGCCTGGCATCCACGGGTGATTTCGAGGCTGACGATCATCGTGGCCGCTTTGAGACATATGGCTGCTTGGCACCAACGGTGGCTTTGACATTGCGCATGCTGGAGGCACATAAAGTAACCTTTTATGGCGGCGATGCGCACAAAACTGACCTTCAGGGGTCAGAATGTCAGAATATCAAGTCAAACCTCCTCCGTACTACACCAGCTTTATTCCCTCGTACTGACCTTGCCTGTCCCGCCTGTGCTCCAACTTCTTCTCTCCCCTCATTTGAACATGCAGAACCACACAAATTAAGTTCTTCGGCGGATTCACTCAATAAATTATCGGCTGTGCCTATCTCTTTACCTAGAGAGCCTTTCAAGCAATGTAAATTGATGACTTTCCGGTATGCAACCCCATCGACATGCTCAAGGTCGCCCAAAAGTCGCGTGGACGCGTCATCGAAAGAAACAACTTATCGAACTCTTCACCTGTACGAGATTGACTATTCCTGAGATAAAGACTGTATTAGAAGACGGTCGCTTCACTCCAGGGTGAGGCAATGAAAGACGGATAGGTGTACTTCAGCGTGGCTAACACCTACCAGCATCCGCAATATCCAAACTCAGCTGCGAGACCTTTTGGGAGATGAATATTCTAAAGACCATCGACAATTTCGCCCTAGAAATAATGCCTACAGCAGATTACGGCTGGATATAATGAATAAGCGAAATAGTAATCGGTTGCTGGAACTTCAATCCCTGAGGAAAACCAAAGCACGACACGATCTCGATGCCACCCAAAATATATGGTTAAAAACAGGGCAGTTTGAAGGCGAAGTGGACGCATTTCGAGATTTTCCAAATAGCTCAAGGCAATTGACTGCGTCCGAAACATCTCTTGATACAGGTTTCGAAATAACCCATTCGTCGACTTTGATGTTAGATGGTTCGTCAATTCCAGGCTCAGTTCTCACTGAAGATTCCACTTGCTACGCACTTTCAACCAATGTCGACATTGATTCTTTTGCTGCAGGTAGTCCAAGGAGGCATGCAGTGCAGCTGGCTTCCACTACAGAATCGGCACATGGCAAAAATACGAAGACGCATGACCCGTCACTCTTCTTGAGCAATGACGGGTTTCAAGGACTTTCCACGAACCACTCTCCTCAATTCCTGACATCAACGCCCCAGGCTCAGGGAACTGCAATATCCACATCGAGGTTCAGCACCACGGACTTACTCAATTTCCGTATACCTGAGACTCCAGCTTCACATGAATCAGAAAGTCTAGGGAAAGACTATCAGATTCAGTTAGTAGAACTTGCAGATGTTACAGATGGGACCACGGCTGGGTTCCCAGCCAAACTACCCAAGCGGTCACCATCGCTTGTTCAGCGCATCTACTCCACAATCTTTCAGGTTGGAGAGGTTTCTATGTCCTTAGTTTCGGGTTCTTCGACCGTCTCTTGGAGATCGAGCTGGTTGTCTCCCGGTATTTCTGGCACATCATCCGTGGCTCTCACTCCTCAAGAAACATCAACTCTAAGAATGGAAAGCAACCAAGTACCTAGCGTGCCCATTAAAATTACTAGACCTGTTCCGCACCAGCCCCGAGAAAAACTCCTTTGACGGATGCTGAGGTCTCTATCTGGGATAGGATCATTGACGAAACGAAACTTTCCGACCAGATAAGTGTCCAGCCAGACTACTACAGAGACTTGACATCTCAAGGCACCAATGATAAGTCGTGTTCTCTCGATAATCGATTACACAGAGTTGCAGCTGCAGCACTACCTCTAAGATTTATCCTAGAGGAAGTTGAGCTAGTGCCTAGAGAGCTTAGTTTGACAAATGCCTTCCGAGATACTTTCATGCATGTGTTGAATACTAGTGAATTCGGCACAGATGGCACTTCAACTGCTTACGACGACTATATCACTCTCCTGAAATTCATTAAGAGCAAAGGGTTCCAATTCACCGGGCAAGATTGCCACGGCCGAACAATAGCACATATTGCCTTCAAGGACAAGAGACTTTTTGGTAGGCAAGGATTTGATGGCGAGCAGTTCTCTATAACGACCTCGCTACTAGGAATTGATTTAAGCACTCGGGACAACCAAGGCGTTAGTGCTGGTCAGCGTATTGCGCTTCATGCTGACCAAGGTACACTCATGGGTAGAGACGAGCGGCAGCTGCTAGACTTTATCGTCGAGAAATACAGCAGTCATGGCGAGGCCCACAATACAAGTTACCGAGAACTCATGAGTGCGGCTCCAAGTAGTAGGTCGTTTTGGGCCAACTCCCCGACTGGAATTGATATCCAAGGCAATACCGCTCCTATCGCACTACTTAAATGGTCAAAGTGGCCTGAAAAGGAGACGGCGTCAACACTAGCAATCCTGTGCTGCAAGGAGAAAGATTTAGAGGCTCGAGATAAGAGAGGACGCACGGCATTGTGTATTGCGGCCATGAAGGGCGCCAGAAAATGTGTCATTCTACTGCTCAAATTTGGGGCTTTGCCGAACAGTCGAGATTATGCTGGGAATAGTATTGTCAAGCTCGCCACTTTAGGCTCTTTTGGGAGAAAAAACGGATTAGATTCCAAACGCTATGCGAGAGTTGTCGATTGCATTGGACGTCTCTCTGATTGTGGCGGTTTGATGGATCCTTGTGCACTTGAAGAGTGGCAGGCTCCCTCTGATTTTGAGTACAGGTTCGAGCCGGTCAGCGAATTAAAAAAGTTGTTATTGAGAGATGCAGAGCTACTACACGAGAGCAACACAGGCCTTCTTCTTCGAGAAATATACAAAGGGTTGAAGTCCTCTTAAGGCTGCTTAGACTGGTTGAATCCTTAAATGCACTAGCTTTCCAGTCAAGGGTTAGCATATATCAAATTGGCTTATGATTCGATCCGATAATGCTCCCCATATAAGACAACGCAGAGGATAATGACGATATGCCACTTAGACTCCTAGGCACTAGAAGTAGAGGAAAAGTGTCTTCTCTTTGTGAATCTAAGACTGCTGTGATCCATAAAGTAAAGTGAACAACAAGTTTTGTCGTGCTGCGTCATTAATCAAGAATAACATAAGGTATTGCCTGTTTGAATATAAGCGGAAAGTCTAACGAGTGCTCGTATTGGCTCTCTCCATGCCCTCGGAAGGATTCTCGAGGAGATATTATTTATACGAAGGTACAGCAGCACTCTAATTGCTCGATGCCATTATGGTTTCAAAAGTATCTTAGTTGTGAAAAGCAGGCCTCACGAGTTAATATGGAAACTATGCCGCAGCAGATTTAATATACGTGTAGATGATATTGTGATAAGAAACACACGACAGTAATGATTTGTGAAAACCTGTGATAGTTAATAATTAAAGATGAGATAGATAATAATGGTGTTTTTTTGAAGTCCCGCAACTCCGTGGACTCTTCTTTCGTTTTAAGACCTCTTGATTCGAGGGGTAGAAAGCATGTCTTTAGATCTTTTAAGGAGGCTAATAATTGTTCGAAAGTAATTAGAACAAAGATACAAGTTCCGCATGCTTCAGTAGAGAGTAAATCAACTCTCGTCCTCTCTTAACTCATCAGAGTTTAATCTTTAGTGGAAATGGAGAAGAACGGATTGGTTCAAGTGCACTTTAGAGATGAAAAAATAATTCGCTCCTTGTGCTTCATGGGGGCAATTTGATTGGTTCTGCATGAAGACTTCACATTAATCGCTGTTGGAGAAACTCCTATAACTATGGAGAGCACCCATGATCTCGTTCGTGGATGCAAATCAAGAGCTAAGCGATCAACTTAGTGCTCTCAAGAGAAGAAAGAATAACCCCTGTACGAGGAATCTACAAGCAGAACTCATAGCTCAGATACCCCGGAAAATGCTACGCAACAGTAAACGCATTCACTGAGGACAAATAGCTTATGGATACTAGTGGGAAGTGCAGTGAATCACAAAAGAATGAGTGAGGTTCGACGGAAGGCGCCCACCTTATCTTTTCAAGCTCCTATGCAGTTCAGGGTGGAGAACCAAGCTAGGAGGCTAGAGTTGGTTTCCCGCTGATCACTCCAGGCTCTCATCTAGGTTAAGCCGAAATCAAGGACGATGCTGATGCCGCCCCCTGAATCGTTAAGCGAAACACCATAACCGAGGATACAACCGAGCCCACGTCAACACTCCCGACTAACACAACCCTCTAGCGAACTCAATCACTCCGAAACAGCATTCATCCACCGGCCTAAAAGCTCCCCATCGCCCATATACGAGATTCGCTGGTTCACGCCGCATCTTGAAGAAGCCTATTGCGGCCATGGACTTGTCGCTGCTGCTCACGCCCTCTCTCGATCCACGGGCGAGATGCAGTTTACGTTCCGGACCGTGAATGGGATGCTGGCCAGCGCCTCGATCCAAGAGTCTGCTTCGGGGAAGGCTACGATATCCCTTGCTCTTCCATCATCGCCCATCCACGTCTCTCTCGCGCCGTCGGCGGATGTCAGACTCGCGTTCGCGAAAGCACTGCGGATCAACGCCGATCAAATCTTGACCATCGGCCAGAATCCCCTCCGCGATATCATCCTCGAATTGGCTCCTAGCCTCGACTTCTCGGCCAACGCGCTGGATATCGATCCCGCGGCGCTCTTGGAAGCAAGTCCCATGGGAACGAGGAGCCAGGTTTTGACGAGTAGCTGGGAACTTGATCCGAGCTTCGATTTCGCGAAACGAGTTTTCGCCTATGGTGTTGAAGGTATCGATTCCCACTTTCCTCCTACTCTTTATTTCTTCTACCTTTGATATTGATTTGGTGATAGATCAAGCAACAGGCTCCACCTACTCCGCACTAGCGCCCTACTGGGGCGAACGGTTGGGGAAGAGGGATTTCATGGATTTGCAGCCGAGTTCAAGGGGAGGGAGTGCTAGGGTGAGATGGAAAGAAGGTGACGGTGGTGTGGAGGTGTTGGCGGGGAGTGTGCGGGTGGGGGATGGGTTGCTGCTTAGGCCTGGGGTGATGGAGGGGATGAGGGCGAGGCTGTGAGGTATGGGGAGGATGGGGAGGATGGGGAGGGGGGGATGAGTTAACTGGTGTGATGTGTGAAGATGTATATTGTGTGATAAAAGCTGGTTGTGCAAGATAAGCGACCGTGTGTTGAAGATGAAAATGTTTGCTATATCCTCGTGGAAAGGAGAAGGGGGAAGCGTATATGCAAGAGCTCCTGTGTAGGTAAACGCTAGGGATATGGCTACATTATCTTAACGAGTTGGAAAGATTGCCCTTTTTCTCCCATCCTAGTAAAGACTATTAGCCTAATTCTCCCTCGGATTCAAAGGGACTTGACGCGATTCTCTTTACGATCACGCGAGAATTAAAAAGCACGATAAGACGAGCGAGTCCTCGAAAGCTTATAAAAGCTCTCTCGCTATTGACCTCCACTTTAGACCACATTAATACATCTACTACCATTTTCCCTCTCTTCCTATCTATCTCGAAACCCCTCAAATCCTCAAATTCTTCGCCTAAACTCTAGATACGTACTAAACTCGAAATCTATTCTGACGAGAGCTAAAACCATACACGCCCAATCATACAAGAATCTTGACTTATGCAAATTCTCCGTCAGAACCACAAACAATTCCCCGAAACGAAAATCTTACTAGAGAGAGAGGAAGGAAATGTAGGGAATAGCAGTCTGTAGATAGGAGGACACGAGGTCAACAACCAGTGAATTGGTCTCCCCTCTCCCCTGGCACTTGCCAGGCTGCCGTGGGCCGAGTCTCCCTACATCAATCAGCTGACTCAAATAACACTTCGACTAACGAGTAATAAGTAGGGTGCATGCCGAATTCGCTCCCTTCCCCTTTTCTATCAAGACTATCACCGTTTAAATATGATGAATTATTTGCATCTAACCCCCCCAAAGAACCATATACACAATTCTATCATCTATGCACAAATGCCTGGCATAGCTCCATATCATCGCATCTTTCGGCGAGGGCGCCACCGAAAAAAATAAAATGCCTATCCCATGTTTCGTCCCATCATCGATGCAAATCAAACACTGACGACAAAAAGACGATGCCTTAAACCCCAAATATCCAGGAGCCTCGCTTTTTGGCGCTCAAGATAGTCCGACCCATCCTGCACCAAGATCTTTTCATTAAAGAACCCGCAGCCCAGTTAACCCATTAATCGAATCTCGGAACACCTTGAAGAGGATTTGCTAAACTCCAGCTCCAGCTCCAGCTCCAGCTCGTATCGTACTCGACTAAAATTAGAACGAGGATGAGAAAGTCGGTCTGGGTCATCGACTGTTGAAACGCCTAAGCCTGGTTTTTTCCTTGCAATCGTTGCAGTACCATTTTGCTGTCACATGATATTAGTAAATGGTTCAGCAAGGCTAGGAATCTGAACTTACCATTCCCTCGAGGGGCAACCTTCAGACCGACACATTCTAGATGGAACCACTCCTTTTCGCAATCATCGGCGTCGCATGCTACCATCTCACCATAACTCACGCCGTTGCAATAGCAGTATGTAGGTTCATTCTCACCAATTTCCTCCTCTTCCTCATCCTCTTGCATGTTGCTAGAAGAATCATCCGCTGCAAGGTTTTGCTGCGCGATGAGTTGAGCTGCTGCACCCGCACCCTTTTTATGGCTTCTCTTATTGTTTAAGGCATTGTCTCCATTATTTCGTGCCGACCTTGATCGAGGAGGGTCTGGGAATGAGGGCATTGCCGGTGTGGAAGGCTTGCTTGCTCGGCCACTCTTGGTCGTAACAATTGTTGTTTGCTGCACCGCCTGTACTGGTCCGCCGTTGATTTCGGGTTCCTCATGTTTAACAGCCTCTTTGCGATTGCCCACGACTCCACCAACCACTTCAGGATCAAGCTGGACAGCTTCAAGCATCTGCTCTGCTTTCGAACTCGAGGCAGATTCCTTCATTGCTGCCTTGGCCTCTGTTGTTGTCCGACCTGTGACAGCTGCCGCCGGTACTTGGTCTGGAGTGGTTGTCGAGTTGCCATTCTGTTTGGTCGACGCAACAGACTCCTGCCTCTGACGGCCATTTTCGGCAATAGATTGCGTGGAATTTTGTCGCGCTCGCGAAGTGGCGGGTCTAGCTACATTCGAAGGAGGAGGAGACACCCTTCCAGGGACCTTTGAATCTGGGAAGGTGCTTCGTATGGGAGAAGAGGCAATTGACGGCGACATTGCTGATGTGACTGTGTTATTTCTGAATAATGTTAGCATGAAGGTTAAGAGTAGACGACGCTCGACTAACCTCTTCCTCGAGTGTCCATTAGCCGTGGCTCGTGGTTTCTTCTTCGGTTGGTCTGGTGCTGGAGTGCCTCGTGGGCTGGCCCCTTTGCTTTTCGCTGTCGTGGCATTATTTCCAAACACCCCGCTCAATGCTCGCTCCATGACCACACCCCCGGTAGGACCCTTCTCAATCTTTCTTCTCTTTGGCGCATTGCCATTTGTGTTTATGCCGTTTGTGATGCCTAGGCCTACGGCCAATGATGCATCAGCAGCTTTACGAGCTTTGCTATTCCCGTGTGCTTTCTTGTTATCTTTATGTTTTCCGTCGTGTGCCTCATCATTGTCAGAATCGGCGTGGGTTTGCTTCTGGGTTTTCTTCGCTATTATCGCTTGTTTTCTTGCGTCGCTTCTCGCCGCCGCTTCATCTGCAAGTTGCTGGGCGGCAGCAGACAAATGACTGACGGTCGGAACTTCTCGCCTCGGCACATGAGCAGGTCCTGATTTCCCAACTCTATTCTCGGGATATGCCCAGTGGGTTGCGCTTCCATATCGTGCCTCTTCGCTGAGTTCGGACTTGACGTGCGGGAAACATTCATCAATATGAGCTAGTTGTTTGTTCAGTGCTTCTGCTGCCGTGGAGATGACGTGATTTTTCTCGTCGAGAGATACTAGCATGTTCTGCATCGTGTATGCGCAATGCGAGAACAGCTGTCGACGATGAATGTTCGCGGGATGGTAGGCGAGAGTGACGTCGGCATCTGGTATAGATGTCACAGATGCTGGATGCCCGTTGACAATTGAACCATTGGTACTGCCCTGGGCACTTATGGGGATAAACCCAGGACCCAGACCGTTTCGTGATTCGATAGGAGCTGGTCGCTCTGGGAGAGGGGTGTTCAGCGCAGCGTCAACGAGCCGACCTAAATCATCTTCTGGGGCGAATATTTTCGCATCGACTTCCTTCAGTAGTGTAAAGTGTCGCATGAGCTCCTTGGGCAAAGCTGTTACGGCATCTGCGAAGTGTGTGATGGCGGGGAAAATGTCGATGTCTTTCTCCTCCAGACCGCGACAGAGCGATGCTCGTGGACCGAAAGGTCTAGCACTTTGAATTGAGGATCTTCGAGGGTTCGTTCGAGTCTGGCGTACTGGCTGGGCTCTGCGACTCGACGAGAGCTCGGAGGGGAGAGGTTTAGCTGTCTTCATGGTGACGGACGTCCTTTCGTCGGGGGGGAGGTGGGCGTTGAGGGGGAGGTTGTGCGACACGCGCGGAGATCAGTAGGATGGGATCAAGGCGGAAAAACTAAATTTCGAATTCCATTGAGGCGTGGTATGAGGTGCTTTATGGCAGCGTGAGGGGGCATAGAAATGCTAGAGCCGGTTGTGATGAGGATGGTGGATTGAAGAAACAAACCCCAGATCCAAATCCGTCAGTATTTCCATCATGGGGACAAATTGACAGCCGTCTTACAGGGATGTGACTGGTTCGAGAGCTTATCGCACGTGACTGCACTATTCCAGGCTCGGGGTTTCATCGGCTTGGTGCCGAAGCTGGGCTGGAGGCCAGTTTGCTTGTATATCGAACAATATGACTTCCGAGCTTACGTCGTCGAATGATCTTTCTACTGCGATGAGTCTAGTGCCGGTTATCCTTCTATATCTACCTCTATCTCTACCTCTACCTCTACCTCTACATCATATTTCAATGTTTTGTTTAGCTCCAGCATTTTCCGTGGTGTCAGATATCTTTGTACAGCTAGCTATGAGAGGTCAAACGCCGAGGTCCAAAATTTAACAGCCAAGCAACCAACTACTATTTCCCTTCTCTTTCAACACGCTTTCAAGCACATATCGAGTTTATTAACAGCTACTTGAGCTTAGTCTTGGATCTTTTCAACGCGTTCCCCGACTCCTCCTGTTCAAGGTGTTTTTGTTTCCACTGCCATTCGAGCATAACGGGCAAGAACTGCCAGAGGTCAAACTCTGGCCATAGACAGTCCAAGAAGACGATTTCTGTTCCTTGATGGCACTGCCACATCATGAAATCGCTCAACCTCTTCACGCCACTAGTTCGGATCAGGAGATCCAGTGGAGGATCACCCGCTGTCAGTAGGTTCTGTTCAATGGTCTCTGGAGTGATCGTCTCAGGATCGGGATAGATCGAGGCCTCCCTTCCTCCGTTCGGTGATTCTTGGTGCAAAGTTGTCGTCGATGACATCGAATCATCGATATCGGAAGTATTTGATGGCGTCGGCGAGCTTGCACGGGGCGGTGTCGTGCCAAGGTTCTTTGACAGGATCTTTTGTGTGATCCGAGTCTGTGAGAAAGGTCGGGCTAGCGATGATAGAGGTTTGGAATAGTCCTCCACAGTCTTCTGGATTGCCGAGGTGATCTCTGCCCTTGAAGTATACGGGAAGCAGATATTAAGGAAACATCTGCGATCGGTTAGGCTCTACATTCCCCTGCCAAAAATGCTTTTCTTTCGACTTACGTTCCGTTGTTTTTCGTCAACTCTATAGCTCTGTCGACCGCTTTCAAAACATCTGGCCGAATCATTTCTCGTTGACCTAGAACTCGTATACATGCGCCGTATCGTGCCAACAGCTGACCGTGTTGCGATAGCTGATTGAGCTTGACCTTGGCCATTTCCATCAAGGCGTCCACCTCATATTTCGAGCGCTTGTAGTTTTCTATGCTGAAAGCGTACACGGTGACAACCTTCACTCCGGACTTATAGCAAAACTCGAGAATCTGTACCCTTCAAGTTAGCATAATCCGTTTATATGAATGAGTATCGTACCTTTGCGAGAGATTCGAAACCCAGACTATGTCCCTCGACGGTCTCGATGTGATGCGTCCGGGCAAACCTCCTGTTCCCGTCCATCACAAACGCTACATGCTGTGGTATTGGTCCTTGTCGCAGGGCTGCTATAATCAATTGGCGCAATCGATGTATACTCCATTCTATGGGTGGCGATTCTAGTATCCATTTTCGCAGTTGTGAGAGGTGCAGCGAAGAAGACATTGTAGCGTATTCTTTGGCAACAAGCTTCCGTGAGTAGCTTTCAGCTGTAAGGGGCCTTTGTAGGTATGAAGAGAGCGTTCTGTACCGTCTCAGCCTCGGGTGGCGTTCGAACTATCAGCTCGAAGCTCGTGGTATACATATATATATATAAATATATAGAAAACAGGAAAGGCCGCCACAGTTCCCAAGACTTCAATTGATGCGGACTTGTTGGGCTGAGGTTTCGAGGCGAGGTTGCGCGTCACTAAGAAATTCGAGCCGAGCCTCGTCCCAAGCTTGTCGATCCACAGAAGGCTGACTAGCACTGCTCGAAATACATACGGAGTACCACTTGGCCTCTTTCACCACACCACTCGTTACTGTACATATAAGTACATACTGTGCTGTTTTTCAACCTCTCCTCTTCTTGCGATGAACAATTCCACTCGCAGGAAACCTATCCCTGATCTGATGGTACTCAATTAAGTCCCATACCTGTACTTGAGTTTTCCCTCATTGGAATTCAACCCATCCCCGCCCTTCACAATGCTTTCCTCCGGCTTCACAGGAGCTCCTGTGTCGCGCAGCCTCACCTATGGAATTGTCGCCGCCTCGATTCTCGCAAGCGTTACCGATGTCAAGCATTATTTCTATATCCAGGTCGATCCCCATCTGTGGCGATACCACCAAATATGGCGTGTTCTCGCATATCAATTGTGTTACACCAATTCGACAGAAGTGCTGTTTGCGGCTATGACGTTCTATAACGTGAGAGTAATTGAAAGACTTTGGGGTAGTCGAAAGTATGCAGTACGTGTTCGGCACTCTGACCAGATATTCGATTGATTCTAACCTTCGAAATTCAGTCCTTCATCGTTCTAAGCTATTGCTTAACCGCAATCATACCCCCACTCCTCCTAGCACTATTCCTGCGCCCAATGTCTCTAAACCGAATGAATTATCTGCCCGCGGGCCCAACGCCTCTCCTCTTCGCGATTTTGGCGCAATACCATGCCATCATTCCACACATATACAAGTATCGAATCGCGGCCTCCGCTGCACCCCCAACCAACGAACCATTCGTTGGACTTACCTTTTCCGACAAATCCTATACATATCTCCCAGCAGCCCAGCTAGCACTCTCGCAATTCCCAGGCTCTCTGCTGTGCGCATCTATTGGTTGGATCGTGGGATATTCATGGAGAAATGAGGTCTTGCCAAGTTCGGTGATGAGATGGCGGATTCCAGGATGGATGGTGGGGATCCAGACAAAGAAACGAGAAGAGGACTTTGAAGTCCTGCGAAGACGACTCGAGAGTGAGAATAGTGGCGCTGCGACGACCACTGGAACGGAAGGGCCGTCAGGCGGGGAAGCAAACAGAAGGCGGACTTTGGGGAGACAGTTGTTAGATCAGTTCCGGAACCCTTTTTGATTCCCCTTTCGGCACATTTACAAAATACGAAGCAGTGGCCACCTACACGTCCGATAATTCACCCTTCCATCCTTTCTTTCTGCAGTTCCACGAGGCGTGAACTCGGTGCTCAGTTTTCAGCTGACCGGTTCATTTCACCCCCTGGATACAGCTCTCTGGATCCATAAGCAAGTTGCAGTGCGGCTCTTTCCTCCTCTTTGTTTTTTGTTGCCGATTTTCTGCAGGCATGAATACTCTTACTTACGAACGGTTGGCTCTCTCTAGAGAAAGGAATCGGACTGTCCGAAGGAATCGAGGCGGATCTTCAGTTCATGTCAAGTAGCCACATAGAAGAATCTATGAGCCTCGAGTCGCCTTGGGGTCGCATGGTTGAACAACAGCGCGAGGCAGAGCTCGTCGTACACCTAAATCCTAAGCAAATCTTAGGTGCCTATTTGATCTATTAAAAATAAGAGAAGACAAGTTATTCTCTTATCTTGAATATCACATTTAAGGTCAGGTTTCCTATATTTTTAGGAACAGTTTACTACATTGTCCCAAAATGTTTCTGAGAATCAAGGTCCCGCTCACTAGGTGGTGTATGACGGGCAAATCCTCGATATCTTACCTTCTTTAGATGTTTCTCATCTGTATGCTGTTCAGTTTTCAAATCTCGCACACTCGTGCTTCCGCTATGACTTGTTGAAAAGATGTCGGGCAAAAGATAGGAAACTAGAAAGCACCAAGCGAGCTTCTCACCCCACACGATGCAACCGATTCAAGCGAACAAATATCCATTGCTAATATATATTTGGAGATTTCTTCCTATCTCGCCCCGACAAGCCTCGGTACTCCTCCTGCAGGGGGAGCTCTCCCTAGTATCCCACCCTGTTTGTGTCGTCCGGCGTATTTGCCTCTATCTTCTGGTCGCACCGGATTCAATTGCGCAATCCCATCCATGAATTTCGTTCTAGAAGCATCAATCGAAGCATTGGTCAAGGCTTAATAAAGGAGCGGCTCTAAGCTTTCCATTTCAAGAAGCTCGACATGTTGTCTGGTGATGCAGACACAAATCGCCATCTTGCATTAGTCGGGAGGCTATCAACCTCATCAATAACAAGATGATGCCCCGTCTTGTTTCCTGTCTTGTGTTGATGATTGGACAAGTTGGATGTTTTCCGTGAGATCTCCCGGCTTGGCCCCTTGGCTGATATGGGGAAGTCCTCGTACGGGAAGGTGTAGAACTCATTCCGTTCACTTCACAACTCTAGGAAGGTGGGAGGCTCTTAGCGAATTATTCTTCGGTTTAGTTTTGCCAGGTGAGGATCGTGAAGATTAGGATGTATAAATGGGAGAGTTGGAAAGCTTTGGGTAGTGTGGTAGTTGTCCATCGTAACTTAATACCCCATAGCCATGCAGTTCAAATTATCAGTCGGGGCTCTCGTGGCTGTTTCTTCCCTTCTTGTCTTCGCGGCTCCCGCGGCAGATAGATTGAAGATCAATGCAGGTCTCCGATTGATCAAGGTGTCTGAGGAGGATGCCGGAACTTGGGTGACAGAAGAAGACAAGGTTACCAAATATGTTGCAAAGAACACTAACTTCATCGATATCACCGATATCAAGGTAGGTCCTTCATTCTTACCTACTATTTTCTTGTCATGACTAATGCTAGAATTACAGGATGAGGAAGTTCTCGCCGCTCTATCTGGAAAAGCTGCGATGAATAGTAATGCACGGGCAGCTGCGGTTGTGTACCCCACAGCACTTTCTCATATCACGGAGGCCAATTCTTTTATTACCAAGATAAATATTGCCAACCCAACTGGCTGGTTGACAACTCTCACTGGGTTAGTGCCCCTTGTCGTGTTCCTATCGTAGCCTCATACTCTTCTAGTTTCTTCACTCGATACTATAGAAGCGCCACTGGTACACAGTCGTCCACTTTCATCTTCAATACTGTATCTCAAATTGCCGCCGCAAATCCACAGATCACGGTCTCTAGATTCACCCACTATTTCAATCAACCTTCCATCATTGCCAGAATCCCGGGCACTAGCTCCAACCTCGGTAAACTCCCCTTCTCCCTTTTCCTCTATCTCCAAATCACACTTCTCACACCACCAGTAATCGTCGGCGCCCACCAAGATTCAGTTGGCAGTACATCAAGCGGCCGCTCCCCTGGCGCAGACGACAACGGCACCGGCTCCGTAACAATCCTCGAAGCCTTCCGCATCCTCGCCACCTCCTCCTTCGCCCCCAAGAACACCCTCGAATTCCACTGGTACGCCGGCGAAGAAGGAGGCCTTCTCGGCTCCGCGGCCGTCTTTGCGAACTACAAGTCCACCTCCAAGACTGTCCTCGCGATGCTGAATCAGGATATGACGGGGTATAGTCCTGCGGGAAAGCCGGTGGTGTATACGGATTATACGAATGCGGCCTTGACGGCATGGACGAGGTTGGTGGTGGGGCAGTATACGGGGATCTCGCCACTAACGAGTAGGTGTGGGTATGGGTGTAGTGATCATGCGTCTGCTACTAGTAATGGGTTTCGTGAGTAAATTCCTGGGGGTGGATATGAGAGAGAGTTAGTTCTAATTGGTGATAGCGGCGGCGTTTGTGCATGAGGAGATTTTTGCTACTTCAAATCCGAAGATTCATAGTGCTTCTGATGTAAGCACATTTCGTTTTTCTTATGCGGTCCATGTGATGGCTAATGCTCTGAATAGACGCTAGCTAGTGTGGATTACATAGCGGTACTCCGTCATATCAAGGCAAGTTCTCCATATATGAGTAGCAAGGGCATTGTGTTAACATGTGAATAGCTTACTGTTGGATTTCTGATTGAGGCTTCATATCTTTAATCTGGGGAGATTGTGTCCTGCATACATCACAGTGTACCATTCATTCTCGTGGGAATGAAGTTCTTGAAAGTTTGGGAGTTGTACTGTACATAAGGATGTGGAATATTCGGTGGTAATTGCAAGCATATCCCCGGATTTCTTGTTGGTCTCATAAAATGGGGTACTATCCTCGGAACTACTTATAAAATTATCGTGGAAGTTCGTGAACCAATTAGAAATGAGATCACTGCACACAAAGACGTGCTATTCATTTTTATAGGGAATCGTTATCATTAGTTTCTCATATTTATACATAAGGTCACATGATTAGACATTAAGATCTAGCCACTACGCAGGCACACTCAGGGATTTCTAGAAGCACTCACCGGGCATAGTAATATCTTATTCTAATGACAGTGACTTCCATCGTGATAAACCGAATGATACAAATGTAGATAATCGGTATGAAATCTGCATACACCCCTCAAATGTCTTATAATGTCCCGAACGAAAAGATTAATTCTCTGTTTTTGAATAGAAAATTTAGTAAGCTCTCATTTATGTTCGAGGGTATTACGATTGATTCTCGATACTTCGAGTAGGCCTGCCTGATGGTCTCTCAAACACCTTAACAATCAGGGAGCTCGATATTCGGGTGTCCCCAGAATGCCCCCCTTTGTTTTAAGATCAAAGTCTTCGCCACCTTGTGAGTATGAGGTCTACAACCTTTATTTGACGGCGAACCAACACGACGCTATAATAGTGTAACTCGTGATAAAGCACAGCATTGGAAAACCTCCCGGGACTGCTACCAGTGTTGCGTCCCAGTAATGCAGCTCTTGTCATGAGCTACACTAGGGCAGGAGTGCGTTATATATGACAAGATTGTAACTAGTGTATCTGATCGACAAAACAACGAGCTTTCAGATTCGAAAATCGGGTAAAAGATTTTAACTTGAAATAGGACGATGTTCCGCATATACGCCACATTATGCAAGCCAAGCTTGGGAAAGCGAAGTTTTACAAGTTGAAGTGAGGGAGTTCTTATTATCCGAATTAATCTTACTGTCTGGAGGGCGTGCAAGGACTGATGGGAATTCTGTTCTTGTCGTTAATAGACCTCCCTATGCCACAGTATTACAGTACAAGGGCAGCTGTCTACAATGTTCTCGGCCATCGGACACGAGATGAGGGAAGCCCCTATTGGTGAAGCAAGCCCGCACTTTTCCACATCTTTATCCAAACGAAGTACGGTTGGCTGACTCACTTTCAGCTGAATCAACTTGTTCCGGATCGTTACACAGTTTGGCCGTGGTGTTACCATACCATGTCCCGTCTTGACCTCACAAATGATGCTCACCGCAGACATCACCATGCGAGTCGCACTCTCAGCTCAGCCTTGTGTATTACACGCGCCTCGATTTTTTTATGTGAGCCGGAAATGGCTTGCTGGATGAGGGAAAACGAGACATGTGGAATGCCGTGGTGGGCTGAGCTGAAGTCCAATTGTAAGACACGCTCCAAGCAAATAATCACCAGGACTAAAAATCAACACCAGAACAACTCGATGTTGCTGTCACCTCTTCCCGACAAAATTGGTCCCCAGGCTTCCGTTCATCAAGATCGTCATGTGTGCCGTAACCGAGCTTACATTACTGTAAGAATGTTGGAGATCAGAGCGACATCCATCAATCATATAGTAACATAGAGGTAATCTGACACGGTAATACAATGTGGCGCAATCAAACCTCAGCTCCAAGCCTAGGCATTATATCACTCGACACACCCCTTGCCGGAATCAAATTCTTGCATGAAGCCACCATATATTCCCCTCTTTCCCTTCACCGTTCTTTCAGAAAATCCCTATTGTCTCAATAAGAAATCTTGATAAAATGGGTTCAATGATCTCCACGTTGAAAAGCTGGATTGCATCCAAGGCAAGCACTATAATGAGCACCAACCAAATGGTGACAATCAATGGAGTCACTGGACCGCAGTTCACGATCAGTACCAAAGGGTACGAAGACCGCCAATACCAATATGCAAGCACGAGTTACGAAACTGAAAATCGAATCAAGCCAGGTCTGATTGTCTATCCGAAAGACAAGAGCGAGATTGCAAAGACGATTCTCTATGCTAAATCTCAAAAGGTCGCAGTTGCAATTCGAACTGGTGGTCATCAATACTCTGGTGCTTCGTCTACAATCGCACCCAACATTCAAATCGACCTGAAGAAAGCGTTCCGTGGTCCAGACGATCGACAGATATTCAAGACGGAAAATCAGACCTTTGTCCGCACTAGCGTTTCGTGGCCACTTGGAGATTTCAACAAGTTCTTAGGCGACAATAAGATCTTCATCCCCCACGGACAATGCCAAAACGTTCATCTTGGTGGACACGTTCAGAGTGGCGGATGGGGACAACTTGGACGCAGCTTTGGTCTCTTTGGCGATCATGTTGTGAGCATTGAGATTGTGGATCATGAAGGGAACTTCAAGGAGGTCACTACCCAGAATGACCCAGATCTATTCTTCGCCCTCATGGGAGGAAGTCCTGGAAACCTTGGTGTCATTACCCACTTCACCGTCAAAGTGCACCGAGACGAAGACTACGTCGGCTCTAGAGGTTTAAAGTCAATCTTCCTCTACAAACCCAAGATCCTCAAACGACTCCTCGACCAACTTGTGGAAATGTCAGACGACGAGAACTTCCCCGGAAACTACGACTTCTGTGTCTCCGTCCTAAGCTCCGCCAACAAACTTCTTGACTGGTTCCCAGAAGCCGACGGCGAAATGCGAAAAGAAAACCCAGAGATCTTCGGCGAAGATGGCGTCCCCCTTTGGCCACGATCCATCATCGTCTATGCACAATGGGTACCCCTTAACAAAGGTGACAAGCCCGACATGACCTGGTTCGATCGCATCAAGGAAGACTCCCTCTTCAACCTACCCTCTGAAGTAAAGCCTATGTCGGAGCTCACCTCGCAATGGATCTTCCGCAACGTTCGCGAGTTCGATCATCCCTATATCAAGTCGACCCAAGTCACGAACTCGAAAACCCTCGCTGCAGACGGTTGGGTCGACTGGATGGTCGAGCGCCTCGATGGCATCATCAAACCCCAAGCGAACAGACTCTGGATCTCAGCGCAATTCCAGAACTTCGGCGGCAAAAACTCCGCCTTCACAAAGAACGCAGGGAACGGAACATCACATAGCTTCAGAGATAGCACGATCTGCGCGACGGTCGATTGCTTCTACGGGAAGGGACATAAGCAGAGTGCGGAGGATTGGCATGATATCAATGCACTTGAGGGGTTGGGTCCGAAGGGGAAGTTCTGCAAAGAGGATAAGAGGGTGCTTTGGGGGAGTTATGGGGAGTATGATCTTGATAAGGTTTGGAATTGCTATTTTGACGATAGGGAGAAATATGAGAAGTTGAAGAAGATTAGGGCGAGCGCGGATCCTGATGGGGTGTTTACGCCAAATAGCTTTTCGGTCAAGAGGGATTAGATGATTGGGAATGGACGCGGGAAAAGCTTTGGTGAGAAAACGCGGGGTGCTGGATCAAGGACGGAACACGAAATAATAATATGCCTTTAATTCATACCACGGCTATTGATGAATGGGATGCTGACCCCTTTTCTTCCTATGATGTCCCCCAACTTAAGCGACTCGGAAGCAAGCGTTACGACTTCTATGAAACAGCCCTTTGCACGGAGAACTTCGCTAAGGTAGGACTAAGCGACGATCCTCCACGTACAGACAGCCCGCAAGGTAACCACTTGAGAGAACTCGAAGACGCTTCAAGACAGGGCGTGTTGAAATGAAAACCTCTGTGTCTCTAAGAATCGCCACAGGTGCACTACATGTGTCTAACAAAGTATATCGCATAGAATGTCTCCTTATCGTGCAGTCTGCTGCAGGAACACACCGAAATTGCTTTTGGGGTGGTGGCGCGCAAGAAGTAGAACGGCCTTTTTGGCATTACCTTGCCTAGTAACATAGACTCAATTATGTTTGGCAGATAAAACGTATAATTTGCAAATGAGTCGGATCACACAGTAACCTCGCTATATGGCCTGTATTGTTCGACAATGCCAATGGTGCTCAAAGTCTTAGACATGCTTTGACTGGGACACCACGAATGTCTTAGAATGCAATGAGATTTCAGAAACACGCCAAAAACTAATGATGATACTCTCCCGTCGTAGAGCTCGAATGAAGAGTGTAGTGGATCCTTCGCTATTGGCCTTTTTGCCCCAATCGAGAATTCCTCAATCTGGGGGACCGTTGTCTGCTTTGCGTGTCTCTTCTAAACCACACCGTTTGAAAATGATGCTTCTTCTTCCACGCAATCAAATTCAGATATCGGACTTGTATTTATAGGTCGACAAAAGCCAGATCCGATTTCGTCATGTCTACCAAATCACGAACCGAAAATTTCCCAATCTATGCTGTAGGTTACAAAAGGTTCCGAAAGGATATGGATTACATGAACTCCTTCCCTAACACGAACCTGCCAACAGCTACCGGACGGAAGGCAATGGAATCTGCTTGGTTTGACTATCTTCACCAGAAATATGCCAATTACAATCCGAGAATTTATCATGGCAAGGAAGTCGAATACAAGGTTCGCTTAGCAGAGAAGCCAATTACTCAGGCAAAATGATGGTCAAGCTCTCTTTTAAATGTCACTTTCTAACTCCATTTCATAGCGCCATTTTATCTCTACTCACAACCGCATCGATGACGTCCCGGCATACTCTTATTGGATAGCAAAGGCTAAGGCACATCCCGGCGTTGAGCTCGACATCGAGCTAACAATCCCTAGCTCATCGATCGACGTCTCGGCTTCCTAACGCACCCACAGTTCATTCGTCCAGATACCGACGCCGACCACACATTTAGCAACCCCAATAATACAGCATGGCACCTCGCAGAGGCGTTTGGCGTAGCGGGATGAGTTGAAGCCAAGAGATGATCGCCCGAGCATTATGAGCACAACCACGAGCGGTACGCAGAATTCCACTGTTGACAATTGTTGAAGTGGGAGGACCCGACAATGATAACCTTACAGCACTAAGTGCTAAATTTACCCGGGATGACGAGGTCAATCCAGAGCGCGGTGCTGAGGACGATGCTGGAAATGATGTCCAAATCAGAATCGTTGCACGCCATGTTAATTCTTAGCTTCTCTGTCTCTTCATGTTGATATCAACATTCTTTTACAAAATTTATATTTACGTGTTGTGAGGTCCTTGGAACGTGGACGGGGTGGAGGGGGGCCTGTTATATAATAACCTTACCTCGTTAACGAGTCAAGATCAACCATACAGTACGGAGTATATGTCATATTTTCCATTTTCTGGCCGAGCCGAGCCCTGCGACGACAAGGCTCAAGCCATCCAAATAAAAAACTTTTTTATCACGGCCCTCAATTCTACCGCTAAGGACAGTCTGCCGCTACAATTCATCTGATATACCTCGATACGCGTCGTCAATCACCGAGAATACGGCCGCCACCTTGCCCACCTGGACCACCTTGACCTTATCAAAGGAAAAGACTCGACGTCACCCGCAATCCACTTTTGTCAAGAAGAGCTCCTAGAGACGCGCCTTCACATGCTGCAACCGCCAACAATACGAGGATATCGATTCGATTGACCGGTAGATGGCCGCGGTCCATTGTCGCCTTCCACCGCAAGAGGCCTCGAAGGCTATTGCGACAATCGCCGAGAGCTTCGAGGCATTCGCCAAATCGCGATGAATATCAGCATCAGGCTTGCTGGTCAAACGAAACTCGTATTGTGTGCTGACAACGCCAATCTTTGACAGCAGCAGGCGTTAGTCTACTTCGTACAGTACAGTACGTAAGGCTTGGCCGATTCGCCTTCGTCTTCCTGATCAGAAGAATGTTTTCGTATCTGCGACCACACCATAGGCGCACGCCTTCGACGCCTTCCTCCCCCGCCGATCAGAATCACTCTTTTGAACCTCATGTACACCCTGTTGATCATGGACACCCTCAACGATGGCAGGAGACGTCTTCACTAGACCCGTCGGCTACAATCAATGCCCCATACATGGCCAATCCTCTTACTCGAATAACGTCGGGAGGCAGTGAGGCCGTCTCCGGGTCGGGCGATTCACCAAGGTCCAAGGCATCAGAACGCGAGGCATGGAATCAAAGCGGGAATACATCGAAAGGCACGCGGCAGACGGGGCCGATGGAAGGGTTTTCACACAACCAGCAGCCGAGGATGCCATACGCATTATCACAAAGGCCAGATTCGGCTGGAAATAAGGTCCCCGCACATCACAGCGGTTCACAGCATGCTCTATCTTCGCCTGGGACGAGTAACGAGAATACCTATAGACAGAAATCACCCGAGCCAACATATGGTTTTACGGCGGCGGGAGAGTATCTAGGTAATGGCATGCCTACTGGTAGACGACCGACAGGTGCAAGGCTCCCAACCCCACCATCAGCTCCCACGAACCATGTCTCGACATTCGAACCTCCAGCAAGATCTGGCAAAGCAAGATTAAATCTTCTTAATCCCATGTCGCTGCTTGCTCGCCGCAGGACGTCACACGCAATCCCACAATTGACACCAGAAGCGCTCATATCTAGCCAAGGAGGGCAGCCGGAGAATCTCGACTTCAGAATAAGGGGAACGGTAGTCCATGATTTTAGCGCTCCACGACCGCGAAGAAACGTATCTTATCAAGATGTATGGGCGGATGAAGTCCCAGCCAGTTCGAGACCATACCAACGAAGCCCAAACCCAGACTCGAACGCGAACGATGATAATGCGAGCGGTCGATGGAGTGGAGGGAATCATACGCCAGTCTTCACAGAGAATTTCGAGGAAACACAGTATCCAGCAGCAGGGCCACATGTGAGAAAGGCGGACGATCTCACAGACCTGCCATTGCCGAAACCTCCATATGCCAAAGGAGCTCAGCGGCCCTTGGAATTTCATGCAACACCAAACATCAACGATCCACCGCAGGATCAGATACATGCTGCCAGAAGAACGAGTCCCAGACAATCTAGCGCACAATTACCAATGCCAGATAGAGCTCCTCCGGTGCCCCCCAAGCCCCAGGGGTCCACGCAAGAGAAGCGTATATCGATTGACCTTTCGTCAACACCCCCTAAATCGACCCCTTCGAATCGTTCCGGGAGACCACGCAAAGTTTCGGAGGTGTCAATCAATGGTGCAGTGATTCCTAAGCAAATGAAAAGTACTTCGTCTCGTTTCAGCTTTGATATGATTGGAGCTGCAGAACAGGAGAGGCTTCTTGAAGATAGACATCGTCAAAGAGCGTTGGAAAAAAAGGCAGATCGAGCAAATGACAACGAAAACGAGGAAGGATTTGATGATGAGTATGATTTCGATGACATGGATGACGATGATGGGCTGGAAGAGAGAATACCCGGGGTGAATGCAGATCTTGAAGATGATGAAGACGAAGACTTCTTGGAAGCGATGGAAGAAGAGTTGAAGGAGTACAACCCTAACTTGGAACTACCAAACATTGAGAATCTTGGGGGATTTTCATTTCAGCAATCATGGCTTACACCACTAAGCCCAAACTCACCTGGCATGGCAGAAACCCCTCGTGATGCCGACGGAGAGGTCATTGGTTTTGCCATGACGAAGAACTCTCCTTATGTGCCTGCTCCACTGGCTCCGCGGGATTCCGCAACCTCGCCTTCTCCGCTCGCTTCGCCTGATGCAGTGCCTCCTGTTGAGCAGCTGCAAGGGCTGGGTTTGAATGGGCTTTCTCTACGGTCAAAAATTGAGGCAGATGTGGAACCTCAATTCAAGGGGACAATCGAATACCAAAGCTTCCCTCAACCAACGGGAATGGATGACGATGATTTATATTTTGATGATGGAATAATTACTGGCCTTGGAGATGATGACGAAGGTGATATGGAATTTGATGAGTCGGTGTTTGATAACATCGACACCGACGAGTACGGAAGACCTCTGAAGGCATTGTCCTCGATTCCCACTCTCTATTCTCCACCTACCTTGACATCGGATCCCTCTCCGTCTTTCAACAATCAGACAAAAGAGCCTACTGAGACGAGGAGAATATCTGACCCAAACTCCATCATACTACCACCAACTACCACGCTGGCTCCACAGTCGTCTGTTCAACACATTGCATCTCAATTCATGCAGCAGCCCTCTCAGGGTCTCACCCAAGATAGCCTGGCTGCATATCAATCTGCATTAGCCGCTGCGGCATTCAACGCAGCCGCCAATGGTAAATTCCGTCGGGACAGCCTCCCAGTCAACGCTTCCCCCTCCGAGCCCGAGGATACTCACCCTGGACTTGTAACAGATTCAAGCCGTCAAACATCTCATTGTGAACCATTTTCGCCTAATTACGAGCTAGAAGACGATTTTGACTATGATGATGCGCTTGAGGATGATGCTATCATTGCCGCAGCTAATGCTGAGGCTCTCGCGAATGATTCGGACGGGTTCTACGGACAAGAATTTGGATTCTATTCGGCTCCTGCTGCGACAGAGACGGAGTATTCCAATGGAGGATACTTCGGTCCTCGTGGTGCCGATGGATTAAATCGTGCGCAAAGTGGAAGAATTGTTGTCCGCGAACCCAATCTGACGCCCATCACTGAACGTAGCGAGTACTCGAATCGGAACTCTTTCATGTCACCAATGTTTGGTCCTCCATCCAGTCAGTCTATTGCCAGCCCAGGATTAGCCCAACTAGCGGACATGATGAGCGCCCAGGAGTACGCGGCTGGAGATATGAGTTTGAACGCCCTCTTGAAGCTTCGAAGAGGAGCTTGGGGCGGTAGCCAGGCTAGTCTGCATAGCAGCAATGGGAGTCCAAAGAGTGCCGGAGGGCCAGGCGACGTCAGTCCTGTCGGATCACAACCACCATGGAATCAAGCCCCCAATCCGATATCATACTCTAGTCACGGCCATAGAAGGAAGAACAGCACCATCAGCTCTGTTAGCGAAGCTGTCAGTGGGACAGGTGTGCAAAGTGAAGGCAGCTCTGCACCCGGTAGTCCCACTCTCACCATGAGCACGGCTGCTCTCAATACTTCCAAGAAAGATTCAAGCTCAGAAAACGAAGAAACGGATAAGGAAAGGCCACCGCTCAGAAGACACAAGCACTCTGCTAGTGCAGAAAGTATCAGTTATCTCAAAGAAGAAGATCCAGTCGCCGGTCAACGTTGGATTTTGGAGAGGCGAAGAACCGCTGAGAGTGGTGAAGTGGAACTTCTTGAACGAGAGGTCGTCCAAGGGGGAAGAATATAAATATAAGGATTTTGGTCAATAATCGTCCTCGAAAATCGCAGTGCTTGTAACATATAACAGCAAGGGTGGAATGGCGGCATACGCCATAGGGGTTTGAGCATACTTTGGGCGATTGCATCTTTTTATGTTGATTTCGGCATGCTTTCTTCGCCGAGACAGCGAGTTTGTTTTTCCCCCGCTTCCCGCGCAAAAGCGGGATGTTTTCCATGTTTTCCAAGCCGCAGTTTCAAACCTTTTTATATACCCCGTAATATAAGCAAGCTATTATTATTTTGATTGTTCTGATTCGTTTCCATCGTCTGATTTCTGGGCCGAGGAGACCCCCTTAGCCCGAAAGGGAAGACGTCGTCGCTTCGCTTGGCCGGTGCTCACTTGCCCTTTCTTCACTAGCGCCTCCGCTTATTAACCATTTTCCCCAATAAGACAAGTCACAGACTCACTCTCGCATAGTGAAAGTCTTACCGAGCCTTGGCAATGAGGATGTTGTCTTCCGATTAGTCAAGGGCCGTCGAAGCCAGTTTGACAGGATTGCTTTCGCAGGAAGAGGCAAGGGTTTAGCCAGGGGCAGCGTCATGCAAGCATTGTATAACTTCGTAATGCAGCAGGCCCCGTAAGTTCCCCGATGGGTTCGTCTGACTCTGCATTTATCCCGTTTAATCCCCACTCTTCTTGCGACGTCCTGTCCTGTCCCACGTTGTTCCAACACCGCAAATATCCCACCAACAGTTGTGACGCGGCTCCTCTTGAGACTGGGTTAAGAGTTGGATCTGCCTTGGTTGCGTGAGGACAAGAAAAATCGAGAAATATCGAGTCCGTCGTCTCGTTAGGTGGCGAGAGCACGAAGAATGGAGGCGGGGTTGGGGTTCGGGAGCGGGATAGCGACGACGGTGACGACGACGACGACCAGTCCGACGACCAGTAGCGAGGAGAGGGAGGTTCAGAAGGACGTGAAGAAGAGTCCGACGGGGACGAGGACGAGGAAGAGTAATGGGAAGAGTAGGAGTGGATGTCTCGTGTGCAAGAAGAGGAGAGTGAAGGTACGTTTGCCTCATTGTGTTACGGTATCAATTGATCGGAGATTTGTTTGGAGAGCATCAACTATGCTGTATTTCGACCTTCTCGATGTATACTCTTCGTTGGACGATGCCTCGTTGATGGTGTTCGATTCCTGCAAACTTTACATCGTTCCCGATCAACCCGATGGCATGCAGTCAGGGGAGGTCATTTATGCATCAGTTGGACTGGAGACAAACCTTCGCTATATCAAAAGACCTCCTTGCCCCGGATTCCCAACATCGATGATTGTCAATGCAACCCCCCTGCTAACCTAGCCAGTGTGACGAGGAACGGCCTTCTTGCTCACGATGCAAGAATCAACTCCAGACCTGTGTCTATCAGAAGAGCGACGCTCCTCGATGGAAGAACAATGTCATGAGTTTTTCTCTCGCATCCAAGGCACCCAAGCCCAAGGAGGCCTCTCCCGTAAAGACCAAGACTTATGAGAAAATATCCTTCCAGCCAGGAACTGGTTATCAACGTTCCAGTCCTATGGAAGCTGGATGGGATGGTCAACCCGTATCTCCCATCCGTCTCAGTCCTCAGAATCGTGTCTCCTTCATGCCCGAGGAGGATTGCGGAAAATACGACACGCAAGATGTGCTACTTCTCGTCAATTTCGAATCGAATACGATGAAGGACTTGGTGGGAGATCCCGCCTTGTGGGGCGAGGTTCTACAGCTCGGCTTCCAGGTATGTTTTCGCATATTTCTCATCGTTGATCAGGCATAATTTATTTGTATTCTAACCTCCCCAACAGCATACTTTCCTCTTCCATGCTATCCTCGCTCTCTCCGCTCGACAACTCCGTAAATCTCCTACCGCCGCGACATTATCATCTCATTACGACTATAAGCAACTCGAAGATCATCATCTACAAACCGCATTGTCGACATATCATCCTACAGATGTCGATGTCCAGAACCCCGAAGCCATAGTCTCGACCTCATTTATACTCTACTTCCACATGTGCTCCGTCCTCGACTTCGACCCCTTCGCCCCAATACCAAAGGAGGATACCTCCTTCCTCTACCTTCGTGGTATCTGTTCAGTCATCACCTCGGGGCCCGATGTCAAGCAGAAAATCACTCTCTTCAGAGATCTGATCGAGAAGCCATATCACTTCCCCTACTTCCTCCAAGAGAGTTTCCCCGTTGCCGGCCCAGCCAAGGTTCTCGTTGACGTCCTTGACTCTCTTCCCGACGACTCCGCATTCCTACCAGCTAAAGATAGTCGCGAGATCTACAGGAGCCGTATTACCTCCTTAGCACCATATCTCGTCGCTTGTTCAAAGCCTGATCTGGTCCAGGGAGCGATACAGGAGTTGTTGGTTGGGTTCAAGAGATGGCAGGCTCATTGCCCACTGAGTTTCGATGTGCTCGTGCAGAACTTTGAACCGATTGCTCTACTTGTGCTGGCACACTTCTATGCCGCCATTGGAACAGCGATGATTAGGATGGATCGTATTTGGTGGTGGTGGCAGGAGAAACATGGATTTAGTACGTCCCCCTTTCACTTCTCTTGCTTAAAATATCCGTTAAATTATCCGCCATGATCATCATGCTAACCCTAAAATTTGCAGTGGTCGACAATATTGCACGCTTCCTTGGCCCCGAATGGGACGCCTGCATGGCCTGGCCCAAGAAAATGGCTGTTGCCTTTCGATGCAACGCGAATCGACAGCCTCTTCCGCTCCCATGTCGACCGCTCGATAATCATTTGAGCATGGGAGATCTAGGACAGGTTAACTTCGGGAGGGGTCTTGAGGCTTGGGTGTGACATTCGCTACTGGCAAATGTCTTGGTTGGAAATGGGAATTTAGGGATGGAAATTTTGAATTCAGGTCCAGTGTGTTAGTTGTTATCTGTGGTATGTTATGAATATCTGGTGTGTTATTTGATCAGAAGGCTTAGCACGCGCTAAAATTTAGCTTTGTGGTTTGGATATTTGGTGTGCGGGTGTACATTGTGTGTGTATTTAGTAGCGCTAATAGCAAGTTTATTTGCAATATTTTCTGCGTGTGTTTTTGGGGTGAGGAGGGATTTCGATCTGAGGGGGTTCTCGTGTGGCGAAGTGATTTGGTGAGGTCCAGAAACTTGGTTAGGTATGTGGAGAGTTCTGAGGGGCAATTTCAAGTAAGGACCAAAGACCAGAAAAGAAGTTGTAGCTCCCTTTCACGTTGTTTTAAGCTATTACTCGTCCTAGACCTGCAGATAGAGCAAATACCCACTCTCTTAATTTAACTACGCGCCGTTCGGCAATTGTCCCGCATCTCTTCGATCTATATGAGTATATTCTCCCGGTCGGTAAACGAGAAATAAATGTCATTCTCGCAAGCAGGGGCAGAGAAGGAGTTTGCTTGTCCTTTCCTTATACAAACAGTCTTGCCATATGACAAGCGAAGTAAAATGTTTCTAGGAAATTCCTGTATTCTCTTGCTTAAATACGGAAGGGGATGAATCTTATATGTTCATGTTGCTACGAGCAACCGAGTTCTAAGCACGCTCACCCATCGCCATACTATAATCTCCTCCACCGTCCAATTTCCCCTACCACAAACTCTCTGTCCCTCTTGTCCACCTCTTCGACATCCCCGTCAATCTCCCCAACTTTGTCCCATCCACGACCACCTTGATTCGTGATAACGATCCTATTGCAGGACCACCGGCTCCACCAAAGGAGGCGCGGTTGTATTCACCAATCGTCTGTGCCCGATAGCTAGGCGCGTCAACCGCGGTTGTGGCTACAAACTACAGGCCTTAATAAATGTAAAATTGAGGTCATAGCACCTGATTTTCGGAAGAGTCAGCACCAATCACCTGGTCAGGATAACTCTTTACGGTCCGCTATTGGTCAAATGCTATCGCGTCATTTTACATTTATTTACCCCTGTAGGTTGTAAATATGCAAGCTGATAGTGCCTCAGGCAGCAAATATATACAGTCGTCAATCTTCCGAACTCGAAATGTCCCTCTTTAACTCAGCTTTGTATGAGCATAAATGAACGGTCATAATTAATCGCGTTCGACTCTCATTGAGCTCGCGCAGACATGCTGTCACGATGACGAAGACGAAAACGACCTGGCATCTAATCTTCCGCATCTTCTATACCTCGTTTTTTACAATCCTGAACATTGTATTGCTGGGGCTATTACTCATTACACCTGCCGATGCTATTCAGCAAGCTCTCGATAACCGGCAGCTATACAATGCCTTCGTTGTCGCTGGCTGCTACCTCCTCACCGTCATACTCGCTGCCCTAATATATGCCTCGAGGCTTTATACGAATCGTTCCGTACTCGCTGCTATTCCAAAGACGTGGATCCCAATCGAGAAAGGAGAAGTCAACAAGAAAGTCAGGAGAATGATAGTAGCCAGTCTCAGCAGGAGCGCAGCAATTGCTTGGGATTCTCGGCCTCGCGTCTCGCATCAACCAGCCACCGTCGTCTCCGAACCAGACAATCGAGAATCCATTGCCAAACCTCAAGCAACCGAACCCCACGACAAGAAGGGTGGATTTCTACACAAACGTCTCACAAAACCCGAAAAGCATGAGGAAACGGCTGTAATACCTCCGCCTCGCCCAGTCTGGGGAGACATTTGCCATGACGGATGGGCTTCACCAACGTCTCCTGATTTGCCGAACCTTCAATATACGACGGTAATTTTGGAGCTTCCTCATCTCATAGAAGCACGAGCTGTGTCCTTAGCACCAACGGACCCGGAGTCTTCCTCTGATCAACCAATGCCCGACATGAGAGTAGTCCAGTTGCTTCAACGACCAGCATCTATGGGACTCCGGGATTACCTCGCGCACCTCACAGGCCTTAATATCATCATCTCTCCATTTACAGCGGCAGAATTTGTCGACGCATACGAATATGCAAGATTTGGCACTCGGGCACTCAGCGAGTACCGCTTTCGAGACCTCATGAAGCAATTAGCTGAACTCTTGCGGAGCATGGTGGCCCTTGACCCAACTATGCTTTTGGACTTCGACGTGCAGCCGGAGAGTGATATCGATGATGATGCTACCTCGAGTCCTACACCTATCACGCCTCGTAGTCGGTCACTCGCATCTTCGCGTAGTGTCATCAGCCGTACTGGGAGCGAAGGCACAATTCGCACGACTGCATCTCGGCGTGTGCCCACCGCTGGCCTGGGACGTCCCGAGTTCAGCACAGCACCAGCAACTCCTAGGAGCAGGAGAAAGCCAACCTCGAGATCTCCAAGTGCAAACAGCTTTGCACAGAGCAGGGTGCCATACCAAGGGTGCAGCTCCTCATCAAATGAGAGTTTACGGTCGATCAGTCAAGGAAGTGTGATCAAGCTCAATATGACAAACGATGAGGGAAGCTTACCTTATACCCTAAACCTGACCCCCTCTCAGTGAATGCGAAACTTAGAGAGCTAGTTTCGATCATGCATAGCGATGGAGTTAAGGTTAAAGAGATGGAATTGGATAACGGCATTTTGAAAGATTACAATATTAATGTTTTACTCGAAACAGTCGCCATATATCACCCCTTCTTCCACCGTTACTTTCTTCCTCGTCAAATTTACCGCCAGCTCGAAAATCGCCAAAACCACTTCCACGTGATCATTCCGAGCTAAACACTTTTAGTACCCCACTGTTAACGACATGCCTCCATCGAAGGCTTTACAACTGTTCCCAGGAATCGCCGAGAGTCGTCACTTTGGCCTGTCGAGTGATTGGAAGCCACTGCTGCAAGAATAGCTCATCCAGTTGACGTTGAGCGGCTACTTCGATAGCTTAGACTTCTCTTGCCGTCGGTGTATTGAAGCATGGAGCCGCTATGTTGCTGTCACAGCAGCCTGTGACCGAGAAGACTGCTTAGCTTCGGACCTAGATCAAGAGTACTTCTGGGGGTTTTCTCACCTTCATGATGCTTTTTTATTTGTTCACCCCCTATTCTTTCAAGTGAAGCGGTACTATTTGGCACAGATCATCTTCTATGTCCCAAGTTGTGCTTCGGGTTCATAGTGGCATCGAAATGGTGCAAATACTCTGCGACGTTTTCACTGTGTGCTTTGCTGTCTGCCCTAGATATCGTGCTGTAGATTGCATTTGAATGGTTGGTATTGTTTAGGTACGCTGATGTGCGTGTCTTGGAGTCATTCCTTTGGTTGGCTTTGTTATGAGAAGATGATGCCGACAAAGTTGCTGTGTCACTCATGTATTGCGACCTGTATCAATGGCATGTTAGCCTTATAGGTCATCAATTGGTGTTTAGAAGGGAGGGTGAGCATACTCAGAGCCAGCGGTAGCGCCAGTGGAAGAGATCGTAGACGGCATTGTTGCATGTATCAAGCAAGGCTGATGATGTGGGGGATGTCAATATCGTCAAGAGAATGATGAAGTAAATTGCTAGAGGGCGAGATTGCTTCGAAAACATGATTCAAAAGTGGAAGTCACAAGTTTTATATAGCTTTCTTTCTGCTGGGTGAATGCCGTGTTTTATTGCGGCTTCTTGGCTCTAGTTTGGAAGACCGAAACTTCATGTGTGGGAAGATGAGCCTGGTTGGTGACCACATGGTCTGCCTTCTCTTCAACTTGTTCCCACGAGGAGGCGAGGCTCACAAGCGGTTGGCCCTATTGAGATGATGGGTTTATGTAGGGTTGCTTCAGCAAGGCAATTCTTCGGACGGCACAGTACATATATGAGACTCAACTCGCCTGATTCTCACTCGACAACTATGCATCGGGTACTCCAGACAATTGGGCACACACAAACTTTATTACCGCAACCATCCATGCTGTATACGAAGTACACCGCAGGCATACAATGCATAATTATCATCGTCTCAACAGTCCACGTAGCCCACAGGCACTCACAACCCCGCAGCCACCGAGTTGCATTCGCACCGGGTACTCGTCATGAATCAGAACATTTGAATGCACGGCACATATCTCACTTTATCTTATCGACATTCATGATCCAAGAGTTTGCCGAGCGCCAATCAAGGAGAACAAGAAGAAAGACAAGGAAAAGTTCGGGCGGTCTCGGTTACAACTCAGGACGAAGAATCGCAATTGCGACAGGCAAGGAGTAATATTCGAGTCGCATGTTGAAGCTAGGATCCCCAAGACGAACATATATCACACCTCCTAAATTTCTAAATTTCCGCATTGCCTTTTCCGTAATAACAATTCCGGGCTTTTAACTACGGAAGACTAAACATGCGGCTGTAGCCGATTTATCCACTTAGATGATGTCAGTGGTGGAAAAGATTGGTGTGCTGGGGCATCGTTGCAGTCTTTGTAGTTCGCAGTCATGCGACTCGAGGCGAGAATCGTTTTTATTCGGCGGGGAAGTGCCCAATCAAACCTTCCTACCTCGCAATCTTAGCTCGGCGGTAAGATGTTTGGAGAGTCAACGGTCACTTGATCTCGATCTTGAACTCGTTCGTAACGATTCTTTGGTCCGCGGAATCTAGGAGAAGTTGGGAAGCTTGGGCAGCTTTGAGAGTACTAATCATGATCGAGGGCCTCCTCCCACCTCAACTTCTGGATGACTTTTGTAGACCCTCGTTCTACGAGGTCTAGGAAGCCTTTTGTCTTCATAGCTCCCTCTTTAGGATTACGAGGTGAGTTCCTGGCTATTGTAGGGGGGACGACAAGAGCAACAACAAGCTTCTCGTATTTGATAAGCATGTTCTGCGGTCGTACAAGGTGGGGATGCTTGATTCAAGTTGGGGGGGGGACATTATACTTACCGGTTTTTATATAGGGCGCGGTACATAAAATAAGGATGGCAGAGTCAAATTAAGGATAGGGAACATTGGACTTGACGAATTTTTCAGGGCACGCCATACGAAGGAGAGAGACTCGAGTCAGATGAAGGGGGTGGTAGTACTTAACGGCGTTCCATATATTACATGTTTTGCAATCGTGCAGCTGCTCATATAGAGTCTCTCACCGCTCTTTAAACAATCCTCTTCGAGATCATCATGAAACATGTGCTCTTAGCAAATCAAATACGGATAGGAGAGATCCGTTCGGGCATTGTTCTAGCATCTGAGCGAGGACTAGCATCCATCAAGGTGAAATTCCGCTATAAATATCGCAATAAGTACAGAACTGAGAGGACAATCGACCGCCCAGCTCAGAGCCTCAGTCGTGTACGATTCTGTAGCTCTTTTTCGGGTGGATACTGCCACGGTTCCCTGGTTTGCGAGCGTACTGTGGAAGTTATCATGATGAGTTCTCCTCTTAAAACCAACTTGGGTTTGCAGAAGAACATAAGTATACTTAAGTAAATGCTCCGAGAGTATGTGTAAAAGCCTTAATCATAGTGATTTCCAACGTCCATGGCTGTTCATCCGTACATGCTCTAACTTTAATATCCGAACGAGACTTATCACGAGCCAACACCACATTCCCTGTTAGTACTCGGTGAGGAGAGCAAGGGGAAGCATGCCACAGCCTTATCGGTATTCCTGGGGCAGTTAAACATGCAAAGCCATTCTTGTGGAGCTGGAGACGGTCACAAGATTGCTCCCGTGGGTGGCCGGCTTCCCTGTCGCACGCTAGGTTGATCCTGGGTTCACGCTACTCAATGCGATCTCCTTCGTCATCTCACTTCCCGCTTTCGAAAGCTTCGGTGTAGCTGCTCGAGTGCTGGCACCAAAGGGGGTTGTCCAGCCGGCTTCCAGGGAGTCCATGTTCAGCGCAGCCATGCACCGGAGCTTTTAGCCTACCGAGACCACCAACCTTGAGTGATTGTGTGATTGCTGGATGATTGACCTGGCCCGATCCAGGGAAACGGGTGGTCCTGGGGAGTTGAGCGTGGAACAGGGAAGGCCCCGCATTAGCCATCAATGTGGAATCTGTAAATGAGGCTTCAAGGCCGCATGACAACGCCGCGTTATGCCAACGGTGTTCTCTGCGGCTACACCTGAGCCGCCATCTAACCTCCTGTTGCCCCCTGACGGACAGACGTCGTGAAAATCGCACCGAGAATCGGAGGCACATTTGGAGTGACGGTTACAGTAACAACTTCGAAGCACATGCTTCCCATCACACGCTTCTATACAAAACATAAAGAAGTAGATTGAAGCGTGAAGGAAAGGGTATGTATGAGCTAGGGAAACTGACCACATGGACTTATTGGGTAGCATAACCCAAGGGAAGTCTGAAACGAAAGGGGGATGCGCGATGGCTTCTTTTACATCAAAATCTTGCACTTCACCAATGATCCTACATTTTCGCTACGGTACCTATTGAACAGATCAAGCGACTTAAAAGGGGGTTGTGCAAAAGACTGGGGCCTTGAATTGATCTGTGCACAGTCTAATCGGGCTACACGGTATTGAAGGTTGAGAATGGGCGGCTGGGTGCTTAAAATATGATGATTGAGGACCAATTACAAAGAACAGTTGACTTTTCTACACACATGCGGTTGTATTGCCAAGCTTGTTGGAGGTGTCGATAGCTACCTCAAAATACATAATCAAACGCTCGAAGGCGTCGAATTGGTATATTTCAAGTGAAGTGACTTTAGCGAACACAATCACTGTAAGTCCATACTCATCTTCTTGGACTATGCGTTTCAATTGCGATACTCTCGCAGAGCTACGCCTTAATTACTGCGTACCACACAAGTCCTAGAGCACCCCCTGCTAAAATAGCAAGGGGTGCACTCATACCAAACCATTTCCCCCCTACGAAGCTACCTGCCGTGACAGCAACCCACCAAGGATCACCTCCAAGTGGATTTCCATTGCCAGTGATGCCATCCACATACCCAATCTGCCACAGCTTATAGACAGCCGTGAACACCAAACCTACTGCTCCAGCATTCACTCCTCTGAGAAGAGACAGAAGCCACCTTTTCGAGCGCAGCACAGTCCAGAAGCCCATAATACCGGTAATGATGACGAGTCCCGGAGTGAATATTCCTGCAGCTCCTATCAGAGCTCCTGCGAAAGATGGGAGCGACGAATTAGCCGTCGCTAAGGCACCTAAATATACCGCGAAGTTGAAATTCGGACCTGGGAAAGCTTGGATGATCGCTAAACCGAGTAAGAAGTCTCGAGGTGAGACCCAACCTTCTGCGACGATGTACTCGCGTAACAAAGGAATTACGACAGGACCTCCGCCAAAAATTATGGTTCCTGCTAAGTAGAGATTGTTGAAGAGCGACAGCCCAAGAGGAGGTGATTTAAGAAGGGACCGGAGAATCATGATCGTGAGGAAACTGGTGAAGAAGGCGATGAATATGTAAATACCGCTTTTCCAGTCTATGATGTTGAGCTCTATACTTGATGGGACAACGCGAACAGATTCTTGCGACGGCCCAGAGCGCGGGCTATTTGCTTGCAAGCCTGGTGGCACGGGGGGCGAAGTTTCCTGGGTAGAGACCGGTATGCGGCGTAAATGCAAGTGGTTGTTGTCCTCACCATGGGAGTCCAACGCAATCGTCGGCGGATTCTCGATTTGTCCTTGCTGTTCCTCGACTTGCAGAGCAGGATCGCGACTCCGCCAAAATGGGCGGAACAGAGTGTGCAACCAGTGATAATCCCAGATGACCGTGCTCACTCCAGCTGCGAACATGAGCACCGGATAGTACCAGAGAGCAGTATACAACATGCCCGCAACTCCTCCTAAGAATACCAACATCCGGGTAAGTTGGTCAGTGATTGCTTTTTCTGCAAGCTGGACGGCGGCCAAAGCAATAATACCGACAGTTGCAGCATTGAGACCAGAGAGAAGAGCATACACTGGTGCGGGAAGTTTGTCGCCTATTCGAGAGACTCCAAGTGAGAGTCCGTACATCCCAAGTGCACCAGGAAGACTGTGAGCAGGTTGAGCCAACATTCCAATCTCGGAGAAAAAGCAACTTACCACCATAGAATAAAAGCAAAGAGGCCAGCCACAAACCCTCCATGGATGTAGTTGATCACGAAAAACATCTTTGTGCTTCCTGGCCCAGGGGTCGCCTGACAAATAGCAAAGATCTCTTGATACTTGGAAAACATCAGAAGCGTTCATCTTTTTCACACCAGCACCTACTAGTTGCTCATCTATCCATTTCTCTTTCTCAACAAACTTTCGGTGGAACTACAGCTCGTCAACAGATTGTCATTGGCCTCGTTTCGGGGTTTCAAACGATTTGAAAATGCACAGGCGGGCTCCCAAAAGCCGTAAAGCCCAAGTGCCAATTCACGCGCAAGAAATCCAACACTTGACTCAATCCTTCGGGGCACGCCAAAGTGTTCGAATTTGAGGTACTGCGTGCGGTTGCCAAGAGCCCTGCTATCTGGCGACAGCCCTCGCGAATACTGATATTTGTTCTCGGGTGCGCCATTCTTGCGATTTGAAAACATGGGAGGGAGCTGAGAAAGAAGAGCCGAGAGTTGTCGTAAATACGCTCCGGCTTGGTGTTGACGCTGGACAGGCTAGACTGTATTAGGCGGAATCACGTGATATTGGTTTCCACTCGTATGATTTGCCTTGAGGGGACTTTCTGTTTGGTGATTCAATATGAAGACTATAAGAAGATATTATATCAGAACAGAAACAAATAAGAGTTATTCTCACATGACGTGCAAGGGTCAATTAAGTAGGAAAAGGGGGGAGGCTCGCTAAATTTACCTCCCGTGTCAATCATGGGAAATTACAAGTACCAGCCATTAAAAACAGTCTATGAAAGAGTGTTTCCCCTGTCGTATGAATCATTTGCCCCGTCGTACTTATGTTTCTTGTCGGATGCTTTAATGTTGGTCATTAGTGTTTAGTTAAGCCAACGAGAAAAAGATTTGAGGGTATGGCACGGGTAGTAACTCACACAGGCATCACCCCGAAAACGTATAGCCATGTCTTAACTAGATCGGTTTCTATTTCTCGTTGAGCTGAGACAATAAGATTGGAATGTCTTCAAACATTCCATGTCTTCAACGGCGAGTTTCACTCTGCAGAAGAAGAAGATCCAGTGCGGAGCACCTACCTAGATTGGAGTATACTGGAACCTTGTCTGCAACTTGACAATATCTAGATGACATGTCTCAAAAGCGATGCTTCTCGGCGGTTGAGCTGACGGTCTCGTTAAACATCTCTTCATCACACAGAAATACCACGCAGAGGAAGAAACCCACGAGATTTTAAATTTGACAACCTTCCTTCTTAAAAGTGAACGTGGTCGCCACCATTCCAGTACTGTGGTCGCCAACATATCCTCAATATCTGCACCCTGGTTAGAAAATGAAGAATACAGCACCAATACCAATACTTCTGTAGATAATTATCATGCCAGCACTGCGCGGACAAAGCCATACTGCTTCGAACTCAGTATCTGGGCCCGATTGCCTTGTAAGAGCTTCCAGCTTAGGAAGATAGCGGCTATCATAGTTTGGCTGTCTCATCTGTAGTCGTCCCACGATATAGGGGTACGGGTTCAATGCGACTGCACATACAGCCACCACAATCAGAGCGCGTGTATCATTCCAATGACAGAAACTCCTGATCTTTCTGACGCACAAAAAAAAAGCGGTTCGGATTCCAGGCAAAGCCAAAGTAAGACCCAGGCCGATCAAAAGCCAGGACATAGTCGCCGAAGGCCTCCATCTTTTGTGCTTCATTGATCGTATGTTTCAAGCCAATTTCCTCAAGTGAGCTGATGATTGGCAGACAATGTAAATTAGAAGCTCTACTACCCTGTATTTTACTTGAACTGTCCAGGTCCTAGAGTACTGATATATATATATGACCCCGCACTGGCTAATAAGGATAGTTTCCATATGATCAGCCACTTGTAGGCGACAAGCCAAGTCCTTCTACTTGAGCGACCAGTCTGCTGCCAGATTTGAAAGAATAGGAAGCCTCCAATCATTGAGTAAAATGAACTTCCCATCGTAACCTAGACTTGAAGCAAAACGAAATCACGGTTGTCTTCAACGCAGCCCTACGGAATCACATGTGATTCAAACAAATTCGAATAGTACCATAGCAACGGATCGAAAGAATGGTCCTTTGTGGACATCCGCCTTTCCGGCTTCAACTCTTCTTCAAACTATACAAATTGCCATTTCGAGACAGTAAGCCTATGTACGGTTGTAACGTAATAGCTTCGTGGCGAAGCGAAGTAAAGCTCTCAGCTTTTGACACCAGAAAAGATAAAAATGAGCTACTAGGTCGAATAGACCTCACCATATCTCCTCCTTGATGTATCTGATTCAGTACTCCCCAGTCTTTATTGTCACTGCCAATCTGTCGAGGACATACCTGCCGGCAGTGATTGGCTCATACTTCGAAGGATTCTCCTCGCTGACGCATGAAGGGAGTGTCTCAACCTTTTCATCGTAGTTGATGGAGAAAAACAGAGGGATGCTGTATCTCTCCTTCGATGTGCGATTCACGACTCGGTGGACTGTGCTCTTGTACTTGTCGTTCGTCCAGCGCATCAAGAAGTCCGCCACATTCACCACAATCGCACCTTTCAGAGGCTCTGCACTAACCCAACGACCATCCGGGCTCAAGACTTCGAGACCGGAAGTAGAGTCCTGAAGCAGTAGTGTAAAACACTCATAGTCCGAGTGTGCTCCGAGGCCGATCTCTTCGTCTGAGTTGAGTTGGGAAAGAGGCTTTTGGTTGGTACTTGGTGGGTATCTGATGAGTCTTGCAATTCCTCCTGGGTGTGTTGTGATGGAGTCGAAATACTGTTCTGGGAGATCGAGGGAAAGCGCGAACAATCGGCATAAGTGTCGACATAGCTGGAGAACCTGAGGAATTATCAGTCGAAGTTGCGACGAGAGCGTTGGTTCCTTACATAACCATAATACTTAGCAATGCCTTGGTAGAAGCCTGGCAAGTCAGCCTCGGCCGGCCATAGATTTACTCCTCCATCTCTGCTTCCATCCAGCTCTACGTAGTTTCCATCACCACCGGTAGGATCAAGACCAGTTTCATAGCCCCAATTGAAGCCTTCCTTTGTTTCCTTGCTATCGTCTTCGGGATTGACAGAAGAATACGCAGCAGGTTCGTAGCCACGGAATTGATTCGAGTGCTTCATATGGATACGCTCTTTGGCGTCGGCAGAAAGCTCGTGGAAGAATCGCGCAGCGAGTTCGAGCGTGGCGTCGCAGACAGCTTGGGGAATGCCATGGCCAGTTATATAGAAGAATCCAACCGTGGTGCAAGCCTCATTGATCTTGTCAGCTACTGACTGTCGATCCGCCAATGATTCGGAGAAAGAGCGCGTGAGGTCAATTATAGGAATTGACGTAAAGGCAGGAGACGCGTTGTCGGAGGTTGCTTGGAGACGTTGGTGGAGATATTCCTTGGCTTTTTCTGTGGCGGCCATTGTCCCTGCACGATGAAGTCGTAATTGCCGCGATCACCTCACACAATACAGTGACGTCGAGAAAGGAAGAAATGTTGGACGGGGTAAAGTTTGTCTTGGGCTTTTATCTGTTGTTCCTGCATATCTTTGATGTTACAAGCTTCAGACATGTGGTTACTCGATGAACTCGATCACGTGCATCCAAGGATGGGATATAACCTTAGATTCTATTTCTATTTTCTAACTAAGTTTTCTTTTCTTCTCTCTTAGAGTTTACCTTAAATATCTTAACCTCAAGTCGTTTGGGTTATTAATAGTACTTTAATATTATTGCATTCTGGGTATGTAGAATTGATTGATTCCTTAAAGTTGAGGGACTCAACTCTTCTTTAAATACATGAGAGAATCTCGGTAATAAACTATGGAATGATGTATGAAATGAATGGTTTATTACATTCTTCTGAGCGAAGGAGGAATGTAACAAATATATATTCTAGTATATAATAGTAATAATATTTAAAGTTGGCCTCTACACCGTGGAGGGGTCGTCAAAAAACTCACAACTTCCTTCGAACTTACTACGATGGACGATGTCAAGAGTAAATCCGTATTCCTCCTACCTTTTGTAAACTCGTAAACTATCTACAACTTAATACCGATCTTCAAGCCTCACGAGACGTTATCCTAGATGAGATGGTGTATATCTTATTACATATCGTAGGCTAGCCTATCTCGAATTATACTGTCTAGAAGGCGTTCTGAAAATCGGGTGATAACGGTAGCAAGGCAAGTAGTAGAAACCACAACTAGTTATACAATTAGCTAATTAAATTCATGGAATATTCTATGAAGTACTTACTACGTTAAATATCCTATACAAGGACGTTATAAAGCCCCCAGGTATTAAAACGCTAATCGATGATAGGATCTCTAGAGATCTATGATTTAACCGTACTTCGATAACTGTATTGGTACCATTAATAGTACTGTACATATATTGCTGCCAGAGGCGGTTTTTTGCGTAAGCTTTCGTGATCGGGAGGGGGTATTTGTTAGTATCGTAGCGATATTAAGATTTAGTAGGAATAAATGAAAATACAGTGGTTATTTTGGAAAAGAACCTTGGAATACCTACGATACCGAATTATAAAGGTCACGAGAAAACTCGATCATAATGTTATAATCTGGTCCCGGTATAAGTCAACGCGATTTCAGATTTGCCGAAAAACTCAAAAACTCATTGAGCGCTTGGCAACTATTATACCGAGATACTAGTATATCAAAAGCGCCAAATAACCGGTTACCCGTATTTTGCTTACTATTTGGCCCTCAGTTTTTGATCCAAACGGTGCCTAATAAGTTAGCTGAACCCACCAACATGCTTCGAAATAGAATACTCCTAGAGGCTCCCCACGCTTTCAGAAAGATTCTCCATAGTTTCGGATCCGCGCAAACATATGCGCTGGTCAATCCGCACTCAAACATCTCGGACGGAGTCGTCCTAACTGGATTCTCTATGAACGCCCCATTCGCCTTATTCGCCTCATGGTTTGCAGCTTGCAAACCCCAGCCATCCTCTTCCGTTGCCCAGTTTGGCCAGAGAGATGGCCCGGGCATTCATAAACATATATGCCATTAGTGTCTTCGACTGCCTTGTTCCGAGCGACCTCACGACCATTCCAGAACCACAGGGCTTGTTGAATGGAGATTTCGTGCCTCCTACACTATTACGATCCGGTGATCCTCACCCTCGCCGACTAAACTAAGCAGCCTGTCGTAGCTGGTGAACTTCCTACATCAAGAAGTTTGCCCCTGATAAACCACTACGCGGGGCCTGTCTTGGTCATCAATAGCGTATATCCAGCCCAATACTGGGAATGAGATTAACAAGCATTATAATGCTACTACGGCATACGATATCATCGATTTTCTTCTTCAATAGCAAGTGTTTAATGACATCTAAAGTTAGTTACTGAGAGCGCTTTGCGAATTTGCCTGATTGTTGAGGGGTTAGGTTAATGGGAAACTAGTAATTGCTATATATTTACAACTGTACAGTACAACACCTTCCATCTGCTCTCCCCATACACAATACCATATATAATAATACAAACTCATTCACATTTCCACTCCACATCTCTCCAACCCATGGGCCATAGCCATAGCAAGCACCTTCCAACCCCACCATGCAACCACCCCTGCATGTCTTATCGCCCCACCCCAACCGAACTCGTCTGGAGCCCCTGTATTACTTCATGCAAGACATCTTCATTTCGAAGTGCAACAAACACCACAACTCATCTCCTTCGTCGGGTCTGAAAGTACTCACATGATCGTGAGGCCGTTGGGGAGGCCGGATTTGAGGCCGCGTCAACAGAGAAGGTGAAAATTTCGCCAGGAGAAGAGGAGCGAGGCATCACGTGAATAAGAGCAAATTTTCCGACGGGATTCTCATAAAGTCATCCCGAGTTTTTGGGCGAAGCGAGAGAAGTGAAAGTCAAGATTGCCTTTTGTCGTATCAACATCGGACGTCTTTCGAACTCGAGAAGACGGACGTTCCTCGACCAGTATAATCAGACGGCGGGATGAGTGACTGTAACCATGCGGTGTAACGAAACAACTGGTATGTTGTCTGTCATTTATTGTATGAATCTTTGAATACATGCTAATATCAAAACCAACAGCTGTGTCTCTCAAAGACCGAATTATCCTGGTCCCGTATGAGGCCGCACACGTGACCACGTACCATGAAGTGAGTTATTGAGATTCTCATATTGGACATGTATTCAAATCTCCTGGTACTAAGGAGAATGGTGTTCTGATTCTCCATCATTCTCCTTAAATCTCAAGATAAAGTTTATTCCCCCTCTGGTTCCCTGATGGCAAATTTCTAACATCGACCTTCACAGTGGATGAAAGACCCAGTCAGTACCCATTTCGCTCCTTGAGTAATAATGTCTTCACTTCCCTAATGCTAAGGCATCACGCATAGGCCATCCAAGCATCAACCGCTTCCGAACCCCTCGCCCTCCCCGAAGAACACGCCATGCAGCAATCTTGGCGAACTTCCCACGATAAATTAACTTTTATAATCTGTCTCCCTCTCCCTCTCCTGTCCCCTTCATTATCTAGCCCTTTAGACACGGCGTTTGTCCTCAAAGGCGGAATAGACGACAGCCCCTCTCGGATGGTTGGCGATGTGAATTTATTTATTTATGATAATTGCGAGGAAGATGATGAGGAAGATGATGAGAAAGAGAAGAAACAAAGAAAGCCTTTGGTGGGAGAGTTAGAACTAATGATTGCCCCCACAGCTCAGCGTCGACAAGGGTATGGGCGATCCGCATTACTCGCTTTCTTGCACTACATCCTCAAACACCTAGACGAGATCCTGGCTACTTACTACCGTGGGGCTGAGTGGTCCCAGGAGTCGCGGGAGGAGAAGCCAAGGCGGGGTGTGGAGAAGATACAATTCAAGGTGAAGATCGGGGAGGATAACACCGCCAGTCTTAGACTGTTTGAGAGTTTGGGTTTCGTGAAGGCGAGGGAGACGGCGAATTATTTCGGGGAGTTTGAAATGGACCTAGCAGATCCAGTCGTGGAGATGTGGAGTCAGGGGATACCAGGGAAAGGTAAGGGAGGAGAGAGTCCACTTGGCGAGGGCTACGCAGAACTCACATATGCACCCTTTGTTACGTCGGTGCTCAGTAAAGTCGAACCCCACGGCCCCGAGCTGAGCTCGAGCTGAGCTACTCGGCAGAAGCCGAGGGGAGATATAGTGTAGAGAAACTCACCAATTGAGACGACTCGGCTTCAAAGATCGGATGATTAGGGGTATGATACCCAGGGGGGCAGACAAAAGTACGTCTCAAAGGCCGCCCTCCAAATACCAGTCAACCAACCTCTCCACGCACCACAATTAACATATTGATTTCCCCGGCTCTCCTCCATGCCATTCTTCCCCTTCGAATGCACATACCCCTCAAATAATATCCCTAAAGTCATATCAAATTGGTGTGGAGTCCACAGAGAGCGTGTCAAACTTCCACAATGGGACTTTCAAGCAATTTCCCACACTGCCTGTTTCGAGGGATTGCTTGCTTCGCTCGTTAAAGAAAGAAGAGCAAGATGGGGCAACCTAGGACAACGTTTGCTGAAATGTATTGAAAACAGTAGCTGTGAGATGGAATATCTAGTCATTTTATCATGCCAATATTTCATTTATTCCAAACTGTATGGAATTATCTTCGTTCTAAGTAAAGAGGAGACGGCCGTACTATGCTACCATTCTCACCACTTTTCCCATTCCGTCATTTCCCTCATAATCATAATGCAGCATATGTAAGTGACCCCATTCCTTTGCTCTCAAGAGAGCGAAAAGAGAATCTAGCCTCGGTCAGTCTACTGTGTTGGCTCAGCGCCATCCTTGAATCTAAACGCACCACTCATTAGTTTCATTCCTCTCCGAACGCGATATTTCATGGGAAGAAAAGGGGAGAACTTACTTCTTAACCACCCTCTCTATCCCATCTAACCCCATCTTCAACGTCTCCATCTTCGGCCCATAACTAAACCTAACAAAATGATGACATGGACTATCAAAAAGATCTCTCCTCTTACTCGGATTCAGATCAAAGAAGATACCTGGTACCACAATGACTCTCTCCTCAAGACACGCCTGGAAGAAATTCAGCCCGTCACTGATGGCAGGTGGGAGACCCTCGAGGTCGAGCCAAATGTAGAAGGTGCTGTCGGGGACGGTCTTGATGTTGAAGCCCATCTTGCGGAGACGCTCGATCACGTAGTCGCGCTTGCTACGGAAGTGAGTCTGTAGGGCTTTCATCTCGGTGAGGACTTTGTTGGGTTCGAGCATAGGGATGGCGGCTTCTTGGAAGGGGACGTTGGCGCCGCCGTCGAGGTAGGAACCGCAGGAGCCGATGGCCTTGATGAATTCCTGTTTCGATATTTAGTTTGGGCCTAATGGTAGGAGCGGGAGGTGGGTGTTACCTTGGGACCAACAATCCACGCAATTCTCCAGCCAGGAAGCCTGAAGCGCTTGGTGAGCCCATCAATGATCAAGACGTCGTCCTCGTCGACGTCCTCAATGTTGTCAGCAGCACTGATCGATGTACCATCACAATCACTAGTGTAATTGTAGCCACCATAGAACTCATCCATAACCAGGGTAGCTCTATCACGGCAGATATCTTGAATCTCAGCGAGCTCCGGGTTCTTGACAACCTTTCCAGTGGGGTTGCGTGGGTTCGAGGTGAGGATAACAGAGGTACCACGAGCGATTTCCTCAGCGATCTTGTCTGGGTGGATATGGTAGCCATCCTCCTCCGCCAACGGGGAAGGAATGGCAGCAAACTACTCCCAATTAGCACTCCACCACCCAATCAAGCTCCAGACACTCACGTTCTTGAACAACGACAACATCTCGTTATAAGCCGTATAATCCGGAATGAAAAAACCCAGATACGCATTATTCAAAACCGCCGCAATTCGAATCAACCCCGCTCGTCCCCCAGGCACGATACAAACATTCTCCCACGTGTACTGTGAATCCTTGCCCTCACGATGATGAGCATTATACAGATTTGCCACCGCAGCTCGCAAACTCTTGATACCAGCGGTAGGTCCGTACTCGCGGCCGGCCATGGTGACATTAATCTCCTTGGGACGCTCGAAAGAGCCCTCGATGTCATCGTCGACTTCGGGGGCGCCTTGGCCCAAGTTTGCCCACTTATCGGGCTCGTCGAGGAAGCCATGTTCGTAGGCGCGTTCGGTGCACCAGATCACACCGGTGGAGGCGCGGGTGGGATCGAGGCCGGCGTGGGATTTGTGGCCTTCGTGGGCGTTGCGGAATTGGCGATGGATTTTGGAGTTGGTCTCTGGAGGAGATTTCAATCAGCTTGTCTGTTCCGAGAACTTGTTGGTCATAGGAGGTGGGTTTGAAGATGGAAGGCTCCTGCAAACGGACGAATGCCCCTCATGTACAGGTCTTAACGAGGTAACCGAATGTAAACAATACAAATGCTTGGCAACGAGAAGAAATCCAGCCGTTAGAGAATATAGAGGATCAACATACCATTAGCACTCGGCTCATGCGAACTAAACCTCCTCGCAAATCTTGTCGACTCCCTGGGAACACCAGACGAGCGATTCATAGAGAACTTGCGGTTGTTGAACGACATTTTTATTTTTGCTTCGAGGCCGTCTCTTTCTCTGTTTCTCTCCCCTCTCAATCGAACAGAAAGCCTTGCGGAGGACCTAGATATGACGAAAAGTATCTCGGGAAAGAACGAGAAAAGAAGAAACAAAAGTCAATCTGCGGAGGGCGCAGGAATTCAACCGGGAGCCCTGCTTGCTGTTTGCGCAAGCTCGAATGGATGCGATGAATACTGTATGTACTGTACCGTTGGGATGCCGAATCAAGTGCGCCTCACTCACCGCCAAACGGAAAATGCTTATCGGCGCCCAAGATACGATTCTCGACCCAGAAAGTGGCTTAATTGCTCCGGAAAGTATGCAAAGTAAGGCTTTTGCTTGTGATCTTTACATGCCGGCACAGACGTCTCTCCATTTAATACAAATGGCCGTTGATTTGGAATTGTCTTCAATAGCCAAAGGCAGTAAATCCTCTCTCTTCCCTAGATCTTCCCGACGCTCAATGTACGACACTTTACGTACCCGTTCCGAGTTATTCGGCCAAATTTCGACGATAACTACGTATTACTGGTTCCACCAGAATCCATCCCGAATTGCGCGACTGGCTAATGTGTGACCGACACGAAATATCGAATCACACGTGGAGGTTTCGCCCGTGGTTTCGCCCATCACTTCGCCCGTGCTTCGCCTTGCAATATTGATCGTGCTTCATTTGAATGATTTGGGGGACAAGAAAACGAAATCTGAGTTACGGTATAGCTACGTAAGTATACAGGGCAAGTCTATAGGAAACGAGAAACAAGTGGCAGACCGCGCCGAGTCTTAGGAAATATCCGCAGCTGCCTCGTCCTCTTCCAGCATCTGTTTGAACGAAAAGGGCTCAAAGGGTATGCCGTCTCCCATGAAATGCTTGCTCATGGCCTCCACCCAGTGCAAGCGCAGACTGTGCAACATGGCACTGGTACCTTCCATGACCACCAACACGGCAATCGTCAAGAAGAACCAGGCGTAGAACGTTACGACAACCATGATGACACCTAGGGGTCCGGTTATTGCGAACCCGTTGGCCAATGTCATCGACCATAGCACGGTGGACAGTTGTTGATGTGCAAGTGACAAGGCCCACAGACGCAGGTACGAGGCAGTGTGAGAAACGCAGTTCAAGCAGAATTCTGAACCTGTTAGCATAATCTTAAGGCATCGTAGGTATCGATGGACGTACCAATGGTGTGAATAACTTGATGGATCATCACTTCGGAGAATTCAAACTCTTCGTGTTCCTCATCGCCACCAATATCCTGCGTGATCATAGCCACGCCTTCGCCATCGCTGGCGAGGCTGCTTCGACCATCCAAAGTGTTGCTGTCGTCATCGTCCCCGTCTAAAGCGCTGACGCGGGAAGGTTCGCTAATACCTCTATAGCCCTTCGCGCGCGCCTTATTGTGTTCGTATCGAAGGTAGACTGGCTTCATGAAAAGCAAAATCGGCACTTGAACCACTGCAATAAGGACAAGGAATATCTGAAGTGGAGCTTGGCCTCTATACAGTGGCTCTTCAATCGTACCAGGAGATAGGAACATATAGATCAACATGTTCAGGAGCCCGGGAGGTGATTGGTCAATGGCATACCAGTCGACTGACCATTTGTAAACGATGGTGAAAGCCAAATATCCGAAAATCGACTGGAAGAAGATCATTCCTGGAATGAAGACACCCCAGATATCAATTGGGGTCTTAAAGTGACGGGCGTTGATGTAAGAAAGGCAAAGAGAGTAGGTCATGTGTGCCCAACCCATCAAAATACTCAACTTCATCTTGTAACTGTTCGTAAACAAGAGATCGTTTTCGGTATCGTGCCACATCCAATCTAAACCGAAGGGATAACGATAATCACCTTCCAGTTGCGCTAAGACGGTGTCGCCTGGCTTATAACCCTTTGGGAGGTCCCAGTTCCAAGCACTTTTGAAGGGTGACAAAGACTTCGAGAACACATCGTTGTAGATGAGACCAGTGTACATGGAGTAGATACCCATCATGAGCATGATATATCGTCCATAGAACGCCATGCTAAAGAGCTCGTCTCGGACCTTTTTCAAGGACTTTTCCCAATAAATCATTGCGGCGGCCGCAACAACCATTAGGAAACCATGCCCAAAATCACCAAACATGACGGCGAATAAGAATGGGAAGGTAACAATAGTTGGCAGTCCAGGATTGACCTCTTGGTATTTGGCGGTTCCGTAGGCATTGATGATGGTCTGAAATCCTTCTGTGAACTTGTTGGTCTTCTGATAAGTTGGTGGAGTTTTGTTTGTTCGAATCTCGTTGATGATCGAAGGAACTGAAAGTCCGGCTCGGTTGTTTACATCGTGGAGGGTACCCTTGATAGCGCCTAGAGAGTTGGTTGGACACCATGCCTCTGCAATCAATGTCTTCCGAGCTTGATCATATGAGAACAGATTGAGTGTTTGGTAAGCTGCCTTTTCCTTCTTGATAAGAACCATCCAGGCAGCTAAGCTCTGAGCAATCTGGGTAAGTTCAGCATCCAGGGTCGTCTTTGTGTTTCTGAGGACGCTGCCAAGATCTCCCAGTCGTGTGTTGACCTCGTGAATCTGGTCTCGACGGAGATCACTGTTCTCATCAACGCTGTAAAGATCAGCTCCAAGGGACTCGGAAATCTTTCGAATTTTCGCGATAATTTCCTTCCCGTGTGCAAAGATGAGGAAGACATTCTTCTTGATCGGCTCATTGTTTGCAGGATCGATGAGTTCTTCGGAGATTTCGGATTGGTTCATGTAGAGATTGCCTCTCAGTGTTCGCCACAAAATACGCTCGAATGCTGCAACTCGGTCCCTTGGAATGACGCCTGCCACGAATCCAATATTCATCACAGAGAAGGATCTCTCAGCGTCGCCATTCTGGCCTATAGGATGTTGCTCTACGTCCTGGAGTAAAGGGGCATCGTCGTCCTCAGTGGAAGCTCGAATTTCCTCTACGTTGCCGTGTGCCCTGTCAAAGAACTGACCAGCTTCCCTTAAAACACATCGCCACTCAATCAATTCCACCTCTCGCTTCTTCAATGTCTCGTAGCTATCATTAAGAGAGGCGACTCGTTGCTCAAGGCTTTGGCTTCGATCAGACAATTCGTCGATTTCGGATGCGGAAGGAGGAGCAAGCGTGTTGACATCTAAATCTATCTTGCGAAGAGGGATTCCTGCTTTCTCCATCTGCGAATGGAAGTATCCTGTGTGCAATTAGTATTTAGGGGGTTCATATGATGCCGCTTGACATACGAAGCTGTCTTTCAACATTGTCGAGTCTTCTTATCTCTTGCGTAAAGGTCCTCTGAAAAGCTGTCACCTCCGAATTGAGCTATCCAAAGCATTAGTACATAGCTTCCTACCACTGTATCTTCTCTTACATCGCGAAATTGAACCTGGCCAAGCTCTCCCAAAGCATTAACGATCTCGCGACCGATTTCTTTAGCAACGTACAGCTGGACGATGCTCATGTCCGCCGACCGGAACATCGTATCCTGTGCGGGAGCCATGGTGGCAAAGAATGGGGCCTCTTCCCGGACTCTCCTTTATGGCTCTGAAGCTCGAGGAGCTTTGTTGACAATGGAAGGGTTATCGTATCGTAGCGTTTCGTTGCTGAAGTCAGCTTTGGGAGGTCGCGAGGCCCGTTCAGCATCATCTGAAGAAGCTGGCTTGGCAGGTGCACGTGATCGGTTATACCTAAATTTGGAAGCCTGAAGAGCCGCAACTCCCTTCCTTCATCGACATCCATCTCCATCTCTTCCTTCGGACTACAAATCAATTTCTTGCTTCCTTTACCAACAACAATGGACCGGAACCAGTTTCCGATCCTGGTAGTCCTATGGCTAGACATACCACTACGAAAGTACAGGAGTCTCTTGAGAGGAATGTCGACAACTCGTCACAACACAGCGATTCATCCCCCTATTTTCAAACGGCTGGATTGACCTTAGCCATCACGACGATTACATGTTCTATGTTCTAGCTTGGAAAGTGACATGTTGTTATGAGCTTCTCATGTCCGAAGCCTTTTATCCCCAAGTTTATCTATCATCATTGTCTGTCAATCTCGAGAAACAGCTTCAAAAAGGCGCGGCACACACCCCGCCCCTATCCTTTGGCTCGTTAATTACCCTCAATCTTTCTATTCTGTCCACTTCTCTATTTTTGATCTGTCCTCCGGTTTTGTTGCACATCGCAGCAACATGCCACGTTTTTGAAGCGCTCGAATTGTCGGTGAGCCACGTGTATGCATTTTAGACCAACACTTGGGCTGTGCTGAGTGGTTGTTAGCATTGTCAGATACTGTTTTGTTGCACTTCGCAATACCACGTTTTTATTCTTCTGGAATCTTGGCACAAGGTCATGCGAAGTCTCGTGTTGGCTGCAGGTGTTGTTGGCGTCCAACAAAGTGTCGTTGGTTGACTTTCTATCCGTTTATAACGTAGGGGGCACCTGTCTGAGGCATCGACCTCATCCATACAGTGTGGCACGTCTACCAGCAGTTTCCAAAGGTAGTTTAGTCATTGGTCCTGCAGCGCTCGTCGGCCGACCAATCTCTCTTCGGTGTATACATGGGCGAGTCTATTTTTCAGATCACTCTTCTTGTATATTGTCCCCAACGTGGCTGTCAAGACCTACGAAGATTTCTTGTCACTCTCCTCGCTACGAGACAATCCGCAGCTTGCAGCAGACTCAAGCAGGTACATCAAGTCCTCGACTCTTGGGTGGTAGATCATCCGGAACGAAAGTTAGGTTTCTGGCGGCACCTTCATTGGTACCCGCTCGTGTGCATTTCGGAGGTCATCGAAAGGCTTACTTCTCAGAGCTGGTTGGCTGTCACTGCGTCTCGACCATCCTTCTTAAGACTATGTCGAGTATGTTTCAGGACTGGGGACATTGGGAAGTAGCAGGGTCAAAATTTACGACTATACAACGTTGTAGTCTTGAAGAGTGTTGCACGACCGCTCGTTACATGGCATCCGAACTTCAATCGATCCCTTAGAATGTTCGGGCTTGGTCCATAAATTTCTTACAATTGAGAAAGGTTCCGACAAGTGATGAAATGAATGGCCACAGAACCTTTTCAGTGTCACGGAAACGTTAGCAATGACGAAATTTTACAGCAATTCTCAACAGGTCGGAGAATCATGGGAAGCTATTTCCGCACAGAATCGCACCACAACCTGGAATACCAAAGCGTCACGCCATACGAATCTCAGTGTCTCACACGAAGGGTTCCATGGATTCACTTCTGGTGCAAGCCGACTATTCGCTGAGACGCAAGACCGTTCGTAGAGATAAGCAGGTTCAGCTGACTGGCTTTGACAAACGAGCGATCGAAAAAGTTGTCGGACGCAGCTTTGCATAACTGCACGAGCGTGCCTCGCAAATGACAATTGATGCGCCTCACAACTTATTACACTAGCATGGTAGGAGTGCCAACCGCGGACAAGAAGGCCAAGCTGAACCACGACAACTACTATATTATACGTACGGAGTACCGAAGTAGAAATTGATGTGACATATTCTCTGCCCGGTGGCATTGTTATCCCACCAACACGTGCATGGCCCTCGGACGCCTCTCCTTTCTGAAAGGCAGCAAATCGCATGCACGCTTGTTCCTGGTGGACCCACTGTACGGAGTCTCTTTGCTACGACGTATTTGGGATCCTATCTCAGAACTTTAATCGACATGCCGGTGTTCATCCCAAGCCTTCCAACAACGACATAGATGTGTTCGCTAGACATGATCAAATAGACGGTCTTCTCTCGCGAGAAGAACGCCATTCTTGTGCTCCCTAGAGCTCGTCTGTTCTCGTGTTTGGGGCGTTCAAATCCTGCGACGACTCGCCACTGGAGATCCCCCCCAAGGAGAGCAAAAGCAAGCAACAGGGACAAATCGGGACGACCAAATTTACGTACCGAATCAAGGGACGGAGGGGACAATCGACTCAGTATTCCCAAATACAGCTTGCCTTGCAACCTTCCCTCCGCGAATTTACGACGGGTCCCAAAACTCACTTCGACCATGCGATAGCAATCGCAGCACCAACTCATACTACCACGGCTGTAGGAAGGGTACAACGAAGGACGAGTCAGGGGCAGCTCGATCGCGACAATGAACGGTGTGTTTTCCCAGGACAAACGGCTACCGAGCCGGCCTGGTGAGGGGGATCATGGGTATGGCGGAGGGGCGTCGCAGAATGGCCACGGCATGCGCAAGAACGGAGACGGCGAATTACAATCGAGACAATATGGATCGAACCTGAATAACCCGGGACTGCAAGATCCATCGGGAAGAGCAATGCTCAATGGCTACAATTCAGACATCATGAATAATTTTGAGGGGAGGGCTCCCAGCTTCAATCCGGTTAGTAGCACAATTTTGACTCCTGTTTCGAGAACCATTTGGGCTCCCATTGTCTAACCTTGAATCTAGATGAATAATGCCCGCCCTCATAGCTCAACTATGTTAAACCTCGACGATTCTATACAGGTTCATATGTTGGTCGAGACGGCGCTAGGAGATAGCAGAGGGTTCGAGGTCCTTTCCGAGGATGAAGTCGATGATTTGAAGAAAGAAACCAACCTTTTATCGCAGCGGATGGAACAAACCCGTCAGAATCTCATCATACAGTCAAAGTATCGCGATGCAGCCAGGTCCATGTCGAAACTGTCCCTTCCATCGGAGAAGAAGAAGAGCCTAGATGGAGCCAACGGCAAGATCAGAGGCATCATGGGCCATAATCGCAACAGCAGTGAACATGCACAGGAGGCAAATCAAGAACGACTTGCAAGTGAGAAAAAATGCGAAGAACTAGCCTCCGAATTATGGTTCCTTGAAAAGCGACTCATGGAACCACAAACGAGGTTGTTGAAGCACACGGCTGGTATTCTTCAAATGACACACAAAGGTCCAAAGGTGACTCAGAAAGGAGCTCCAGCACAGAATGGAGACATTCCTGGAAGCCCTGAAAGCATGTACACCTACTCAAATGCTAGGAATAGCTTCGAGCCCCTTCCCACCGACGATCTTTTTGACGAGAGAAGCCTATACAGATCTTTTGATCGACTAGATGCGTTTGGAGAACTTGGAGGCGAACATCCTTCAGGCACATCAAAAGAACAGATGCAGATGATCCAAAACACGGAACAAAAGTTAGAGGATTTGAACTCCCGTCTAAGAGAGGTTATCATCGAGGTCAACCCACAGCAACAGGCAAATTTCGGGGCGCCACCACTAAGTCGAACGAATGCAGATGGCAGACCCACAGAGCCTGGAGAAACGTTGCAACAATCCCTTGTCTATCTAGAGCAAGGTATTGCTACCATCGGAAGAGAACAGAAAGCTTTCCTAGGCCAGAACAATGTATCTGAGGCGGCCATGGAGGAAACCATCGAGGAGCTGAACAGGGACTTACATAGTGTGCTGCGAAGTTATGACGGAATTCGTCAACCACCCCCACAACTCACCGGGAGAGATTTGAGCAATCAATTGGCTTACTTCCAGTACAGCGTTAAGGCCGTCGAGTCTGAGCTATCTCGGGCTTCCAATCTAACGGGCAGGAGTAATGAGAACCAGGAACAAATGGAAGTGGTCATGATGGGCTTGTGGGACATAATCTTGTCGGGCGAAGGCGAGGCTAGGCAGAGGAAAGCCGAGCGAGCACAGAACCGATCTCTGAATAACTTACCTCCTGATGAGGACGAATCGGGGGATGACGAAGATGTGAATGAGCAGTTCTCACTTCAAGCATTCTCTACCAAGGTGCAGTGGCTATATTCACAGGCAACTAAGCTCAAAGACCAGAAGAAGGTCCTTCAACGGCAGATCAAGCAGCAAAGAGAGCTGAACAACAAGTCCGATGCCGCCAAAGACGCGGATATAACGCAAAAGAGTGAAGAACTTGCCCGCGTGCAGGATCTTCTCAGAAGAACGGAAATGGATTCTGACAGGGTGCGAGAGCAGCTGAGTCTCGTAATGGAGAAACTGGATGAAGCTCGACAGCAAGATCAGCTACGTGATCAAGCCCGATCCAATGACGAGTCGTCGGCCATTCGTGCCGCACAACAGGACCTCGATGTAGCAAATGACAAATTAGCAACCCTGGAAGAAGAATTGCAGGAGCTTAAAGATGATCATCTAATTAGCAATGCGGAAACATCAAGCAGAACTCAGGAGATGGAGGCAAATATTCAACGACTAACACGGGAACTCGCGACTGCTTCTCAAGCACAGCTTGCATTAGAATCGAATATTAAAGCCAAGGATGGGGAAATCGCAGAGAAAGAGAAAGAGGCAGAGGACATGAATATACGACTAGCTACTCTGCAAACCGAAGTCACAATGGCTCGAGCAGAATTGGATGGAGCATATGGTTCAAAGTCTCAGCGTGCTGCAGAGGTTGCAGCTAACCCGGCCATCCAAAAGGAGATCAATGATCTTAGCCAGCGTAATACAATTCTCATGGATGAGATCGCGGCACTGGAAGCTAAGGGTACCGCTAATCCCGAGACGGAAGACAAGATGCGGACTTTGAAGAAAGAACTCGAAGAGACGATCGAAGAATACGAGCAGATGACCAAAGCAAGTATAGAGTGGGAGAAGGAGCGCGAGCAGCTTGAAGGTACGGTCGATAAACTTCGTGATGAGCGAGAGCAGCTCGAGGCGCAGCTCAGCGATGAGAAGGTCAGGTGGCTTGGCATGAAGAGTCCTGGAATTGATGGCCCGATGCCTGGGGCTGGTAGTACGAGTACAACCGTCTTGAAGAATGAATTCAAGAAGATGATGAGGGACACCCGGGCAGAGAGCGCCAAGGCTCTTAGGGTATGTTGCGCAATTCTCTCACTCTTCATTTTCTCTCTCCCTTTCTCCTTCCCTATATCGGTGCTTGTCTAACTCTCTCCTAGGCCGAACAAGCAGAACGACGCCGACTCGAGGACGAAATCCGTACCCTCAAACGTGCTCAAGGTCCCGGCAAGTCTAGCCTCAGTCAAAGCCTTGGACCCTAGTTACCGTCGCCAGTTATACAGTATCACGGCTTATTTGGATCATGCCCTTGGATCATTGATATCACTGTTGGATTTACAGCATGGAAGGTTTACAGGCGATTGCAAAGGAGTATCTCTTTTCGAGGTTTTATGAAGCAAACGTAGTTTGTCATTATGGAAAGCAAAAATTCTTTTGGGGAAATGGATTGGAGTCTGTACATCCGTCAAAGTTCAAATTTTGTGGCGAGGACGCATAGATAGGCGTTTATCATTACAACTTAAGGATTAGGGACTTTCGATTCTTTGTGGAGATGGATATTGAAGATGGGGTCAAGAAGAAGGTTATTGGATGTAGAATGTTTGGGGGCTTAGGGAGGGAAAGGCATACTGTATAGATATGTATTGTATATTATGATGTGAGGGACTTGAATAAGTGTGCTCCTTCTTGTTCACTGAGTATTGTTGTAATATGTGAACACAAACTTTCCTCCCCAGTGTAAGTGGGCGGCATTGATTTGTCTGTGTAGGCAAAATGTGGGTGAGAGATGTAATATGGTAGTAATTCTCCAAATAAAGTAGAATTCAGCGAATCCCAGTAGTGTCGTACAACAGATGAATAATCTCAGCAAGTTTCATGAGTAGGCTAACATTTACTGGTGTTTGGCAGTAGTGGAGACTAGTAGATTAGCCGACCTTGGTCACTAGTGACTGAAGAATGAGAGTCTCTTGGCCATTGGGTTGTGGAATGATGGCGTCTAGGGATTTAGGAATTACGCCTTTGGGTCCAGATGACAGATGGTTGGAAGTAACCTTTCATATACTTTGACTTCAAGCAAGTGTATCCGGAGTCTTTTTCCATTCTACACGGCCAGAGTTTCTCCCGACGGCATAACAACACGTCGTCTTCGGAAATTTGTTGAAGTGTTTTATATGTGATCGGAATCCTGATATGCAACTTTAAGTCCGAGAATGCGAAGGCTGACAGACAATGTAGTTAGTGATTAGGCGACATAGATACGAATATAGTGAAACACTGGTCATAGTGTTGAGCTAGTGGTTTTCAAGCTCTGCGGCATCTCTCCTAGTTGGTCGGGGATGCGCTTAGCTTCCTGATTGGGCAGCTCGTTTATGGTACTACTTCGCTTAGCGAGTCCCCCTCTAGATGCTTATTGAGGCTCCGTTATGTGGACACGGTGAGGATTTCAAAGCCGTAGATGCAGGAAGATGTTCAGGATTATGCAATGGTACCCCGATTGGATGTGCATTAATAACGACTGATCGTAAGGTTACATATCGTTGTTGCATGCACGTGCAATATGCTAGCCAACTTACGTCTACCAAAGGTGTCTTCCTCAACGTACTTTTAAAACTCGTACATATTGTTCTCTCGTCCTCCCCTTTAGTTGCGAAAGCCCCTTCTATCCAGAAGACTTTGTATCCTCCGTCTCGTAACAACCATTTTCCAACAAATCACTACCACAATCGTCCACCTCTTAACAGTGAACCATTTTCGCCAAATACAACCTCAAAATCTCTCAACTCGCGAAATGGAGAACATCGTCATCCTCGGTGGCTCTTATGCTGGAATCAGCACTGCCCATAGGATACTCAAACAAGCTTCGAAGACAGGTCATTTCAAGATAACGCTGGTATCACCCAACACGGACCTGTATTGGAACATGGCATCGCCTCGCGGCATTCTCCCTGACCAAATTCCAGACGAGAAATTGTTCCAACCCATCGCCGCAGGTTTCAGTAAGTATCCAGGCCATCAGTTCGAATTCATACTTGCCACGGCGGAAAGCTTGGATGTGGATGCGAAGAATGTGGAAATCTCTAGTTTGGAAGGGAATCAGGTGCTGAGTTATGATTTTCTTATTCTGGCCACGGGATCGAGGACTATAGGCGGTGCGCCATTTAAGGGACTTGGGACCACGGAAGAGACGAAGGATCAACTGCATGGCTTTCAGGGTCGGGTTAAGAAGGCGAAGACGATTGTCGTTGCTGGGGGTGGTGTCACGAGTGTTGAAGTTGCTGGGGAATTGGGGTTCGAGTATGGGAGAGGGAAGAACATCATCTTGGTTAATGTTCCTCTTTTTCCACTTCTCTCACCTTGCCGAAATTTCCTGTTTGGACACGTCGGCTAACAACAAGAAGATTGCAAGCGGACCGTCACTCCTCGAAGGAACACCTTCCAGCATCTCCAAATACGCAACCAAAGAACTCCAAAACCTCAAAATCGACATCCGTCTCTCAACCCGCGTAGTCTCCTCAACATACCTCTCATCCAGCCAGCAAGAACTCACACTCGCCACCGGCGAAACCCTCACAACAGACCTCTACATCCCCACTTTCGGCCTCACCCCCAACTCCTCCTACATCCCCGCAAAATTCCTCAACGCCCAGAAATACGCCATAGTAAATACCTACCTGCAGCTCAAAGAAACAAAGGATATATGGGCTATTGGCGACGTTAGCAATGTCGAGAACTCGCAGTTTATCAGTTGTGATAGACAAAGCGCGTATCTTGCAAAGAATATTGTAGCGTTGTTAAGAGATGGACTGGTGGCGCCTTATAAGGAGAATACTGTTCGTAAGTTATACATGTTTTGAGAGGGATGGGGTAGGGGAAGGGGTGAATGCTGACGTGAATATAGCTTTTATGGGGTTGCAGATTGGGAAGAAGGCGGGAACGGGTCATCGGGGGAATATCAAATTGCCAACTTTTGTTATTGTCTGGGCAAGGAAGAATTTGTTTACGGATAGGATGAAGTCGACGGTTGATGGATCAGGATTCTGATCATCTTTTTCACCTGTTGTTTCTTAGTATCGTTCAGCTAGAAGCAATAAGAAAGTTTTAATCCCCAAAGATTTCAGGAAATTTGCCATTTACTGTAGGGTGGCTGTTATGCACGAAGTATGAGTTTAACTAGACTCAAATAGAGCTATCTTTGTTTTCCCTCTCATCTATTGTGAGCCTATGTTTTCCAGCTTTGGGATTTAGAAGACATTGATGCCGATGTTCGCGGTATAGAATATTACACAGGTCCTCGATTGATGTGTAGTGCTTGAGAGGCGGCCAACATGCACCGAATTGGTATGGAAGTTCGAGTCACATGCATAGAAAGAACATAAGTGTGTTCGATCAATGTCGAGGGGTTTGAAACAGAGGTTGTAGATCTGCTCGCTAAAGATCGCTAAGTAACCGTTAGTTCAGGGGTTCACACAAAATTACCCCGCTTATCAGGTAGGGTTTCTCGGCAAACGCGAAACGTGACAGTTTTGTCAACCACCACACTAGGCACTGAACAATACCACAAAAATGCCACTGGTTGTATTGCCTCCCCAGATATGGACAAGAATTCTCGGCAATTGCTACCATGAGCAAGCCCTTCGAGAACTTTGGGGGTCGCAACGCCATACATGCCGGCTGTTCAGAGATATCATAGAGAAATTGTTTCAAGAAAGGGCTTTGCCCAAGACTTCGATTTCTTTCGTGGTAATTATCACCATGTATCTTGTAGACGTACGGATGCTCACATTTACTAGATATCACTGGCAATGGTAGTGATGCTGGTGTCAATTTCAAATTTTCTCACATCTCTGAAGATAGAGCTGTAGCCCAATTTGTACGCGACAGCCGACGGGATGGTTTTATGACAGATAAACAAGCCGATGAGCTCGACCGCAATACTCTTGAATCTGCATGGATGACGTATCTGGGTACATGTCGGGAAGGGGGCGTGGGAGCAAATGCTGAACCGGACAGGGATGAGAATGACAAGATAACAAACGACAGGGAACGAAAATTCCGTGCGAGAAACATACTCGAGCCTCCCCAGATATTGAGAATTCATCGAGATGTCAACGACACGCCCGTTCCTGGCCTCAGATTCGATTTCGATAACTTCACTATGACTTGCACGTGGAGGGGCTTGTTGGCATGGTTTTACAGCGAAGAACTTAGATACCACCACTACCTACAGAAATGGGTGGAGGATAATGAGAAAAACATGGACATACTCAAGGACAGGTTGGATAAAGGTGAAATCGACATGAATGCAGTCTTGCAAGAGGCTTTAGGCATGATCACTGGAGGAGACAAAGATGCATGGAGAGTGGCAAGGGAAGATAGGATGAAGAAGCTGCTGGCCCATACTGGAGATGAGCGGGTCGGGGATATCTTTTGGCAGCCAAAGTTACAGGATAAGGCGCTCAAGAGGCTCGTAAAACACAGGCAAATGGCCAGTTTGGAGGTAGACAGTGACTTTGATGGAGATGAGCCACAAAGTGGCAGCGAGGACGAGGAGGGGGAATATGATGACGAAGAAAGGGGAGAATGGGATGACGTTAGTAGCGACGATGAAGACGGCATTGCTGGTGAAGCAGATGGCGAGAATCCATGAGGGACCGGCGACTGATTATAGATGCAATGTCAACTTCCATTTCCGGACAAATGGAGTCGCTCTCAAATTCATTCACAACTCCTAGCTCAGAAGGTTGATCTTCTGTCAGATTTGCTGCCTACTCTCGTCTTTCCTTACTCCTCCTTAACAAGATAAATCGAATCAGAAACAAAATAGCCGGTGTGCCCGCCCAACTGATGACAATCGAGGCCCAGGCTCCGTAGTACCGAGGAGAAGCACGCGAAAGTTCGGAACCCAAATCTGTGGCGACACAAGATTTCCTACCCTGTAGCCAAGCTTAAGAAGGACATTGCGAGTGAGTTTCTTGGTGTGGCCTGCTTCAGAAGAACTCGTCCATCCTAGGATATGATATATGTTATCCTATATGACATCAGGCTACTACTATCAGGTACTCCTACCATCATGTGTAGCACTTTAGCAACGAAGCCTTTTACGAGAGCGCTCGATATGTAAGTTTTCTGCTTATCGCCTACCCTACTCTTGTTCCGTCAAGCCGATCAAACAATGGGACTCCAATGTACAGTACATGCTCTTGGCTTTGTGGATCAGGAAATTGCCTATCGCACTTACGGGTTGTTTACTGGATTAACGTGCCGCTGCCTCATAGTCGGGGGGTAATCGTGATCAGATGTAATTTATACCTAATCCTAGAATCGATCCTATAATCATTTAAGCGTCATAAATGAGGTATATGTTTTCCTTGAAGCTCTAAGTAACGGGAAGATATACGTGTAAGAGAAACGACTACACTATAGTTATATTTCATAGTACGGGGTATTAAGTTACTTATTATAGGCTTATATAGCCTAGCTAGTTTAATTACATCTACTATAATAAAAGAACTATTAACTCCGGATAAAAGCCGCTATGTCGTTCTTCTAATACTCCTTATAGATAATAAGTAGGTAAACATTAACACTAAAATAGAAGGATTTCGTGTATAGACACAACGAGATTTAGTGTTATAGGTAGCTCGAGGTAGCTCTAATATTCACATATATTAGTCCGAAGTCTCTAAGTTCCCTAAGACGTACGTCAAGACAGTCATCGATCACTAAATTCAAACTGTTTTGAGAGCCTTATGCAGGAGTCAGAATTTGGTTTCTGGGGTAGGGTAAAGAGAGTATTTCTCAAGAAACATTTAAAAGGGACTGCCCTCTATA